>CM035409.1:175577638-175910138 GCA_020310875.1 Ceratopteris richardii
GACTGGCGGACAAATGGTTCAGCCAGTACGCGGAAAACCATTTCCAGACATGGGAAGCATTAAGGACCGAGTTTACAGATGCATTCCGACCAGGTAACTCTACAGAAAGAACCTTGGATGAACTTGAGAATCTAATCTTGCATATGGGAGAATCATTTTCAGAACTTATGACGCGGGCAAGGTCACTAGTAGCAAGATTGCCGGAACCACCAGGAGATTTCCTTGTCAAGAAGTGGGTGGAGAAGGCCTTGCCGAAGTCCACCAAGCAGAAGCTAAGAGAGCTGTTGAGACCCGACTCCACCTTGAGAGAATTCGAAGCAGCTGCCACAAGGATTGAGGCTGCACGAGTCCATTTTGGAGCACATAAAAACCTTTCCCCAAGATGAAGACATGGTGACAGCCTTGAGGAAGGAACTAGAGACCTTGAAGCTGCAAAGGAATCGAGAAGAGGACAAGGGAACTTCAGAAGGTCTCGCTCAATTACGACAAGAGCTTGAAGAACTCAAGACACTAAGGGAGGTAAGAACTGGACTGTGGTGTTCTCTGTGTAGTACCCAAGGACACACACCACACGAATGTCCAAGGAAGCTAACATGCCAGTTCTGTGGCAAGGGTGGCCATGAGGCCAAGGATTGTTATTTTCTAAAGGGTCTTGGAAATCAGACTATGATGCCAGGGCAACCTCCGGTAGCTCAATGGGTAGGAGTGGCTCAATCCTCTCTATTGGGGCAGCCACCATTACCATCCACTACAACGCCTCCAGTAACAACTTTCTACACCAATCAAGGACCTCAACGGCAAGAAGGTAGACCTCGTCAGAATCGACCACCTAGGCCTATAATGTGCTACAGATGTGGGGAGTATGGACACTTCCAAAGTAAATGTTCGCTTCCTGAGGATGCTCCACCATGCAAAAATTGTCCTGAAACAAGGGATCATTACACGAAGGACTGCCCAAAGTCAATGCCTTCTACAAGCACGCCAGGTAACTCTTGCCCCCTGCATATGATCACAGTATCTAATGATAAGGGCAATGTAGGCTCCCCAAGCGCCCGAGTATTCCAACTCGAGGAACTTTCCGGAGTCATGACTAGGGCACAAAAACAGAAGGTAGCTTTGAAAGATGCTGCAAAAGAAGCAACAGATTCATCAAAAGACAAAGGGAAAAAGACCATGGAGCACGAACCTTCTCATGGAGCCAACCACCACCAAGACAAAGCAAAAATCTCACTGGGAAGAGATAAAGATACTAATGAGCAAGTTATTGACAAAGCATATGCAGTATCTAAGGAGGACCTAAGGCAATTCCAGCATGGATCTACTTCAAGGAACAGCCAAGAAGGCTTCCTCACGGCAGTTCAAGTCTTGCAGAGCACCTACCAACAGGTATCTCTATATAACTTGTTAGCAATGAGTCCTGGATTCAGAGGAGAAGTAATGGCTGCCATAAATGGGTTAGACCCTGGCACCATATTAAGTGGCGGGCAAGGCTTCACTTCTCTAACTTCCCAACAAACACCTGTACCATCAACTTATAGCTCAGAACCATCTAGGATGGCACCTCTCACTGATTACAAGAGTCCAAGACTAACTGTACGTATCAAGGGAACTCCTTTGGTAGGAGTGATAGTTGATGGAGGATCTGGCATTAATCTGATGCCGGAGTACACCATGACATGGCTAAACCTGAGACCTACTAAAGATGCTCACTTTACAGTATCACTGGCAGACCAAAGCAAAGTAAGCCCATTAGGCATAGTGGAAAAGGTTGAAGTCATCATACATAACTTAAAATTTGTGTTGGACTTTGTGGTAATAACACTCCCTAAGGTGAAGGGAGGATTTCCTTTGCTGATAGGAAGACCATGGCTACGCCACAGTAAAGCAGTACATGACTGGGGAAGTGACACCTTATGGGTGGCCGGACCAGACAAGGTGATGAGACAACTCCACATGGAAGGAGGACCAGATGAAGCCCTAGGTACTTCTCAAGTTGTTCTACATCCAGAGGAGAATGCACAGGAAGAAAATAATAGCACTAGAGAAGAGGAACCACGAACCATACCAGAGGGAGCAGACATTTGGGCCACTTCTCCTCCACCATGGGTTTTGGAAGATCAAGAGGTGTCAGTTTCTTCTCTTCCCAACTGGGCGACTCCCTCTCCAACTCTTAATCAAACTTGGGCGACTCCACCTCCACCCCTAAATAACTGGGCGACTGAACCTTCAGTTTGGGCGCAGCCTCCACCCTCCTCAAGCTGGGCGACTCCACCTCATAGTCCAAGCTGGGTGTCTCAGCCTCCGAATAACTGGGTCGCCCCAGAAGCTTGGGCTCCATTCTCTGCTCAAAGATCCCCACATTGGGCACCTGAATGGGCAGCTTATCCGCCACCTTGGGCTACTCCTACAATTGGCTGGGCGGCTCAATGGGCATCCGGAACGTCCCACACAGAACCATGTGAGACGACACCACATGACATCAAGGAAGAAGTTGATGAAGGAGAAAATCTATCCAATGAAGAACTAGGGGACATCATGGATTGGATAGAAGAGACCAACAATGTTACATGCTTCACGGTAGCAATCATGAATAAAGAGGCAGATGAACCTATTATTGTGGAGTCTGTAGTATTAGGGGAGCCAGCCAAAGATTTTCGAAGAGGTAAAATTTTGAAAGGAGTTGAAGGAAGAAAAAGGATTGAATCAAGCAAAACAGACGAAAAACTAGTGGAAAGCATTTTTCCATTAGCAGAAGTTCCAGTAGGATGGACACAGGAAAAGTCCGAAGAAATCACTATCAATGATAGTCCAGCATTCACAGAGCAGACGCTGTTCAAAGATGAAGAAGAGGCAATTCTTGAGCCAGTTAAAGAAGTCAACTTAGGGGAAGAAGAACATCCACAAAATCTTCTACTGGCAAGTTGGTTATGGGACCACCCTCTTCTCATAGAAGTAATCACCTTCATGAATAACCATAAAGATGTCTTTGCCTGGAGCTATAAAAACTTGATAATACCCTTGGTCAAGGAATCGAAGCAGAAGCTCTATGTGGAGCAGGAGTAGAGCAAGAGCACAACAGTCTTGTAAATAATTAAGTTCCAGCAGGAGTAGAGCAAGAGCACAACAGCAGGAGTAGAGCAAGAGCACAACATATTGAGTCTATTTTTTTAAGTTCCAGTATCCCTCTATCTTCCAAGTTCCATTATCTACCTCTAATTTGGCAACATATCAATTTGAGCTTACTCCACTCCTAACTTTTCCCAAAATGGCTACCCTCTCTCCTTCTAAGGCATCCAACTTCCATATCATCCATCCTCCATAAGCGACTACCATTTTCAACCTTCTTCCCTTGGTGCTCTACCTATCTACCTCTCTCTCCTAGAATCTTGGCGACTACCATCTATCCCTCTCCCTTGGGCAACCACCTTCCCTCATACACCTTGGGTACAAATTTGCCAGTTTGGGCAACCCTCCTCCAAAATCCCACCTTGGGCGACCCTCCTCCAAAATCCCACTTTGGGCAAACCTCCTCCAAGATCCAATTTGGGCGACCCTCCTCCAAAATCCCACCTTGGGCGACCCTCCTCCAAGATCCAATTTGGGCGACCCTCCTCCAAAATCTCACCTTGGGCGACCCTCCTCCAAAATCCCACTTTGGGCAAACCTCCTCCAAGATCCAATTTGGGCAACCCTCCTCCAAAATCCCACTTTGGGCAAACCTCCTCCAAGATCCAATTTGGGCGACCCTCCTCCAAAATCCCACCTTGGGCGACCCTCCTCCAAGATCCAATTTGGGCGACCCTCCTCCAAAATCTCACCTTGGGCGACCCTCCTCCAAGATTCCACTTTGGGCAAACCTCCTCCAAGATCCACTTTGGGCGACCCTCCTCCAAAATCCCACCTTGGGCGACCCTCCTCCAAGATTCCACTTTGGGCGACCCTCCTCCAAAATCCCACCTTGGGCATCCTCCTCCAAGATTCCACCTTGGGCGACCCTCCACTTATCCCACATCCCACCTCGGGCAACTCCTCCGATTTCTATCTTGGTGCCAACTAACCTCCAACTAAGGAGGCTTCTCCTCCCTTGGCCCTACCTCCTCATCTTGGGCAACCCCTTTGGCAACCTACCTCCCAATCATCTCTATGACCTCTATGGGCGAGCCTCCTCTCACTCACCTCCATGGCCACTTGGGCGAGCCTCCTCTCCCTCAAATGTGCCAATTTGGGCGACCTTACTCCCTTTCAATCTCTAGAGCCAACCTGGGCGACATCCTTTTCCCTTGATAATTTGGGCAACCTCTCCTCCATCTCAAACTATTAACCAACATGGGCAATTGACCTCTCATCCTTCACCCTTGACAAATGTGGGCGACCTCTACTCCATCTCAAGCTACAATTTGGGCGACCTCACCTCCTCCTCTCCTCCTTTCCCTCAACATGGGCGACCTCTCCTCTACTTTCACCTTGGCCCTTCCTTGGGCGACCTCACCTCCTCCTCTGCTCCTTTCTCTCAACATGGGCGACCTCTCCTCCACTTTCACCTTGGCATTTCCTTGGGCGACCTCACCTCCTCCTCTCCTCCTTTCTCTCAACCTCTCCTCCACTTTCACCTTGGCATTTCCTTGGGCGACCTCACCTCCTCCTCTCCTCTTTTCTCTCAACATGGGCGACCTATCCACCTCCCCTCATCGTCAATTAAGTGACCTCACCACCTCCCTTCATCCTCAATTACAGACCTCTCCAACTCCTATCATCCTTCATTTGGGCAAGCATACCCACACATGGGAACCACCTCTTGTTCCACCTCTTTCCTTCTAGACTCTTATGACCAATCCCTCCTGTCTCTAAGTTCCTAACCTCACCTCCCTCCTCTCCTCCATATTGGAGAACACCAACTATGCCGCGGCCTCCTCTAGTTATAACTGCATTTTGTTTTTTGTAAATGTTTTCTTGTTGTAACAACTGAGTATTGTACTCCCTTATCTCTCCGAGACGAAGAGACACTAGTGGCGGGCAACCTGTAGAACAAATATTGATGACAGGCATCAGTGGCCAAGGCATCAGTGGCCAAGGCTTCAGTGGCCAAGGCATCAGTGGCCAAGGCTTCAGTGGCCAAGGCATCAGTGGCCAAGGCATCAGTGGCCAAGGCTTCAATGGCCAAGGCTTCAGTGGCCAAGGCTTCAGTGGCCAAGGCTTCAGTGGCCAAGGCATCAGTGGCCAAGGCATGAGTGGCCAAGGCTTCAGTGGCCAAGGCATAGTGGCCAAGGCACCACACGCCCAATCTAGAGTTGGGCACCAGGATGGAAGATTTGGGCGACTGTATGACCTCACAGGGTTGGGTCCGGACCCAGCCACTCATCATTACACGACATGGTCCGACACTGAGGCAGGGGCGGCTGGAGGCTGACTCTTGTCACCGCCTAATGCATTAACTTCCCACTACCCCGATGGAACAAACTCTCCTGTTGTAACCAACTCCTCACCTCTCTCCTATAAAAGGAGAACCCTCAAGAGGGAAAGTGATGTGTGATATGCAGAGCACGAATAGGCCATATGTAAGCTGAGAGTGAGAGAGTGAACTTAGAGCTCCTGGTAGTGAAGTCCCGTCATGCGTCCTTGAAGCCATTGTGTAAGAATACCCTGAGGTCTTCTCATAGTGTTGTATCTGACCTTCTAATTAGTATGGTGTTGTGCTCCATGCTTGCCGGAGCTTGATCCTTACCTCTAAGTGTGGTTCATAGTGTTGATCTGAAGGTTTAAGTGATAGGCGGCTATTTTGGTAAGGTGTTCATGTGCTTACATATTCTCCAGGAGTAGTGCATTTTGCATTCCCTGTACCCACACACTTCATTTCACCACCTACAGGTGAAAATTTGGCACGCCTAACTTTTCCCAAAATGGCTACCCTCTCTCCTTCTAAGGCATCCAACTTCCATATCATCCATCCTCCATAAGCGACTACCATTTTCAACCTTCTTCCCTTGGTGCTCTACCTATCTACCTCTCTCTCCTAGAATCTTGGCGACTACCATCTATCCCTCTCCCTTGGGCGACCACCTTCCCTCATACACCTTGGGTACAAATTTGCCAGTTTGGGCGACCCTCCTCCAAAATCCCACCTTGGGCGACCCTCCTCCAAAATCCCACTTTGGGCAAACCTCCTCCAAGATCCAATTTGGGCGACCCTCCTCCAAAATCCCACCTTGGGCGACCCTCCTCCAAGATCCAATTTGGGCGACCCTCCTCCAAAATCTCACCTTGGGCGACCCTCCTCCAAAATCCCACTTTGGGCAAACCTCCTCCAAGATCCAATTTGGGCAACCCTCCTCCAAAATCCCACTTTGGGCAAACCTCCTCCAAGATCCAATTTGGGCGACCCTCCTCCAAAATCCCACCTTGGGCGACCCTCCTCCAAGATCCAATTTGGGCGACCCTCCTCCAAAATCTCACCTTGGGCGACCCTCCTCCAAGATTCCACTTTGGGCAAACCTCCTCCAAGATCCACTTTGGGCGACCCTCCTCCAAAATCCCACCTTGGGCGACCCTCCTCCAAGATTCCACTTTGGGCGACCCTCCTCCAAAATCCCACCTTGGGCATCCTCCTCCAAGATTCCACCTTGGGCGACCCTCCACTTATCCCACATCCCACCTCGGGCAACTCCTCCGATTTCTATCTTGGTGCCAACTAACCTCCAACTAAGGAGGCTTCTCCTCCCTTGGCCCTACCTCCTCATCTTGGGCAACCCCTTTGGCAACCTACCTCCCAATCATCTCTATGACCTCTATGGGCGAGCCTCCTCTCACTCACCTCCATGGCCACTTGGGCGAGCCTCCTCTCCCTCAAATGTGCCAATTTGGGCGACCTTACTCCCTTTCAATCTCTAGAGCCAACCTGGGCGACATCCTTTTCCCTTGATAATTTGGGCAACCTCTCCTCCATCTCAAACTATTAACCAACATGGGCAATTGACCTCTCATCCTTCACCCTTGACAAATGTGGGCGACCTCTACTCCATCTCAAGCTACAATTTGGGCGACCTCACCTCCTCCTCTCCTCCTTTCCCTCAACATGGGCGACCTCTCCTCTACTTTCACCTTGGCCCTTCCTTGGGCGACCTCACCTCCTCCTCTGCTCCTTTCTCTCAACATGGGCGACCTCTCCTCCACTTTCACCTTGGCATTTCCTTGGGCGACCTCACCTCCTCCTCTCCTCCTTTCTCTCAACCTCTCCTCCACTTTCACCTTGGCATTTCCTTGGGCGACCTCACCTCCTCCTCTCCTCTTTTCTCTCAACATGGGCGACCTATCCACCTCCCCTCATCGTCAATTAAGTGACCTCACCACCTCCCTTCATCCTCAATTACAGACCTCTCCAACTCCTATCATCCTTCATTTGGGCAAGCATACCCACACATGGGAACCACCTCTTGTTCCACCTCTTTCCTTCTAGACTCTTATGACCAATCCCTCCTGTCTCTAAGTTCCTAACCTCACCTCCCTCCTCTCCTCCATATTGGAGAACACCAACTATGCCGCGGCCTCCTCTAGTTATAACTGCATTTTGTTTTTTGTAAATGTTTTCTTGTTGTAACAACTGAGTATTGTACTCCCTTATCTCTCCGAGACGGAGAGACACTAGTGGCGGGCAACCTGTAGAACAAATATTGATGACAGGCATCAGTGGCCAAGGCATCAGTGGCCAAGGCTTCAGTGGCCAAGGCATCAGTGGCCAAGGCTTCAGTGGCCAAGGCATCAGTGGCCAAGGCTTCAGTGGCCAAGGCATCAATGGCCAAGGCATCAGTGGCCAAGGCATCAGTGGCCAAGGCATCAGTGGCCAAGGCTTCAGTGGCCAAGGCTTCAGTGGCCAAGGCTTCAGTGGCCAAGGCTTCAGTGGCCAAGGCATCAGTGGCCAAGGCATGAGTGGCCAAGGCTTCAGTGGCCAAGGCATAGTGGCCAAGGCACCACACGCCCAATCTAGAGTTGGGCACCAGGATGGAAGATTTGGGCGACTGTATGACCTCACAGGGTTGGGTCCGGACCCAGCCACTCATCATTACACGACATGGTCCGACACTGAGGCAGGGGCGGCTGGAGGCTGACTCTTGTCACCGCCTAATGCATTAACTTCCCACTACCCCGATGGAACAAACTCTCCTGTTGTAACCAACTCCTCACCTCTCTCCTATAAAAGGAGAACCCTCAAGAGGGAAAGTGATGTGTGATATGCAGAGCACGAATAGGCCATATGTAAGCTGAGAGTGAGAGAGTGAACTTAGAGCTCCTGGTAGTGAAGTCCCGTCATGCGTCCTTGAAGCCATTGTGTAAGAATACCCTGAGGTCTTCTCATAGTGTTGTATCTGACCTTCTAATTAGTATGGTGTTGTGCTCCATGCTTGCCGGAGCTTGATCCTTACCTCTAAGTGTGGTTCATAGTGTTGATCTGAAGGTTTAAGTGATAGGCGGCTATTTTGGTAAGGTGTTCATGTGCTTACATATTCTCCAGGAGTAGTGCATTTTGCATTCCCTGTACCCACACACTTCATTTCACCACCTACAATATATATATATATATATATACATATATATGTGTGTGTGTGTGTGTGCGTATGTGTGTGTGTGCATGCACACATAGACAAAGACACACTGTCAAAGCCTTCAATACAAACCTTGCACTTTAAGAGTATGAGAAAAACTATGTTTGAGAATAAGTGAGATATTCATTGTTCCATATCAATCCTCAAATGTCAAACTTTGCGATGTTTCTTTTCTCATGTGCCCAGAAATCGAGCTGAATGTCCCTTCCATTCATCATGATCATGAAACAAAAGGATAACTCTATGGGACCATCAAGCAAATGATGATAATGATGCTTGCACTGAGTAATGAAACTTCATCATCTATAACGAGTCACACATGCAAATTCACGTATGGGATTCATACACAGAATCTTGATTCACAAAGATGACCCATATGCATGTTTTATTGGTGTGATCACCAAAAACATGAGTTGCTGTGGTTTGAAATCATGCAGATAACCTGTCTATCATATGTAGTCATGCATGAAACCTCACAGCAAATAAATTGGCAACAGAACAATGGCCTTCCAAATTTTTATCAATATATGTGTTGCATGACCAGAACAAGGGTGAGGAAGAATGAAGAAATTGCCTATGTGTATAGGAGTGCACCTAAATATGCATGTACTTCATGGGTGGGGTGGGTGAGGATGTCAATATGCATGTGTGCATGCATGTAGGTGTAGATGTGTATGCATCATGCATGCATTGTGTGTGGAGTGTGTGTGTGTGTGTGTGTGTGTGTGTGTGTGTGTCTCTGCATGTGTGTGTGTGTGAGAGAGAGAGAGAGAATGATGCATTTCCATGGTGATACACCCATCATGTCCTTTAAATTCTAAAACATGCAATATCCTGTGGTTCAAGAGACAGCACCGTTTACCTCTTCTGCAGAAGGGCGATCACTGGGATCAAATGCAAGAAGCCTCTCAAGCAGCCGCAGGGCCAGTGGATCTGCATTAGGAAATTTTTGAGAGAACTGGAGAGGAGGTTTCTTTTGCATGGTTATGAGGTACCTCCTTGCCTTTTCATTTCGCACCTGAAAAAATATTTGTTCATACTAGTTTACATTATATGTTGTTCTGATCATGTGTTTTATATCAAATGAGTGCCTTTGACCACATACTAATGTATACTTTGTTCAATCTTGTTGAAACAATAAAAAACAAACCTTCGCAATGACGTCAGGTGGTGGTGTTCCCAACAAATCTGTGATGAGCTCTAGCTGATGAACTACATTCTTCCCTGGGAAAAGAGGCTTCCCTGTTAAGATTTCTGCAAAGATGCACCCAATGCTCCAAATATCAATTGCTGGAGTGTACTGCAAGAGACAAGTGCCAAATAAGATAGCAATTAAATGACAGAATTAACCGTATCAGTATAACCACACAATCAAACTGTTAATTTTAGGAAAAAAATAAAATAGGATAAGCCTAACTTTTGGGAAGTAAAACAAAATACATGAAAACATACAACATAAAGCTACAAATTATTATTCAATGTCCTCACTATGTGTATTTTACGGCTCTTCACTTTTTAAATTCAGTAATATTTAAAACCTCTTTCATAAATCATTGCTTTTGCAATGGTGACAATTTCGAGGGTAAGAATGTGCTTGGCAACATGTTAATTTACATCCAGATATCAATGGTGCAATTTTGATGTGCATAAACCGATGCACCAAGGGTGGTGGAGCAATATGGTCATTTAAAAACATAGTAATAGTACACTGTTGTCCATGACTAGTGCAACAACAGATGATGCCCATGCTTAATCAAAGATGCATAGATGGTAATTTCAAGAGTAATACTTTATTGTGTGACACATTAATTCATGCCCAAATGCAGGGAATGATATTAATTATACAAAATACATGCCATACAGTTGGTCGGAACTAGAATCAACTGAGAATCAGGTCATTTTCATACTACGTGATACCAGAAGGTTCTCTATGATTCATGGAGCAAGAGACAATGTCCATGCTTGAATGGCAGAAGCTTTCACCCATACTTTCAAGAACCCCACTCTAATGAATGATTATTCAATACCTTTATCCCACCCAACATAAAATATAGAGCAGCTGTCTCTGCTCCCAGAAGCAAACTAGCTGGGCAAGGATCAAAGTTAATCACCTCGCAAACACAAGACAAATCAGCTCGGGTTTCACAGGAGAGCAGGTGTGAGACAGCATTACCACACTTCTATGTAACTCTCATCTTCTGGAATGATCTTTCCCTCATTTAACATACTGTAGACAGAGAGAGATAAATGCCAAATGTGTGCAGCCAGAAAAATGGAATTCAGACCACATTGGAATCATATGCTCCAACAAGAGAGAGATTGGCAAGGCCGATCCCCATTTCAAAATGGCATGCAAACACTATAAATCCGTGCATATATATGTAAAATGGCATGCAAACACTATAAATCCGTGCATATATATAGAGAGAGAGAGAGACGTACCTCTGCACACATACAAATGTATGTATGTATCTACCTATGTATGTATCCGTGCAAAATGGCATGCAAACACTATAAATCCGTGCATATATATATATATATATATATATATATATATATATATATATATATATATATATATATATATATATATATATATATATATATATATGTATATGTATATGTATATGTATATGTATATGTATATGTATATATATATATATATGTATATGTATATGTATATGTATATGTATATGTATATGTATATGTATATGTATATGTATATGTATATGTATATGTATATGTATATGTATATGTATATGTATATGTATATGTATATGTATATGTATATGTATATGTATATGTATATGTATATGTATATGTATATGTATATGTATATGTATATGTATATATATATATATATATATATATATATATATATATATATATATATATATATATATATATATATATATATAGAGGGAGAGAGAGAGAGAGAGAGACGTACCTCTGCACACATACAAATGTATGTATGTATCTACCTATCTTTTAAAACTTCACAACTATATCAACAATTACATCAGGATCTAAAAATGCCCTCATAAGTTTTTTGGTCTCACTTAAATACACACAAACATTGACACATGTGCACATGTAGACACACACACACACACACACACTATATATATATATATATATATATATATATATATATATATATATATATATATATATATATATATATATATATATATATATATATATATATATATATATATATATATATATATATATATATATATATATATATATATAAACATATATATACATGTGTATATATATACACATACACATACACATACACATACACATACCCATACCCATACACATACACATACGCATACACATACACATACACATACACATACATACATACATACATACATACATACATACATACATACATACATACATACATACATATATATATATATATATATATATATATATATATATATATATATATATATATATATATATATATATATATATATATATATATTATGGGTGTACACATATATACATTGTTAGGAAATATGCAGGGCAAAACTTCAATAAGGTCTCCATTGTTCTTTAGGAAATAGGAATATATATATATATATATGTATATATATATATATATATATATATATATATATATATATATATATATATATATATATATATATATATATATTCTCTGTGTACACATATATACATTGTTAGGAAACATGCAGGGCAAAACTTGAATAAGGTCTCCATTGTTCTTTAGGAAATAGGAATATATATATATATATATATATATATATATATATATATATATATATATATATATATATATATATATATATATATATATATATATATGTGTGTGTGTGTGTGTGTGTGTGTGTGTATCCATTGTTCTTTAGGAAATAGGAAAAACGACTTATCACAATTATTACACTATGTGATATGCTAGAATAATGGAGGAAGTTCCTCTTCCTCTCCTATTGTACAGATTCATTCGAATAATATGAGGACACACTTCCACAAAATACACACGCACATACATATGTAAATGCATACATACATGCATACATACATATATATACCAGGATGAATCCAGGTAAACCCCAAATTCACCCCTCAAATGAAAGTGCAACTATAAGCTCATGGTAGTCAACCACAAGACTATATAGCATATCAGCTCCACTATGCACAGTATCGACTCAATACTATGACATCCCCACTAACGTCATCAGTGCCCAATAGTGGGTACATACATACATATACATTACATACATATCCATTACATACTTATATATTACATACACACATATATACATTTATGTGTCTGTTTTTGTTAGGACTGCCGACATCTCCCACTTGTATTATGAAGAAAATACTTCTGTTGTAATAATTACTGCACATTACAACCGAGAGAGAGGCCTGACATACAACCCCTAGAAAGTGGGGGATAAAGGGGATCCCCAGGGTGTGTGTGTTGTTCATTTCAATCTTTGAAGCATAACTGGAAGAGTAGGTCTGTGACCAAACTTCCCAAAAAAAATACTTCACATTACACAATGCCAAGAATCCTTGGAGCCCACAGCCATTGGGCTACCTATCCCACTCCCGTTGACTCAATTCAAAGCTGTAAATGTGAGAGCTATGGGAGCTGGCAGAACATTGTACTGTGACCTGTCCACCTAGGTTCCTTGTACTATAGACAAGTTATATCATCCATAAGTTTGATGTAAGTATGTACATACATACGTATGTATGTACGTACGTACATACATACATATGCATGCATACATTAGGTAGTTAGGTAGGTACATACATACATATGCATAAGTATGCAGGCATGCAGGTATGCATCCATTATGTACGAACATATGTATATTTGTATGCATGTATAAGGGTGTGCATACATACACATGTAGAAACACTTTTAAAACATAAAACTAAATAAATCCAACAAATACAGATCTTCTCACCAAAAAGAAGTAAAAGAATTGCTTTAACTGTAAGCATCGTCCATTATATATCAACCACATATATGAGAAATTTAAATGCAGCTAACTTGAAGACTGATGAGCTAATATATAGAAGTGTAATGGGATTTGGGAATGCATTCGAATTTCTCTTCCAATCCAATGAAAGTAAAATTGCCTTCTTGGCATGGTCCAAGCCAAGCATTCACCATATGATCAAAATTTATACCTATCACCTGCAATGAGTAATGGGTGCAAGCAATTTATAGATCAAAAATATAGATAGGCAAGAGTACTGCATCAAAGTTTAAAATAATATACAAAACTGTTGGTACCAACTATTGGAAAAGAAGAAAGAAAGGTTAGAGCTGCTCAGCAAGATGCATCGGAAGGAGTCATTCAGAAGAAGCAAAACAGGACAGCTGTTAACAATTGACCAACGAAATCACACAGACAAAGTTTGACACAGATCCATAGATCCAATCCTAATGTGTCAAAAAAGTTAAAATAATCCTTTACATACTCAATCTCCTGAACTGCGTATACACTTCAAAAGACTTGGGTAAAGAGGACTGAAAAATTCATCAACATCAATCTACTTAACAAAAATAACTTGAAAAGGTAAAAGATAACACTATTCTGAAGTGTAAAAGAGCCAAACCTCCTTGAGGAGGTCAACAGGAGAACAAAATGCAAAACCACAATAGAGTAGCACAGGAACAATCAGGAAAAAATAAGAGAAAGCAAAAGATACAGATGAGTAATAAGAGAGCGCAAACTGGTGATGATTGACTTCATTCAATGAACACTTGTTACATATGAACAAAGATAAAATTTAAACTACTCTAAGCCTCCTACATTTCCCACTTTAAAAAGTCCTTTCTGAACATCTCAGATACAAATTTATCCCTTTCCTGGATAATTTATTTGATTTTATCGTTCAATAACTAAAAGAAGAAAAACAAGTTTTGAGCATTTTGTGGGTTGCTTCTAAAGTATCTAGCACTTCAAACAATAGCTCACGAGATAAATTTCATAATCTGCAAAACCTGCATTTATACATGCACTTGCCTTTGAAAAAAAGGAGCCACAGAGTTCAGGTGCTCGATACCACCTGGTAGCAACATAATCCTGTACCACCATTAAAAAGAAATAAAAATCTTCAAGTTAAGGTGAATTGTCATCAAGCAACTAGCAAAGAACACACTTCTCAATGTTTTGCTACCAAGCCATACCGTCCAGAATATTGCAGTTGGAGTATCATGGAAGGCCACCCTTGCTAATCCAAAGTCGCAGATTTTTAGCTTACAATCAGCATTAGCAAGCACGTTTTTTGGTTTCAGGTCTCGATGATATACATTTGCTGCATACATAAAGTGGCAAGAAACGTGTTACAGCAACTAAAAACAGACACATGGAGGTAGTGAACAGGACAAACCACATAATACAAGCGTGCAACAAGGGATCTTCATCAGAGGCGAGACAACTCACAGAGCAACACAGGGATGCAATATATGTAACACTCAGCCGGGCAGAGCACATGATAAAACATAGCTCACAACCAAACCGAAAGATGAGATGCATCCGTCAGCATGAATAATAACCATTTGATGACCTACATGAATAATATTGTTAATAAATATGTCTAATGGACATAATAGAACCTTACAACTAAAATATGCACCTGAAATATGAAGATATTTCACTATATATCTGCCTGATGATCATGGAAAGCAAAGTTTACATGGCAAAAAGAGCAGCCCATGAGTCATAATGATACATATTTCTTATGTTCATCGTACCTGTGTGGATGTACTTTAAAGCTCGCAGAAGTTGATATAGAAAAAACTGATAGTGCTCAGGAGTCAAGTCGTCATTCGCTTTTATCACTTGATGCAAATCTGATTCCATCAACTCAAAGACTACGTATATGTCCTTGAACTCCCGCCCAGATGGTGGAAGCATGATATGCTTGATTTCTACAATATCAGGATGTCTCAAAATTCGCAGCAGCTTTATTTCTCTGAGAATTCGAGTGGCATCGGATACATGTTCGAAAATGTCATTGATTTTTTTTATTGCCACCCTTTCCCCAGTATGCGTGTCCATCGCAGAGCATACAACACCATAGCTACCCTTCCCGATAATTTCTTGTATCTTGTATCTACTTGCATCACCGTATTCAGTGAAAAAATCTGCCTCTGTAGTCTGAAAATATGAAGATCTAGAATCAGAAGTAGCATTTTATAATATGTGTCTGTAGTGCATTCGATCTTTACTGCCTGAAGAGATGGTTGCACGTTATCAAGCGGTGCAAAAAGCGAATACAAGACGAGAACTGACAGACATTACCTTGCGTCGTTGATCAGCTGGTTGCATTGTGGCCCAACGGTGGAACAAAATTCAATCTTGCGCAAATCATACGCATAAACTTAGGGAAAAGGAAGGTTCAATACATATGGTGTACAAAAAGACCTTCTTAAGGGAGAACATATCCAGGAAATATGGCTGGTTGCGTTAATCGAGGGAGGTTAAAGCACTAAAGCTGCATGAATGTCGTTGATACTCCACTACAATAACTTAATACAGCACATTGCGCTGCAGATAAAAACGCTGCAAGCGCAATCGAGAATGTTATAGATAAACGCATCGGATCTGGAACGGACGTAATGATCTCTGCGATAACAACAGGTGGAGGTCGACCTGTCACGGAAGACACTCAGGATGTGGTGTCCGTCGGAATGATGAAGATCCTGCTACGGATCCGGCCCTCGGGATGATACGAACAACCTGGGATGCAAATGAGCAATAAGAGGGCAGAAGGCCAAGCAGGAGAACAAAGGTGGGTGAGAGGAGCTGGCTGTAAACACGGGATGCAGCAGCAATCAAAGTTGGCCGCATTCGAATGAGGATGTGTATGGGAAATGGGCTGGGGGGCAGAGAGAGAAAGAAAGAGAGAGAGGGAAGAGAGAGGAGGTTTGAGGAACGCTTCATTGGAGGCAACAGTGAGAGGTCCACGCCACAAACGCGCTTGACCGATATGTGGTTGGAGGGGAAAGACTTGTCAGTTCCACCCGGTGCTGAGCTCTAAAGCGCACACGAGATTTAGTGAAATCTTAAGAGGAAGGGCGCCAAATTTTCCCTCGTTTAATCATCATGAAAGCCTAAAGGCAGCATTACATTATATGACGATTTGCTCATAGAGGTCGGTGTCCACTAAGGGACCTATCTAAGGGTGGTGTCACACGACAGCGACGGAGCAACCCCTTTAATAAGGTTCCGACAAGAACTTTGACAAACATGGAGGTGTCACACTTCACAAATTAGCACACGAGGAGGAAATAAACTTAGACAATAAGTGGTTCCAACTTCCACCTTATGTGAAAGGTGTGGTTCAGTAGAACATATTTGGCATCTCTATTTTTAGAGCAAGTTTATATTTTTTTTAATGCACTCCAATGTTTCATTGAGGGTGTAACTCATGTGAGGGGGGGAGCAAGGGGTCAGAGCAAACTCGCTTGTAGTATTTTGTGACATGGCAAGTAGCTATAGATGATGCCACGTGGCAAATCTCTATTGGATGCTACTAAAAATCATCTAGACATTGGTTTTTAAGTCTTGAAAAATCTAATCTTCATATTGCTCCCTCTTTATTGTGTTTATTGTGTGATTTACATTGTGTCCCAAGAAAACACCTTTGAATCCTCAAAACGCCATTCCTCTCTAGAGAGGAAACCTCACATCCAAAGGTCTGCTTAGGCAAAAAGTCTCTAGCAAAAAAAGATGCACCATTGATGCCATTATATAGACGCAATAAGAGAGATCAATGCTATCCAAAGTGATGAAAAGTTTGTCTTTTTTTGGATATGTTTTGGTGCAGGCTGTGATAAGATTGATTCTTAGTATCTCCATCACTCTTTTGTTGACTAATGGATTGAGAAAAAGCATAAAATATGCTATTTGATTATTGAGGAATGCAAGTGCAAGAATGTTGTTGATGGGAAGATGATTGGATCGATTGGCCTTCAAAGGTTTTTTAGACATGGATACTCCCTACACGCACACACAAACACACACACACACAAACACACTTGAGATGTAGAAAGAGAGGAAGAGATGTCTTAACTCTTCTTTATCTCGTTCATACCTTGCAGCTTGACATGTACATATGTGCATGCGTGCACACATGCATGCCTTCTCTAACTGTTAGATATCCTATCATTGCATGGATTCTAAAGGAAGGAAGGAATAGTTCTATTCTTCTCATTATTCATTCAAATGAGACCAATGATATTAAATCGCTCTATCAAAGTGTATATATGACACATTTTCTTGATATGACCTTGAACTATTCTTTATGCAATAAAAGGGGTTTCCTTGTACCTTGTTAGGTGGTGTGTCAATACTTGAACACCTAAACACTTGTCTTCTTATGTTTGGTCTCTTGGGCTTATGTATTCATTGCTATAAAGCTAAAGAACGGAACACATTTTGTGCATTCAATGAGAGGAGTGGAGATGGTAAAAAGGGGATCTATTTTGTTCCACTTATAGAATATTTTACTTTGTGGATTAATAACTTTTGGACTTAATTGCATAACGCCTTGGTGCTTTGGAATCATTGATGGAATTCCATCCTTTCGATCAGTCCTTTTTCATCACTACTTACTTACCAGCCTTTCTTGTTATGATAAAGGTCATAATGCACAATCTTCTCATTATTAACTAGTTATGAAGTGTCAAGTGTGGCCAAGGTTATTTGTGCTTCAAAAACCATTGATTCTGAAGGTTGAATTAACACAAATGGAAAAGGAGGTAAGAAACACCAAAAGATTGGATTAACGCATGAATTGTCAACACCTTTCCTTAAGTGTATGAAGATATGTGCTTAATCTAGTGGTAAAGACTCACGAATGAAAAGGAGGAGGTTTTGGGTTCAATCCCCACGAGTGCATCGAGGGGAGTATTTGACAAAGATTCTCTAGATTCTTCTTCACTCGAGCTAATCTTAGTTAGTTTGAGTACAATGAAATTGAACCCGAGTGGCTAGTACATTTAACATGTGTAGACTCCATTAAACTAAAACACTTCCGGCTGGTTGGATGGAATGCCATTCTCTCATGTGTGTTAGCTAATTCCCAACAATGATACTAAAGTTGTTCACATCTCATATGATGAGATGGAAAAACAAGTAAGTGAGATTCTTGAATGGTTGCAAGCCATCTGTTGCTCATCTGTCTGTCTTTGGTTGTTTGGCATATGCATTAGTGCATGAACAACAATGCAGAAAATTGGATGATAAAGCAGTAAAATTTATTTTTATTGGGTACAATTTTGAAAGCAAAGGCTATCGTCTGTATCATCCACAAATTAAATGCATTTTGGTTGGTCATGATGTTGTTTTTGTGGAAGATGCAATTCACCTATTACTTTCATGTATTAAGGAGACACCACTTAGCTCCAAAGATGTGTATGACACTCTTCTGCCTCTTTTTATAGGTGTACCGCCATGGAATTTCTATTATCTATAACAACGAAAGGATGAAACTGAGACACATACCTCTATCCCTTGGAATTTTAAGGATGTCTTTATAATGATAGAGACCTATAATATCAAGGCATAGATTGTGGTTCATTTATTTTGTCATAGTAGACACATGCCCAATGATCTACTCAAATTGACACTGCACTCTTTTATGAATGTCCATGGTTAGTGAGTACCCTAGCACACATGCCACACTAGAGTATTAATAGTGTTATGATATCCAACAAAGTGCAAGAAAATAATTGGGCTTTGTACTAACGAGTTTTATCGTGAAATTTTGATTATACTCTATACAACATAGATTGTGAGTAGGTACATGGATATTATTTCTTTCATCATCCATGATGAGATCACTATTAGGAGTACACATATCAATAATATAATCATGTATACTCGAAGGAGTTTTAGGAGAGAACACATGTGTAGTGTCCATGTTTGTGGTAAGTGATCAAGCTTCTCAAGGTTGGTGAGCCCTCAACGAAGTCATTACCACAAAAACATTGAAAGAATTTCGACCATGAACAACATGATGCCACCTCTAATGAGATGACACATAGAGTAGACACGTAGAGGAGGATAGATCACATAAAATTGTGCACATGGTTGTAAGCACAAGGGAGTAGCATGCTCTAGTGCAGAAATCCAGGAAGGTCCCATCAATGTAGTCAAGATTGAATAAATGGAAAAATTGTGAGGTAGAACGTGAAATTATCTAGCTTTGAGGCTCATTATTGATCCATCAAGCTCAATCCTATGAGACAAAGAGATCTTTGATCATGGGGACTTTCAATATCAAGTAGGACCATAATATCTCGTTGTGAGTAAAGCTCACAAAGCATGGACTACTTTTCCTAACACATGGAACCCACTTCATTGTCTCTCCATAAATAACATCTTTGAATCTTGGAAATGCTCGCTTTCACTCACTCATTCTCTATAGAGAGAAGAAATCCTCACATTAAAAGACCTTCTTTGAGTGAAAAGGCTTTGTGAGAGGAAGATACATCATTGGTAAAGCTTATATAAGGCTTGATTTGGATTATCTCTTTTATCTTGTTATTTACCAATGATTTGGAAAACATTTACATAAAAAAACATGGAAACTAGTGCTTTGGAGTTTTAAACAAAGTCTTTATAATTAGCTAGTTATAGATTTCCAAATGTCTCCATGGTTTAGTGTGTCTCAAGATACAACACTCTTCATGATTGAGCTAACATGGATGAAAGCTTAGCAGGTAGAAAAAAACACACACACGCACATGTATATAGAAAGATATTTGCAAATAGGATAATGCATTAAGGGATATATATAAAATTGATCTCTATTCCATAAAGGTTTTTTTTAGTATAAAGGGTTTTCTATGGTGGTAGTGGACCCCCATGTATAACTCTCCATTTTTTATGGGTGTCTACTACCACCATAGACAACCCTTTATACTAAAAAACCCTTTATGGAACATGGATGAATTTTATATATAACCCTTGCTCCATTATCCTATGTCCAAATATCTTTGTATATGGTTCTATATGCATAAGAGATTTGATGTCCCACAATCATATCTTACACAGCTATGACAACATATGTTAGTCTCTTTATTCTCATTTGAATAATATCCTTATTTTTACAAAGAAAGATATGTAATATACTAGGCCAAGAGTTATTGTGGATGGTGGTTCTGGCATTAACTTGATGCCTGAATATACCATGAAAAAGATTGGACTATACCCTTCACGACCTGCCAACTTCATTGTAACAATGGTAGACCAAAGCATAGTAAGGCCTATGGGAGTGGTCCTTGGAGTTCCAGTCAAGATACAAGGTACCATCTTCAACTTGGACTTTGTTGTTTTAAGGCTGCCACAGGTAGAAGGAAGCTTCCCTCTGTTAATTGGGAGACCTTGGTTAAGGCATGCCAATGTGTTGCATGACTGGGGCAAGGACACAATGTAGGTAAAGCAGGAGGGAAAAGACTTGCAGCAGATAATTTTAGAAGAAGGACCAGACAATCAGAGAAATACTAGCATGATGCAGACAATTGGTATTTGTATGGAAGAAGAAGTGGTGGACAACCCAGAAGCAGATCTATTTGAAGGAGCAGATTTATATGAAGATGAAAACATGTTGGCTTGGCTCCATGTAGAAGACCCATCTTCCTTCTATGGAATTTTTCCAAACTCAAGTAGAGAAGAAGCATATGAAGAAAAAGAGGAAATCACTCAGGTTGAAACAGTCTCAGTCAAAGGCCATAGCAAAGAGAAGAAAAGCAAAGCCCTTACATGCAGCAGTGATGATGCTACTCCAATTCATATGTCAATGGCCATTTTTTTTGGATACTGGTATGGCTATCATTTTTTATGTCAATTCTTATGATAGCAAGTGCAGGGCTTTACAAGAATGTGGAAGGTGTACCTGCCAGTCTTTGGAATCAGAGGGTTCCATTGGATGAAGAAGCCGGAATAGCAAAAATAAAATTTTGCAGAGTAAGTCATAATGTGGTTGAAACAAAGGTACAAAGGATGCAGTATGAAGGAGATAATATTTTTTTGAAGGATTCGGGATACCCTATCAGATCATCAGTGTGCCCAACAAGAAGCTAAAACAAATGAAATGCAATACAATTGGAGATTATGGAGGAGTTTCTCGGGGTCAACATATAAAGATCATGGCTAAAGGCCTATCATCAAGCCAACTGAAGAATTATGGATCAACTAGAACCTGCAAAATTTGTCCAGGTTGTACATAGTCTTTTCTCGTCATTTTTTCTTAAGTTTTAGTAGTTTTATTTATCCCTTTCATGCTTGTTTCTTGAGTTTTTAGAAAATTTAGCAGCCATTTCATCAAATTTGCAAAGGTACAATTTTTGGAATTTTTAGGAATTTTTTTCAGAATTTTTCAAGCATTTTTTAGAAATTTTCTAGCCTTTTTCTCCTTTTTCATGTGTCTTTTTCTTGCCAAATTGGAGGAATAAAGGAAGCTCTCTGTGGGTTTGAGTGAAAAAATGGCCTAAACCTGTAGGAAATTTTTTTAGAAATTTTTTGAAGATTTTTTGGATTTTTTTTGCCATTTTTTTGGATTTTTTATGTAATTTTTTTCAGTTTTTTGCACAATTTATTATTATAATATTATATAAAAAAAAGCCCCCCCTAGGACGTTTTGGTTTTCCCAAAAAAAAAAAAAAAGAATCCCCCCCCGCCCCCCATCGACCAACCGATCAAAAACCCCCCCCCCCTTCGGTTCTGACAACCCCCCCTTCCCCTCGGTTCTGACAACCCCCCCGCCCCCGTTCTGACCCCCCCCCCCCCCCCCCGATTTTTTTTAATCTTTTTATTTTCTTTTTCTTTTATTTTTATATTTTCTTATTATTTATTTATTTTAATTTTCTTTTTCATTTTTTTAGCTTAGGTCTGGGCGTTCGCCAAAAGTTAAAATAAAATAATAAAAAAATAATAATAAAAAATAATAATAAAAAAAAATAACTAAAAAAAATCAATCAGCATTTTATTTATATTATTATTATTATTTTTATATTTTTTAAATTTTCATGGCTGAAAACTTTTTGGCTCTGGATTGTGCCTCGGTTGGCCGTTGTTTACAAAACTGGAGTCATTTTCATGTTTTTTGGCACCTCTGGATTCATTTTTTGCATTAATTTTACCAAAATCACACCTTTTCTCTGACTTTTGGTCAAAACCCACATGTTTTACGCACATTTATCACATGTTTTTATTTCCCCACATTTTCCACATGGCTTATTCTCCCTTTGTCTTTCCTTATGTTTCATAATGTCCCATATACACCCTCTGTAGCTCTACTGTTTGATCATTTTAACCCTCTCCAAACCCCATAATCATACCCAAATCCCTCCCTTTCCCAATCTGCCCAGCCACATCCTTAACCATCCCAAACCCTTCCATCTCCGCCCCTCAACCCCCCCCTCCACCTCCTTTCTACCCTCCCATTGCCCCCCTTTGCTTTTCCATACAAAATCCCACTCTTGGTTCTCCTCTGGTGCTTGTTCTGGTGGAATCAGTTGCTGCTCAGGTGCACTTTTCAAGATTATGCAGCTCCTAAATCATAGTGTCCTCTCTGCTCAAAGTTTTGGCTATAGATCTCCGGGACGGAGAGCACATTAGGTGGTGGGCAACTGTTGAGCCCATAAAAGTCATATTGGTCAAAGTCAATTGCAGTCAAAGTCAAAAGGTCAATGTCAATTGGTCAAACTCAACAAGGTCAAAGTCAAAGTCAACAGGTGCAAAGTCAAGGTGCTAAAGTGCAAGTGTCAAAGTGCACAGGTAGTGCACAATTAATTGTCCACAAAGGGTAAATTGGAGAAAGTGGGTTGCAGGTTGCAGAGGTATTTCTCTAATTTCCCTAAGGTTCAAAGTGTTTTTAAAGTAATTTGGAAGGTTCAGGTGAACCCTCTCTTATGTGCAAAAGTGAAGACTTAAAAGGAAATGTGAAGGTATGTGAAGCGGCAGCGTATGCACAGGGGAAAGTATGGCCCCCCAATTAAAATTTTTGGTTTTAGTCTAAAGTCACTACAGGACAAAACAGGGAGTCATTGGCTGCCACTTGTGAAGACAATCTTGGGACATCAAAGTGAGCACCAAGATACTCTTGCAGTCAGGAGCGTACGTGATCGACACACTCAAATCAAGGCAAGGACTATTCTTGGGCCAATGTTAGAGTAAGCAAGAGAAGCATAGTCTAAGTGAAGCAAGAGAGGGAAGTGCAAGAGTCACCAGTGTGCGACGCAAAGAAGTGGAGTTGAAGGAGTGCATGGAGAGTGACTAACGGATTGTACAGAGAGTGCTAAGCTAGTCCCCCAAGGATCTCAAGGTCTCCTTGCAGTGTGCGCATGACGACAGAAGGTATTCATTCCTCCCCCTTAGTGGAAGCTTGGTGCAAGGTGTGCACAAGGGTAGGCTTGAAGGAGGTGGAGGTCTGGTGCAGAGAGGCCGGCAGCAAGAAGACTTTGGGTATTTGGTAATTTGTCATTGAGCACTCTATGGGATTTTGCACAGAAGTATTGGCTTGTATTGTGTTTCAACATTTTATTTGTCTTAGTGTAATCAATCGGCAGAGGCTTCCAGGGTGTATTTTCTCTTCTTGTCTTTCCTTTTCTCCTACAAACCCTCAAACTCCTTCTTGTCCAAGAATCCCCCAACAGGCACAACCCTTGCATGGTTTCAAACATTAAATAGAGGCAATTATTGTGAGATACCTAAACTATTGGAAGCCTTTATCATTGAGTTCTCTAAAAATGAATTTAGACATAATATTTTTTCCTTTATTCATAATGTCAAATAGACCCACCAAGAGACAATCAGGTTAGCAAGACGTATGTTCAAACAATATAGAGAGAGATGTCATGTACCAATGTTACTACCCAAGATAAGTAACTATCCTATTCTTAGATAGATTGTAGAGTGGAAAGCTTAGGTCATATGTGTACTTCAAAGATCCAAATCTCTTAGATCAATGTGTTAGGATATGCATTGACATTGACGAAAACCTAGGAGAAGAGCTAGATCTTTTGAAAACTCTATAGAGGGTTAGATTAATAAGCTAGTATCATTTCTAAGTGTTCTTCATTGATGGAAGAATTTTCAAAATTGTTAGCTTAAAAATAGGATGAACCCTTCATAATAGGTAGGCCAAAAGAAGAATCACAATGGAGCATTGCTATACTTGTTGAAGAGATTGTTGAGATATCAAGCTCAACATGTGATGATCAAGGAGGACACATATCACTTTTTCATTTCTTTTACATGTATATTGGTCACACCAATATATGTCAAGGATACTTTAGTGAGCCTTACTAGATTTATTTACCGAGTGATGGCACATTTTTTTTGCCAACTCACTCATTTGCAGACATTAGGATTTTCCTTACGTACTATTCTTTATATATTGCATTGGTTGTATTGTTGTATGAGGTCATTCTTGTATATTCCTTTTATGTAATAGAAAAAGAAGATCATTCTTTCTTGCCTCAATTTGTGTGTGCTTCTCTTTGAGTGTGAGAGTTGAAGTATTTATGTGGTGATGCACAATGGTGGATTCTCCTCCTCAAGAGATCCGTAATGATACCCTTGCAGTAAAAACCCAAAGTTTGTCACAACACACAGTATTTTGCATAGGGGGTGCAAAATACACAGTACATAGACCATGAGCACAAATTTCTTAGGTCATCACAAATGTGGTCAAACTTATAGTTTGTGGTTGAGCATGACACTATATGTTTTATTAAAGAGCATATACAAAATTGTCCGATGTCCATTTGGCCTTTCACATGGACACTCACCTCAATGTGCTTGGTCTTTGCATGACAAGCCAGATTCTTAGCCAATGCAATGGCACTTTTACTATCACTGAGCAAATGAGGTATATGTTGAGGTAGACCCATATCACAAGCAAGACGAGAAAGCCACAATGCTTCCTTAAAAGCCTCATTAGCTGCAACATACTCTGCTTCTATGGTGGACACAACTCTACATTCTTGAAGATGAGATCTCCAACAGATAGCACATGCAACAAAATGAAAAATGTACCCTAATGTAGACTTACAATTATCTACACAACCAACATAATCAGAGTCTGTGTAACCAAATATGGATGCTTTCCCTCTACCTAAGCATATACACTTGTCCTTAGTGCCACTATGATATCTTGAAATCATCTTGACCACTTCCCAATGCTTCTTGCTAGGATTAGAGATATATCTACTCACAACTCCCACTACAAATGCAATTTTTGGTCTTGTAACTATCATAGCATACATGAGACTACCAACAACAAACCAATAGGGAATTTTGGTAATGAATTCCTCTTCCTCATCTGATTTCAGGAATCATCCTTGCTCAATTTCACATATGTGGGTAAAAGTGCATTCAATGCCTTTCCACCCTGCACATTGAACCTATGAAGAACTTTGGATGTGTGCTCACTTTGAGACAAGTATATGCTTCTTTTACTCCTATCATGTGTAATGCACATGCCAAGAATATGTTTAGCATCTCCGGATACATCATATCAAATGTTTGACTCAACTTTTTTTTGAGAATGGACAAGTCATAAGAGGACTTACCAACAATCAACATATCATCAGCATAAAGTATCAAGCATATCAAGCTGCCATCTTAGCATCTCTTTGGGTAGAGAGAATGACCCTCATTGCTTCGAGAATAACCTTGAGACTTCATAAAAGCATCAAAATTTTGGTACCATTGTCTAGGGGACTATTTAAGTCCATTTTAAGCTCTTCTTGAGCTTACAAGCTAGACTTTCTTTGCCAGGAATCACATAACCCTCTAGTTGTTCCATATAGATCTCATATATAAGATCCTCATGCAAGTAGTTTTCACATCCATTTGGACTAGCTCTAAGTTTTCCATTGCAATGAATCTAAGCAACATGCACAAGGTAGTCATCTTGACTATTCAAGAGAAGATTTCATTGAAATCAATGCCATGTTGTTGCTTAAAACCCTTTGCAACAAGTCATTCTTTATACTTTGGAGAGGCACTATTTGATCTGAATTTCAGCTTATATACCCATTTACATGGTAAAGCTTTCTTGCCCTTTGGCAAAGGTACTAAATCCCAAGTATCATTCTTGTGAATAGAACCATTTGACTCCTCGTGGCATGCCCCCACTTGTCATGATCTTCTATCTGCATAGCCTCTTCATAGCAAGAAGGCTCACCAACATCTGTTAGCATAACAAAATCCAAAATTCAAACATATCTATTAAGTGGATGCGAGACACGTGCAGAGCATCTCAAGGATTTGTGGATAAGAACATTTGCAAACTGATCTGATTGGACATTTTCTTGACCATAACTATGTACAACATTTTTATGCATGCAAACTAGAGGAATAGTATCCTCAAACACCACTCTTCTCACTTCAACCTCCTAAATGGGTTGTTTATGCATCTCAAAATAATTGAAAATGACATCACTACTTCTTATCATTGACCGTGTTTCAGGATCCCATAAGTGATATCCAAATTGTCCTTTTCGACCATGTCCAAGAAAAATGCATTTCTTTGATTATGGTCTAGCTTTTGTCTAAGATTCTTGGGTATATGAACATATTATTCACACCCAAAAACTTGAAGATGATCATAATATGGTGGCTTCCTTGTCCATAATTCTTGCGACACTTTCAAACCTTTGGCAATACTAGGTGAAACGTTAATGACATGAACTACAATCAATACTACTTCTGCCCAAAAGCCTTGTGAAAGGTTTGCATGATGCAACATAGAAGCTACTCTATCCTGAATAGTTCTATTCATCCTTCTAGCTACACCATTCTATACCGGGGTATAAGGAGTATAAACTCTCTACGAATTCCTCTAAAATGATAAAAAAGGCTGAATTCATGTGAGGTATACTTACCCCCATTATGTGAACATAAAGCCTTAAACTTAGTTTCTTTTTTTGGTCTCAACTGAAGCAAGCCATTCTCTAAAAATAGGGAATATCTCATCCTTCAATTTGATATAATATAACCAAAATTTTCTAGTAGCATCATCTATAAAAGTGATAAAGTGAATAGAACCATCTAATGAATTTGTGGGCATAACGCCACACACATCTGTATGAATGAGATCTAAAGGCTGAATTGAAGAGTCACTATGCATTTTATGCACATTCCTAGTTTTCTTTCCATATTGAAAATGCTCACAAAATGAACAATCAGAGAAAGATAACCCAGGTAAGTAGCTAGACCTAGAAAGATTTTCCATTTCACTACGAGATATGTGGCCCAAACGGCCATGCCAAATATTGTTGATATATTTAGGTCGTGATGTGTGTGAACACACTCGAACCACTAGGGCACTTTTTCCCTCTTTAGGAGGTTTTTCCCCCCGTCTTGTATATATGCCTATAGCCCTAACGAGTTACTTATCTTTATACATTCTAGTGGTAATACATTCAATATTGTGTGTTGTGCTCCAAGCTTCTTCTTCTTTCTTGTGTTGTTTGTGTGCTTTGGCAGACATCTAACTCCAACAATTGGTATTAGAGCAGGTTGCCGCTTCATCCAGGGCATCGTCGACACCCCTCTGGTCACAATCTCATAATCGCATGAAATTTGGTGAGCATACTCAGGGTGATTAGGAGCGGAAATCGTGATCTAAGCTCATTTCGGCCTTTGAGTGCACTATCACAGTGTTTGTGCAGTCTATTTCATCTTTTTGTGCCAAAGATATATACAAGTTTCAGTTTGTCAATATAAGCGTCTCAAAGTCTGCTACATGTCTAACAGAACTCATCAGGTTAGTTCTGTTCAACTTTTTCAGATATAGTCATTTTTCTGCATCAAGGTATTTTAGTCAATGGCCATGGTTGAAAGCAGTGATGTATTCCGTATGTTGGCTGTTGAGGACAAGTTAGACGATACTAATTACAAATTGTAGGCTTATATGATGCGACATGTATTGGTTGCAAAAGGACTGTGGAACATTGTGCAGGGTGTTGAAAAACATCCTATTACACCTACAAATAATGGTATTGAAGTTGATGCAGATGGCATTGAAGATGCTGATATTCTTCAGATTCCTGTTCGTGTTACAATTTCTGCTGCACCTACTATAGAGCAAATTCGATGGGATGGTAGAGATGCTCAAGCACATGCATTAGTAGCCTTGTCTATCAAACATGCCATTATTCCTCACATTCACTCTGTAGAATAGCTAAAGATGTTTTGGATACACTTACCACATTGTACCAGGCTAGGAATGAGGCTCGTGTTGCTTTCGAAAACAGTTGGAGAGTTAGCATATGAATGAAGGTGATTCTATGGACAATTTCCAACAAAGATCAAAGACTTGAAGGAACAATTGATTTCTACTGATAAAGTTATACTAGATAGCTCACTTGTGCAGATCTTTTGAATGGTCTTCCTGATTCATATTAGAGTTTTGCTTCTACTCTTTGTTTGATGATGAAAGGGAATCCAAATGCCTTGACATTTGAGGAGTTAGTCTCTGTTCTGTTGCAAGAAGATCACTCTAGGTAGAATAGGTCCATTATGCGTGTTGTAGATCAAACTATCCTGGCTAGTCCGAAGGGCAAAGGTAAATGGAGCTCATCTACTAGTAAGAAAAATCTGCAAATGTTGCACATTTGAAGAAGCAAGACAAAGATGAGAAGAAATTAGAAAAGCAAAAATTCTTTTGTAAGTACTATAAAGGAAACGATCATATCACAAAGAACTGTCCAAAATTGGATGCAAAAGAGGCAAAGAAAAAAGAGGTTGGAATGGTTGTTGTAGAGGCCTCTACACTAAAAATAGAATCTACAAATCTTGTGTAGAATGAAGAATGGGCATTTACTATTGTTTGCAGTTTTGACCCATCTTATCATGAGTAGTGTATGTCCGCAATAGACTCAGATGTTTGGTATTTTGATAGTGGGGCAACCAAACATATTATCTCGCAATGTAGTTTCTTCGCTTCAATTGAGCTTTCCCTTATAGGGAATACTACCACATGTGCCAAAAAATCCTCTTATCCTGTCAGGGGAGTTGGGAAGATCATTCTAACTACTATTGGTGGTAGTTGTTTCACTTTGTCGAATGCTTTATTTGTGCCAGGGATGAAGAAAAATCTATGATCAATTTCTGCATTAGCCAAGATTGGCTTGGTTGTGAAATTTGTTGATGACAGATGTACAGTTCATTATCTGTCAAATGGTGACATGATTATTGCTTTTGGCATTTTATATCATGGTTTGTATAAGCTCATAGACTATGAAAAATCTATGAATGATTCAGCATATGTAGTACATGATTCTCAGGCAAAGCTTTGGCATGCGTGCTTTGGTCATCTGAACTTTGCTAATTTGCTACACTTGAAGAAATATGAAATGGTGTCCTCTTTGCCCAAACTTGAGGCACCTGAAAAACGTCTGCGAAGGTTGTATTTTGGGCAAAATGTAGTGTTCCTCATTTACAAAAGATGGTTCAGTTCAAGTACTCGAAAATTGCAACCTGTTCACAGTGTTGTTTGTGGTCCTATGCAGACACCCTCTTTTGGAAACTATCTTTACTTTGTGACTTTCATTGATGATTTTTCTAGGCATGCATGGGTATATCCATTGAAAGCAAAGTCCAAAGTGTTCATGTGCTTCAAAAAGTTTTGGTTTTGGTTGAAAATCTATCAGCATGTAAAATGGGTACCCTCCATTCTGATCGAGGGGGGAATATATGTCTTCTGACTTTAATGCATTTCTGGCTGAACGTGGGATAAAACATCAGTGTATAGTGCCGTATACACCTCAATAGAATGGAGTTGTTGAATGGAAGAACAAGTCACTCATCGAGATGGCAAGGTGTATGGTCAAGAGTCAGGCTTTACCACATAGTTTTTGGCTTGAGGTTGTCATGTGTGCATCATATGTACTTAACAGGTGCCCCAGTAAAGCATTGTAGTCTATCACTCCATATGAGGCTTGGCATGATCACAAGCCATCTATGCTCATCTGCATGTTTTTGGTTGTCTGGCATATGCATTAGTGCCTGAACAACATCGTAGGAAATTGGATGATAAAGTAGTAAAATGTATTTTTGTTGGGTACAATTATGAAAGAAAAGGCTATCGTCTATATCAGCCACAGACTAAACACATTCTGGTTAGCCGTGATGTTGTTTTTGTGGAAGATGCTATTCAGCCTTTACATTCATGTACGAAAGAGACATCTTTTAGCTCCAAAGACATTTATGATACATTGCTACCTCTTTTTGAAAGTGGATAATCTAGTGTTGGTCCTAATGGGACAACTTCTCAACCCTTATAGGTTTCATGTGATGATGCAGATCATTCTATTTGTGATGCACATTTACATGATTCACTTGTTGATGAGAGAGTTGATATTGAAGAGGCAAAACTATGCCAAAATGATTGGTGCAGACTTTGCATGACAACAAATTCCTTGCAACTCTATCATACCATACTTTTTTAGGCTCTCATAGTGCCTCTTTCGTATCAGATTGCTATGCTATCGCTGCCTCTAGTCTCTGTGATGAGATTTACCCTATTTCCTTTGATGAAGCACAAAATTCTGAACATAGGATGTCTGCAATGCAATCTGAATATGATGCTATCATGAAAAATGGTACTTGGTCTTTATGTGACTTGCTTGCTAGCTAGAAGGCCATTGGCACTAACTAGGTGTATGAACTGAAGTATAAACCTGATGGAACAATTGACAGATATAAGGCTAGGCTTGTTGTAAAGGGTTATGCTTAGGAACGAGGCATTGATTTTGATGAGACCTTTGCTCCTACTTGTCAAATGACTAATGTTCATAGCATGTATGCACTTGCAACTCATTATGGTTGGAATGTACATCAGTTGGACATTAAAACAACATTTCTGAATGGTGACTTGTATGTTATTCACCCATGTGTCCTTGTGCAAAAAGGGCGTGAAAATCAGGTGTGCAAGTTAAAGAAGGCATTATATGGTTTAAAGCAAGCACACATGTTTGGTACGAAAAGATACATACCTATCTGATTGCACATGGTTTTGAGAACAGTCCAACTAAAAGCACCTTATATGTTAAGCATGCTAATGATGTACTTCTGATCATTGTTGTGTACGTTGTATTGGAGTTAGACATCTACGGAAGCACGTGAATAGCACAAGGAAGAAGATGAAGCTTGGAGCACAACATACAATACTGAATGTATTACTAGAGAATGTACAAAGATAAGTAGCCCCTTAGGGCAATAGGCATATATACAAGCCAGGGGAAAAAAACCTTCTAAAGAGGCAAAAAAGTTCCTTCATGATCCTAGAGTGTTCACACACATCACTACCTAAATATATCAACAAATCCCCCCTCGGAGTGATGTGGTGAACATGGAGTGATGCGGTGAACAAGGAGCTGGCACGCATGTATAAAGAAGTGCCAAGCTATGTGGAAATCACTCCACCAAAGGAAGTAAGCCCAAAGCTTTGCGGAAAGCTTCAAACTTCTCCCTAGGTAGAGCCTTCTTGAAAAGGTTTGCAATGTTCTCCTACGTGGGCACATATGCCAAGGTCTCCCCAGTAGAGAACCTCTCCCCGACATAATGATAATGCACCTCAATGTGCTTAATGCGAGCATGGAAAACAGGGTTCCTCGCAACTGCCAATGCACTCTGACCGTCAGTGAAGATGGTGGTGGCATAAGACTGACCAACACCCAAATTATCCATAAGACATGTGAGCCACACACACTCAACAGTCTCTGTGAAAGCTACCCTATACTCAGCCTCACAACTGGAAGTGTCCATAGTAGGCTTCTTCTTGCTCAACCAAGATATACATGAGCTACCAAGCATGAAGCAAAAGCCACTAGTTGACACACGAGTGTCATAACAACCAGCCCAATCAGAGTAAGAAAAAGATTGCAAATCTGGCAGTAGTGATCCCCCCTTGGGATAAAACAACCCAAGTAGCCGAGTACCACTCAAGTAGTGAAAGATGTGCTTAACTGCCTGCCAATGCTTGACACTTGGGCAATGCATAAACCTGCTCTCTGAGACAACAAACTGAATATCTAGCCAAGTAATGCATAAGTAAATCAGACATCCAACAACCTGCTGATAGAGGACAACGTCAAATGCATCTCCAACATCATGAAGACTCAATCATAAACCTATCTGCATAGGAGTGGCAATAGGCTTACAGTCTTCAAGGCCAAAACACTGCAATAATGTGTCAATATATTTTGTTTGACATAAAGCCATTCCACCATCAACATGCATAAACTGAATGCCCAAATAATGATGCAAATGCCTCAAATCAGACATCTCAAATGCAGCATGCAAATGAGCATTTAAATCAGCAATATGCCTCTCATGAGGACCAGTGAGCTGCATGTCATCAACATAAACCACAATGATCAGAAGTATATCATTAGCATGCTTAACATATAAGGTGCTTTCACTTGGAATGTTCTCAAAACCATGTGCAATGAGATAGGCATGTATTTTTTCATACCAAGCACATGGTGCTTGCTTTAAGCCATATAATGCCTTCTTTAACCTGCACAATTGGTTCTCATGCCCTTTCTGCACAAAGCCACGGGGTTGAAAAACATACACTTCTTCATGCAAGTCGCCATTCAAAAATGCTATTTGATATCCAACTGATGTACATTCCAACCATGATGAGCTGCAAGTGCATAGATGCTACAAACAGTAGTCATTCGACAAGTAGGTGCAAAGGTCTCATCAAAATCAATGCCTCTTTCTTGCACATAACCCTTTGCAACAAGCCTATCCTTATACCTATCAACTATAAGATTAGGCTTACACTTCAGCTTATATACCCACTTAGTCCCAATGGCCTTCTTGCCAAGAGGCAAGTCACATAAAGACCAAGTACCATTCTTCATTATAGCATCATATTCAGATTGCATAGAAGCTATCCAATTTTCTGAATGTATTACTAGAGAATGTACAAAGATAAGTAGCCCATTAGGGCAATAGGCATACATACAAGCCGAGGGAAAAAACCTCCTAAACAGGGAAAAAAGTGCCCCGATAGTCCTAGAGTGTTCACACACATCACTACCTAAATATATCAACAAATCCCCCCTGGAAGTGATGTGGTGAACAAGTAGCTGGCACTCATGTATAAGGAAGTGCCAAGCTATGTGGTAATCACTCCACAAAAGGAAGTAAGCCCAAATCTTTGCAGAAAGCTTCAAACTTCTCCCTAGGAAGAGCCTTCATGAAAAGGTCTGCAATGTTCTCCTGCGTGGGCACATATGCCAAGCTAATCTCCCCAGTAGAGAACCTCTCCTTGACATAATCATAATGCACCTCAATGTGCTTAATCCGAGCATGGAACACAGGGTTCCTCACAACTTCCAATGCACTCTCATTGTCAGCGAAGATGGTGGTGGCAGAAGACTCACCAACACCCAAATTCCTCACAACTTCCAATGCACTCTCATTGTCAGCGAAGATGGTGCTGGCAGAAGACTCACCATAAGGCATCTGAGCCACACACACTGAACATTTGCTATGAAAGTTGCACTATACTCAGCCTCACAACTGGAAGTGGCCACAGTAGGCTGCTTCTTGCTCAACCACGATATACATGAGCTACCAGGCATGAAGCAAAAGCCACTAATGGACACATGAGTTTCATAGCAACCAACCCAATCAGAGTAAAAAAAAACATGCAAATCTGGCGATAGTGATCCCCCCTTGGGATAAAACAACACAAGTAGCCGAGTACCACTCAAGTAGAGAAAGATGCGCTTAACTGCCTGCCAATGCTTGACTCCTGGGCAATGCATAAACCTGCTCATCTCTGAGACAACAAACTAAATATCTGGCCGAGTAATGCATAAGTAAATTAGGCACCCAACAACTTGTTGATAGAGAAGAACATCAAATGCATCTCTAGCATCATGAAGACTCAATCGTAAACCTGTCTCCATAGGAGTGACAATAGGTTTACAGTCTTCAAGGCCAAAATGGTACAATAATGTGTCAATATATTTCATTTGACACAAAGCCATTCCACCATCAACATGCATAAACTGAATGCCCAAAGCATGATGCAAATGCCCCAAATTAGACATCTCAAATGAGGAATGCAAATGAGCTTTAAAATCAGCAATATGCCTCTCATGAGGACGAGTGGGCAGGACGTTGTAGCTCAGTGATGAGTAGCACCTCCTTTAATGTCAATCCGGGAAGACGTGAGGATGGTATGAAGACCTCGAGCAAGTGAAGGCACAAGTGCGTGAGTGAGAAGCACACAAACATGCACACACATACACACACACGCGCACACACGGCAAGACAAAGAGTGGGAAGCAATGGAGTTCTTAGATTACTTTCAGAAAGCTCATACAAGTTCAAAACTATTACAAGATAACCTCAAAAATGAGCTCTCTAGCTCCTTTTATAGTTTTTGACTAGCTTTGGCCCTGTCCAGACCTAATGTCCGACCTAGTTAAAAATTAGGTTCCAGGACTTTTTTGAGGGCTCAAACGAGATCCAAAAAATATGAAAATTGGCAGGTAGATACTTCTAAAGCTCCTCAAGCTCAAGGACTCCTTGGCTTGCACAAAATGGAGCTACAAAAATACAAAATGGTATTTACAATGGTTTTTAGTGATTAAAATCACTATTTGTGTAGGGATTTTCTCTGTTGATTTGTCATACACATCTTTGAGCTCCCTACTTGCTCTTTCTTCTTGTGTGCTCAACTCCTTGATGTTTGAAAAATTTAGATGGCCTACTTGCTAGATCTTCTTTGGCTACTGTGTCTGCTTGTGCTATCTCTTCGTTCCGACCCTCTTTGTCTTGTGGCTCCTTCGGTTCCCTGACTGCTGCCAACACCCCCCCCCCACTCTCGCGTCTGTCGCCCCTGACAGACCCTTGTCTAAATGTTCGTTGAACGTAATATTGGACAACGTCGGAAGCGAGGTGATGTTCTTCTAATCTGAGCCCCCGTGCTAGATCTGTTAATAATGCATCCCAATTTACTGGTCCTGGTACGTCCGGATGTGGCACCCGCAGTTGTTCTGAATGGATGGTTCTCTCCACAGCGAATAAGTGGAGGAGATGTGAGGGCCTAGGTACAAATATTTCTGAGTGATATTCCCAGAATCCCGTTATGAACATCTCCTCGAATGTCTGTTTAAAACAAGCTGGGAGGTACTTTATTCTAGCGTGCCAAGCATATATTACCTCTATGGATGGGGTTGTGCTCATGTCGTATACCAGATCTTGGTTTCCTGTAAGAAATCCGACACCTGAGAAGTGGGGGTCTTTAATATTCTTGAACGTCCTGAAGGTGATTAGCATTAGTTCAAAGATTTTCATACACATTTGTGCCATCACATCGGGGGTATTCCGTAGTCGAGTGCTCCAGTGTCTGATGGTAGAAATCATGTAATTTACAGTGGGAGGGCCTTGTGGCGGTGCTAGATAAACATAATTTAACCACTTTGCGCAACCCTTGACGTTCTTGACATCAATTGTAAACTCTGGCCAAGTGCGCTGGCGAAATACTGGAACATAACAAGGATTGTATTTAATAAAAAGGGGCATGTTAGTCCAGGTACGAACCATTTCCGGGTAGGTTTCAAGAAGACGGATTCTCCAGGTTGGTTGATGAATGGAGCCTTTCTTCGCACTTTCTGGGATATCCTCTGGCCCAAATTGTGTGGCAAAAGTTGGAGGTTTGCCACAACTGCGTTGAATCTCTGCATTGTAATCCGCAAGGAGCACACAATATGGCACATATTGATCATCGTTGGTGCCGATCCATCTACGATGAGACATGCTTCGAAAGTATTCAGACTTGATGATGGTGTCTTCTAACTTTGCCATAGATTGGATTTGAATGGCCACTCTATCTTCATGGGTTGTTGTTGTCTTCTCTAGTGTTTGGAGCCATTCAGGTACTTCAACTTCTAATGTGTCCATTCCTTCTGAGGTCTGTGCACCACCTGGCATCGGCATAGGAACGTATGGTTCCTCATATGTTTCATCCACCTCAATGGGTACTAAATCCTCCGGTTCGGGTTCTACAACTGGGGAGGGCTGCCTTTCATATTCTAGTAACTTTTTCTGGAGTTCAGCCACCTGCTCTGTCAATGCCTTTACTTCCTCTGAAGTCGAGGCCGTTTCTATTACCTTGGTTGGAGCCTCCTTTTCCCTGAGCTGGCTACGTAGCTAATCTCGTTCCCTTTCCAAATCATCATGTGCGTCTAATAAATCCGCATAACTTTCCAAGATGGTTTTCATTGTTTCTGTGGGAACCGCTTTGAACTGTTCTAGATCGATCTCATGGGGGGACCCTTCCATGGCTGCTTCCACGTTTTCTTCATTTTGTTTCTGCAACCGTTTATTTTCTTCAAGTGTTGTAGCCATATGCTTTCGAAGTAGAGTTAAATTACGCCGGACTCGCAGGTTATCTGTTTGGTACACCTCCAGCAAGGCTTCGAGTTGTTTGACACCGGGTTCTACTGATGGTTGGGGTGCCTCCAGGAGTGTTTGATGGGCTTGCTCGAGAGTGGTGTGGCGTTGGTTGAGTTCCACATTTTCTTCTTCTAGCCTTATGAGTCGTGTTTGTAGTTGCTGATGGTTTGTTGTCAGCTGATGATGGCGGCCTTCTAGTTCCCTGTACTCCCGCTGAAGTTGATATACGCATTGATGTAATGACAGGAATATACTATTTACATTAAAAGATGCAGTTAAAGATGAAGATGTAGGGGGAATGGGGAAGGGGAAGGGAGTTGTGAATGCGGTGGAGTCAAGTGGTGAAGTAGGTGGAGGGGGTATGGGAGATTGAGGTTGTGTGGGGGGTGGGGGTGGTACTGTGGCGGGTGATGTCTCCATTGTGTCCAATGTGTGTGTGACTGTAAAGATGGGGACAGTGGGTGGGGTGGAAGTGATATTTGTGAAGAGTGTCGTGAAGGTGGGCATGGAAACTCCTCCAAATTGGATACCGGGAGAGAGAGGAATTCCCATGACAACCGTGGTAGTGGTAGAAAAGGGCGTGGTCGTGCCGGTTGGTGAGGTGAATTGTGTAGTGAGAGGTGAGGTGGGTGGGGAGAGTGGTTCCTCCTGATGTTCTTCTATTTGCGTGTTGCCTTTCGGTTCTGATACATTGATGTGTATTTGTTTTCCAGATCGCCTAGGGCGGGCAGGCACACGTTTCTCAAATCGATTAATGTATGTCATGGCCTCATGTATGGCCTCATCCAAGCCGACTGCCTCTGCGTGTAGGTTCATGGATTCGATAAACATATCGTCCACACCTTCCTCCGCCAATAGTTGGCTCATGAGCACCTTGCCTGATTCAAGTGACATTTTGTGTTGTTCCTGAACTCGCTTCATGGTTTGGTACAATCTTTTTATTTGTGTCGAATATGCTGGGGCACTTGCTAGCTCTGAGAGTTCATCATATTCTTGATGTTGTTCTTCGTCGGCTTCTTCTTCTTCTCCTCCTACCTCTTGTTCATCTCCTTCGACTTCTACGACGACTGGTTGTGTCGGGGCTGGTGTTGTTGTGGTGGGGTGTGGTTCCTGGGTAGGTCTGCTTCTGTTTCAAGATTAGATTCGTAGATCAGCCTGGCAACTTCTTCATCCGTGAGGTCATTGAGAGTAAATCCCTGTGGAAATTCCAAGTCTGATGGAATGGGGGGAAACACCAAGTTGGGTCCTTCTGTACTTGGTCTGGGAAGACAAATGGTGAATGGCCGAACGTGCCTAGTTTGAGGAGGAGTCACCTCAGGTGTGGTAGTGGCTCCCCTTGGTTGAGCACATGGTAATTGGACGCCCCCTCTCATCTTCTTCGATGGAGGACCCGCTGTTGATAGTCGCCTTTGGAATTCTTGGGCTCTGGACCACACTAGTGCTCTTTGAATGGGCACGTCATATGCTAGGCACCTGTAAATTATTCTTGTTAGGGCACAACAGCCATGAAGTATATTTTTCTGCTTCTTATTCCAGCGCTGATGGGCTAGGTGTATCTGATCGATGACTGTAGCTCAGTGATGAGTGGCACCTCCTTTAATGTCAATCCGGGAAGACGTGAGGATGGTATGAAGACCTCGAGCAAGTGGCGGCACAAGTGCGTGAGTGAGAAGCACACAAACATGCACACACATACACACACACGCGCACACACGGCAAGACAAAGAGTGAGAAGCAATGGAGTTCTTAGTTTACTTTCAAAAAGCTCTTACAAGTTTGTTTCAATTACAATCTAGCCTCAAAAATGAGCTCTCTAGCTCTTTTTATAGTTTTTGACTAGGTTTTGGCCCTGTCCAGACCTAGTGTCCGGCCTAATTAAAAATTAGGTTCCAGGGCCAATTTGAGGGCTTAAACGGAGTCTAAAAAATACGAAAATTGATACGTAGGTACTTCTAAGGCTCCGCAAGCTCAAGGACTCCTTGGCTTGCACAAAATGGAGCTACAAAAATATGAAATGGTATTTACAATGGTGTTTAGTGATGAGAATCACTTTTAATTGGTGTAAGGGTTTTGAAAAATTAACGAGTTGCCTTAGTGCTAGATCTGCGTGAATGCTCATACTTGCTTCTTCATGAAGAAAATTATTGGCCTACTTGCCAGATCGTCGTTGACTCCCTTGTCTGCTTGTGCCTTCTCTCCCTTCTGACTCTCTTCTCTGACTGCCATGCCTCGTCAGTGCTTCAGTTCCTTGTCTGCTGCTAACACCCCCCCCTCTCTCGCGTCTGTCGTCCCTGACAGACCCTTGTTGTGTGGGTTTTTGGATGTAGTACTCAACGACATCTTGCGCTAAGTGATGTTCGGCAATCCTCAATCCTTTGGCCAAGTCTGTGAGTAGAGCATCCCAATCTACCGGCCCGGGAACCTCTGGATGTGGCATACGTAACTTGTCTGAATGGAGAGCTTGTTCCACTACAAACAATTGTAATAAATGTGAGGGCCTGGGAATGAAGATCTCTGAGTGATATTCCCAGAACCCTGTGACAAACATCTCTTCAAATGTCTGTTTGAAGCAGGCCGGTAGGTATTTGATGCGGGCATGCCATGCATAAACAACATTAATAGAGGGCGTTGTGCTCATGTCATAAACAAGATCCTGATTGCCTTCATTGAATCCGAGCGCAGAGAGGTGAGGTTCCTTAACATTCTTGAAGGTCCGGAAGGTTACCATCATGAGTTCAAAAATTTTCAGGCACATCTGTGTCATGACATCTGGTACGTTTTTGAACCTGACACCCCAATGCCGAATTGTCGATATCATATACCCTACGGTAGGTTGACCTTTAGGTGGTGCTAAGTAGACATAGTTGAGCCACTGCTCGCAGCCTTTGGTTGTCAGCACCATCTTTGTGTATTCCGGCCACGACCTTCTTCGGAAAACAAGACAGTAGCAGGGATTGTACTTGATATACAGGGGCATGTTATTCCATGTGCGATTCATTTCCGGGTAGGTTTCAAGAAGCCGAATTCTCCAAGTCGGTTGGCGAATATTTCCCTGCTTGGCACTTTCTGGGATGTCGTCTGGTGCAAACTGTGTGGCAGAGGTTGGTTCCCGTGAGGTGTGGTGCTTGATTTCAGCATTATAGTCCGCCATTAAGACACAAAAAGGAACATACAAGTCGTCGGAGGTGCCGATCCACCTGTGATGAGAGAGGTTCCTAAAATAGTCCGATTTTATGACCACCTCTTCTAAGCATGACATCGATGCTATCTGGACTGCCACCCTATCATCATGTGTTGTGGCCACCTTTTCCAATTTCTGCATCCATTCCGGAGCCTCTATTTCAAGGGTGTCCATGCCCTCATCTGTTTGCTTGCCTCCAGGTGCTGGCATCGGAACGTACGGGTCCTCAAAGGTTTCCTCTACTTCGATTGGTACTAGGTCTTCAGGTTCTGGTTCTACCAAGGGGGAGGGTTGGCGTTCATACACAAGCACTTTCTTTTGTAATTCTTCGAGTTGTGCTTTGAGCGCTGCTACTTCGTCAGTTGTGTCAGCTGTGGTTGGGACCTCTTTGGGTGATGCTGGTTGAGCTGCCAATTGCCTTCGTAGTTCGTCTCTTTCCTTTTCTAAGGCTGCATGGGCTTCGAGGAGATCAGCATGGGTTTCCAATATGATTTGCATATTGTCTGAGGGAATGGCCTTAAACTTCTCCGGGTCAATTTCTTGTGGGGAACCGTCCATGGCTAATTCCAAGTTCTCTTCATTTTGTGTCTGAAGCCGTCTATTTTCTTCCAGGGCTGCAGACATATGCTTCCGTAATAGAGCCATGTTGCGGCGGAGCTTGAGGTTCTCTGTGATTTGGGAGTGTAGCAGATCATCCATTTGTTGTCTTTCTTCGGCATCTGGCTGCGGTGGATTTGCCACTAATTGCTCATGTTGTTCTTGCAATGCGCTAAACTGCTGTTGTAATTGTTTCTTCTCTTGCTCTAAGTCAATAAATCTTCCTTGTAACGCTTCGTGACTCCTGAATAAACTTGTATGCTGAGCATCGAGGTGCTGATAGTGTTGTTGTAACTGAGACATGCACTGATACATGTTATTAAATACATTATTAATGGGGGTGGGTGCAGTAAGGGTGTTTAATGCAGAGGGAAAGGGAAAGGGGAAGGGAAGTGTGAATGCGGTGCTGGAAAGTGGTGAAGTGGGTGGTGGGGGAATGGGAGATTGTGGCGGTATGGGGGGAGGGAGAGGTGCAGTGGAGGGTGATATGTCCATAAAATCCATGGTGGAAGCAGCAGTGGGAGTGATTGTGAATAGTGGAATTGTGGGTGCAGTGATTGTGGTGAATGTGTACAGTGGTGTGTGCAGTTGTGAATGTGAACTGCCCGAAAGTGTGAGTGGGGGAATGGGGATGTCAGTAGCTGCCGTTAGGATTACAGTGTTAGTGGGGGTGTATACACGGGAGGTGTTGAGAGGGTGTGTGTGTTGATTGGCGGTTTGTGCTTCAGTCATGGCGGTGGACTCGGAGGCGGTAACGGTGGTTGTTACATTGGTAAGGGGAGGTGAATGTGGCGGGTGTGGGGGCGAAGGTGGTAAGGGAGGTGATGGAGGTGCTCTTGATGTATGGGCTTCCTCGGTGTCGTGAGCGGTGTGTGCAGTGCCCGTGGTTGTGGGGGTGCCTTGTGGTCCTGATCCTAATACATTCATTTGTTTCCCTGCTCGTGGGGGACGTCTTCCGTATCTTCTTTCCATTCTGCGTGATTGTGCCAGGGCCGTCTGCACTGCCTCAGGTACTCCTAAGGCATCAGAGATCATATCCAGTGTGGCACGATACTGTTCGTCAACTCCTTCCTCCTCAAGGATTTGGTGCATGATAGCCTTTCCTGCTACAAGGGATAACTTATGTTGTTGTTGGACCCTGTCAATGGTATCGTAGAGCTTTTTCAACTCCTTTGTATATGCTGGGGCACCCTCTAGCTCCTGTATAACTTCTTGCTCATAGTCATGCGCCTCCTCATCAGAAAATCCTTCCTGTTCATCCTCTTGGCCTTCTTCTTCTTCATCCTCCAATTCCACCACTTCTGGTTGTCTTGGCTGGGGGTGTTCTATAGCCGTTTGTTGTCCACTACCCTGCTCTGCTTCGACTTCCGCATTAACAGCTTCAATGATTCTGGCAACTTCTTCATCCGTTAGATCTTCCAAAGTGAATCCGTGAGGAAATTCCAGATCAGTAGGTACTGGTGGAAACACAAGGTTAGGGCCATCTGTGCTGTGCCTGGGTAACCTGATAGTAAATGGTTGTACTCGTCTGGGAAGTCTTGGAGTTGTTTCAGGTGTTAGGGTTGCACCGCGGGGTTGTGCACAAGGCATCTGGACGGTGCCTCTCATCTTCTTTGAGGGAGGCCCTGCGGCTGACAGTCTACGTTGAAACTCCTGTGCTCTGGTCCAAATGAGAGCCCTTTGCACCGGTACATCATATGCGAGACATCTATACACGATTCTTGTAAGCGCACAGCATCCATATAGTACAGATTTTTGTTTCTTATACCACCTTTGATGAGCCAAATGAATTTGGTCGATAATCCAGTGGGGCATATTGATTGTCAAATCAAAAGCATCTGCTAAATAGAGGCTAAACCAGATCTTTTTTGGAGGCATTGTGAACCTTTCCTGTGCGGGGAATGCGAAATGTTGCATGACCATGCGTAAATGAATGGCGATCGTAGGCGTCATCGCGACCATGTCCTTTAACTTCGTCAGATTCCTGTTCTTCATATTATCGGGGACCATTGTCTCTTTCTCCGTAGGAATGTGCATACCTTTCATGTCGAGAGCTTTTCTTACCAAGTTGATAGTCAAGCGGAAACGCTTCAGCTCATTGCCCCTTGTGAGTGACGGGAGTACAAAGGAGCTGTATCCTTTTTTGTCTTTGCTTGGAGTGAGGGTGCTAATCAAGTATGAGCACCTTAGAAAATCGGGCTTTGGTAGTTGGAACTTGAAATAATCATAGAGCCTAGCCTTCTTCCATATCGGCTTCAGTCCTTCGTTATTCTGTAGCTTTTCAAACTCCCTGGTAAAGAAGTGGTATCTGCCCCAACGTCCATTGAATTCTACCTCGGACTCCCACATGTATGTGCCTTCACCCAGAGGTCCCGCAACGTCACTGAACCAGTGTGAGGTTTTACCCACCGGCATTGTGTGACCCTGTGGAGGATTCTGAATCGGTATGGCATGTAATGCCCTTAATGCCGCTGGTCGTTCCTTTAATTCTTCCTCGATCGGAAGGCTTTCAATGTCCACAACTTGGGGGCTGGTGCCTGCCTGGGAGCTGGTTCCTACCGTATCGGCCATGTTACTTCTTGCTGCTTGCCTCTGTGAGAATATACAAACATGTGTTAACATTGTACAGGACAGGAGAGAACCGTTGTTGTTCCCATTACAACATTAACATGAGGGTCGGGAGCAAATAATAGGTTAGTAAGTGCTCGGTGCGAGTGTGTGTGTGGTTAGCAGTTCGGTAGACCTAAGAGCTAAGTGGAGTGATGTAGTGTGATAGTGATGTGGTTAGTAAGTTGACATGGATTTACAAATGGGGTCCGGGGGTTTGTTACAAGTCTTAGGCTGCCAAATGCAGTGGATGGGTTTTGCTCTTGGTTTCGTAGAGACTCTCGAGAGCTTCATAGATGAATCGGCCTGAAAATGAGGCCTTTTAGGGACCCATTTACCAGTGATTTTGTTCGTGCTCATGGGCCTTGGTGTGTTCCTGAGTGTTGAAAACAAGTGGATGTCGGCTGTGCGAGTGAGTGGATCATGTTGTATGGGATGTGGCCTTGGTGTAGCTATTTGAGCCCGCAAACAAGTCTTAGGCACCCAAATTTGTCTTGATTGTGGGCTAGCCTTCATCGACTTCTTGGGCACCCAAATAGACTTCACGTTAGCAGAAGAACTTCTGAAAGACTTCTTTTTGGTGTCGTGTTGTTGGTTACTAATAAGAGGCTTTGCCCGTGTGGTTGGCTCGAGTGCAACCGGGTGTTCGCCTTTCCGCACCCACACTTGTTTCACTAGCTGAGACATTTTGCTGCGCAGGTACTTTTGATCTCCGACATAGGTAGTACTCTGCTTCTTCTGCCTTTGATCCACCTTTGGTTGCTGCCTCCTTCTGGCCTTTGAAAAAGAAGGGAGTTCCGTTGTGGTTCTGACTCCTTTTTTGAGATCTTCATTCTTCTGCATCACATAGCCTTGGACAAGAACAACATGGTCAACTTCATGTGCACTCCTGGAGGGACCAGGAGTCTGTGCCTTTCCTAGTTCCTTGAGTGCTCCATTATTTAACTCCATTGTAATTCTAGTCTGATTCACCCATACCTGAAGAAGTCCACTTCTTAGGTTTAAGTTGACTGCTTGGTCATAAATCCAGTCTTGACCCAGGACAAGGGGTTCCGTGAGGTCCTCATCTTGACATACTAGTACTTTAACTGTCATTGCCTCATCATGAATATAGAGGGGAAGTTCCACCTCGCCCATGCAAGGGGTTCCCACGCCTCCCAATCCTATGAGATATGGTTCCACAGGATTGACAGTTAACTGCAACTCTTGACAGTAAGACAATTTAACAGCACTAGTGGCTGCGCCTGAGTCAATCAAGGCTCTTACAGTCCTTGCACTCTTTCCTTGTCCTATATCTAAGGTTATGAAAGGACGTCGATCAGTTATCCTATGTGAGCTAACACCTGAAACTTCACACATAGCCACGTCATATCCTTGATCCGCATATGCATCTTGCCTAGGGTGCTCTCTACCTTGTTTTCTTAATTTCATTCTCCGGATGCGCTCTAGGGCTTCTGCTTGAGCTTCTTCTCGAATTCGCTTTTCTTCCTCTTTGCGTTTCTTAGCAATGTTGAGTCGACTTAGCATTTCCTCCGTGAGGGGTTCCTGATACAACTTGACTCTGCATCCGCTAATATAGTTTGGGAGAACATCACCCTCTAAAGTGGCTAGTTGTACTGCTCCACTCGTGGAGATCCTATTGATGATCATAGGTCCGTAGCCTCTCTTTTCTAGCTTCCTTGCATGTTGTTTCAATGTGTAGACTAAAACTAAGTCGCCTGCCTTTAAACCTTTATCCTTAACGTGGGCGTCAAAGTATGCCTTCTGCCTCTTCTTAGCTGCATATATCCCTGCAGCTGCTCTCAGTCTTGTTTCTCCTAATCGTTCAAGGTCAAAAAGTCTAGAGGAGAGTTCATGACCCGTCCACTCGTGCTCTTGTGCTACTTCCAATGTAGGTATCAAGAAGTCCAAGGGTAGCACCGCATTTTGGCCAAATACCATCTGAAAGGGGGTGGCTTGGAGTACCGTTTTGTAGGCGACTCGGTATGCCCAAACAACATGGTGTAGCTGTTTGTCCCAATCAGAGCGTTTAGTGTTCACTAATTTTGTCAGTACATTACATAAGATCTTGTTGGTGCTTTCGGCTTGTCCATTAGCTTGAGGGTGATAAGGGGCAGACTTCTTATGAACTACCAAGAATTCTTGGAGTAGATTTTCAATCACTTCGTTCAAGAAATGAGTGCCTCTATCACTTACTAGCTCTATAGGTAGCCCATATCTTGTGAATACATTCTCAAACAAGAATTTAGCAGTTGTCTGAGCGTCGTTCTTTGTCGTAGCCTTTACCTCCACCCACTTGGTGAGATAGTCTGTTGCAACAATGATATATTCTGCATGGGAACCCTTAGCTGGGGGATTAATAGGACCTACGAAGTCTATTCCCCACTTAGAGAATGCACGTCCATCCATCATCGGTTTTAGTGGCATCTCATCTTTGCATATAGGATACTGAGTTCGCTGACAGACGTCACACCGTTTCACATAGGTATGTGCATCCATGTGAAGGGTCGGCCACCAGAAGCCCGCAAATAGTATTGCCTTGATCACCCGATCTGGTCCAAAGTGTCCTCCTGCTACACCTTGGTGAGCAGTTTCCAAGATCTTAAGATATTCACTTTCATGGACACACAGTCTCAGGTAACCATCCTTACCACGCTTGTAGAGATTATCACCAATGAGTGAGTAGTCCTGGGCTTCTTGTTATAAACTCCTTTTCCTAGCCAGAGTCATGTCTAGAGGGAATGTTTTCGTCCTCAGGAAGGATACTAGTGGTTCACTCCAATCTGGCACTATGGACACTTGATAAAGCGTGGCATGTTCCACAGGTGGTTTAGTGCAACAGATTGGGCAGTCCTTGCACAACTTTTGGACATCAGCTTCCATAGTCGGCCAATGCACACCGAGTCTGCGTAGTGTTTGTAGCGTTCGATGCCTTGAATAGTGTTGCTCTAATGCACCTACATGTGCTAATTGCAACCATTTAGCGTACTCATCTTCTTCCACACAACAAGCCAAGATTCCTTGATCTGTGTGCTTGTACATGCTTCCTGCCATGATGTGGTACTTTTGGGCTTTCACAACCTCTCTATTCCGCGTGTTTACTACTGGATGGTTAGGCTCGTATGTCAATACTGGTACCAATGGCTTAGCCCACTGCGGTACAACTTCCAAATTAAACAAGTAAGCATCAGGAAGGTCATCTGATACTCCTTGTGGGGCTTCTCCCGATGTGAGCCTAGAGAGATGATCTGCTCTTAAATGAGTCCTCCCTTTTCTTACCACAACCTCAAAATCATATTCCATTAGCAAGAGAAACCATCTTACTAATCTTCCTGTATTGCATGGCTTGTTGACAAGATATAACAATGCTTGGTGGTCAGTAAAAAATTTAAACTTATTTGCAAGCAAATAATGTCTAAACTTTTTAACCGCATACACCATGCCTAAGCCTTCTCTCTCAGTAGTGGTGTAATTACGTTCAGCTGCATTCAATTGTTGACTAGCATAGGCAATTGGAAGATCCATATTACCTTCACCGGTAGGTTGTGCGAGTACACATCCAATGGCATAATTGGATGCATCCACATGAACGTGGAATGGCTTATTCCAATCTGGTGTGGTCAAGATTGGTGATGAACATAATCTTCGTTTAAGCTCCTGGAAGGAATTCTCACATTCATCCGTCCACTCAAAGTTAGTCAGAAGTCCGTACATGGGCTTTGCAATGACAACATACATGTGTATAAATCGTCGGTAATAACCACAATGCCCCATGAAAGCTTGTACTTCCTTGACATTCTTTGGCCTAGGTAGCTCTGCTATAGCTCTCACTTTCTCTTCGTCAGTAGATATGCCATTCTTTGACACTATGTGTCCTAGAATCTTGCCTTGCCTGACCATAAAAACGCACTTTTCTGGGTTCAGGCAGACTTGATATTCTCTACATTTGTCAAAGATTTGTCTGAGTTCAGGAATATGGGTTTGCCTAATGTTGGAATGAGCACAAAGATCATCAACATAGACTTCTAAGTTCTTCCTCAGGAACTCCTTAAACACATGGCACATTAGTCTCTGGAAGGTGGCTAGTGTGTTGGCAAGCCCAAATGGCATTACACGAAAGGCAAATATACCCCACTCTGTGGCAAAAGCTGTCTTATGCTGATCTTCTGGAGCTATGGCTACTTGATTGTAACCCGAAAATCCATCAAGGAAGCTGTACACTTCCTTGCCTGCCACTCTTTCTAAGAGATGCTCTGTGATGGGAAGCGGATAGTTATCTCGAATCGTGGCTGCATTAACCTTTTTCAAGTTAATGCATACGTGAAGCTTTCCATTTTTCTTGGGCACCACTACGATGGGGGATACCCATTCAGTGTGCTCAATTTCATAGATAAATCCAGCTTCAACCAATCTATCTATCTCTTCTTTGATCTTAGCAGCGTAATTGTCGTTATATGTATAGGGATTTTGCTTAGAGGGTTTAGCATCTGAGGTCATGGGGATAGTGTGTGAGCATATATCAGGGTCAACACCTTTCAAATCCTTGTAACTCCAAGCGAATACATCTCTGTATTCTCTTAGCAAGGTTATCAACGCATGCTCTTCTTCCTCTGTTAGGTCATGGCCTATGTACGTGCATCTCTCCTCTCCTTCTTCTAGGGCCACTACTATTTTCTTGGTGGTTTCTTTGTTATCATAGGCCTCTCCTGATTGTGCCTCTTGTTTAGGCATTCTTATCATGACCCTCCTGTCATCTATCTCATACTTCTTAAAATTTTCCGGGACCTCAAACAAAGATTCTTCCTCTTCTGGTGAGACTTCTCTCTTCTTTCGTTTCTTTACTTCTTCCTTCGGGGTCACATGTGTGTCTAATCTTACATCATTTGTAAGCTCTCCATGCCTCTGGGGTTGAAATTCTACTTCATGGAAGTATTCTTCATCTGATGCAAAAGGTGGGTCCATAATGATTGACTCTAGATCGGAGTCACTTGCATCCTCCAATGCATCAGGGCTAGGTTCGCATTCTTCTAGAACTGCCTCTCCCATGATTGGCTCTATGGAGAAGACTGAAATGTCATAGCCATCCTCATCACAGTGAGGTGTCCATTGTTCCTCATTGATGGCTACATCCATGGTTGCTAAAATTTCTGCCCAGCCGTGAGGTTCAAATTCTTCGTCTGGAAAAACTATAGGTGCATAGGCTGGGTCTTGGATTGATCTATGTGTTTCTTTTGCACCTATCTCTCTGGCTTCTTCTCTCTTCTCTTCTTCTACTGCTACTTTGCACATCCATAAGTGGGTGTCTTCATGCATCCATGAGGACCCTGATCCTATGGAATGCACAGATTCTGTATCATCTTTGGCTCTATGGATGGGATTCCATTGGATAGGAGGTACATCTCTATGAGAGTAATCCTTGAGATTCACTTTGGTCGTAACACCTAAGTGTTGTAGGTACAAAGAATTGGTTCCCCAATCCTGTACCACTTGCAACTGTCGCATAAATGGTCTTTCCAAAATCATCTCATAGGCATGGTTTTTGCTGAAGTCACATATAGCAAATGTGTGCTCAAACTCGACACCACAGGTGGTGAGAGTTATTCCTTCTAGCAATCCTAAGGGTCTCTCAATATGACCATCGGCCATCTGCAATTTCATTCTCGTTGGCCTGAGGGCTGGCTTGCCCCAACGCTTCCATAGGGAAGTGGTGGCAATTGCAACTCCTGCACCTGAGTCCAAAATTGCCTTGGTGGTGTACTCCTGGTAGGTAATGGGAAGATAGGTGTTACCTTCTTCACCTTCACACATATCTCCTATCTTATCCAAGGGTATCTCTGGCACTGTCCTATGTGATCCTACCTGGGAACGAGGTTTTGCTATCTCTGGTACTTGTTTGGCAACATGTTTCCATAATTCAGGTCTAACCTTGAGTAGCTCTTCTAATTTGAGATTGCACTGCACTTTAGTGTCCTTCACTACCTCTGTGTTCCTAGGTATGACTGAATCTTCGTTTCTTACCATGACTGTAGGTGCTCTCATACAGGTGGACCTTGCTTCCCATGGGCCTGTGAAATGGGGTAGTTCTTGTAAAGAATTAGACTCGAAGTCTAATCTTTCTTGAGATTGGGTACTCTCCTGCTCTCCATAAATGGATGGGATGTCTTGTGGGAATTGGTCATGTGCCTCATCCACAAGTTCAATGGGAGGAGGGACTTCACTTTCTTTAGCCCATTTGTCTTCTTGAATCTCGCATAGGAATTCTGGTGTGAACCGCTTCAGGCACATAGGCTTCCTGAGCAGGAATGCTTACTCTTTCACTTGCCTTGTCCTTAGGTAGAGAAGCGGGTTCCTTTTCTGATTGTGCAATGAGCTTCTCTATTCTTTCTAACAGTCCATCAAAGTGCAACTGTGTCTTTGCTGAACTAGAGATGTTAAATAGGCGACTGGCCTCAAACATGGTCTGAGCCAATTCCACCATCTTAGCACAAATTTTGGTTCGTTCTAGTTCTAGTTCTGCTCTAGGGTAACACTTTTCATGATCAGTTACGTTTGGGGGTGGTGGAATCATATGAGGTGGGTTGGAAGGTGGCGGGTCGGATGGCGATGGGAATGGTGGAGGTGGGGCGGTGTGAGAGGGAGTTTGAGATGTGAGTTCAGTTATCCTGGCTTTGGTTTCTCTTATGCTTTCCTCAAGTTCACTCATCTTTTTAGCCCATTGTCTTTTCATTCTTTCCCGACTATCTTTCCACGCTCTAGTCCTTTTCTTTGTCATGCTCTCTGTTTCACTAACATCTGGGCTCTTTTCCTTGCCTACACCCTGGTTTTGCTGCAATGCTTTGGCTCTAGTGATTACTTGTACTGGTGCAGTGGAAGTCACGCTCCCTGTGGAGTCTACCACTAACCCAACAACGTTGATAGGAGTGATTTTTGGCATATTATTGGGGTTCTTTGGGCAATCTCGTAAGAGATGCTCCTTTCCACATTCTTGGCAAAAGCCCTGGATCATCACTAACTGGGATTGTGAAGGTGGAGGTAAGGGACAATCACGAATGAGGTGATCTCCCTGACATCTGTAGCATGGTCCTCTAGGGAATGGGGGTCTTACTTGCCTAGGTTGAGGTCTAGGGTTGGGGTTTGCATACATGATGTTTGTGTAATCTGACTCCCAACTAGGTTCACTTGGCTCTTCACTATAGTAATACTCACCATGCTCAGGAGACTGCATGTAGTAAGCATGGGGGCTATCGACATGTGTAGAATCAAAGCTATGGTCACTGGGGTCACTTTCAGAAAGCAGTGGTGTTACAGGGACTATAGCTCTATTCAGGTTTTCTTCTGCTGCTGCATATTTTACTGGGATTGCATTAGCTGGGGCAGGGGGTTGTTGAGCTAACACAGGCTGAGGCCTTTGTTGGTTTTGGTATGGTTGCTGACAAGGTTGTTGTGGCCTGCCATATGGTTGTGGAGGGTACGGGTTCTGGTATCTTCCCTGCTGAGGGTATGGCTGAGGGTAGGGTTGCCTAACCGCCAGCTTGTTGTATGGGCAATCTTGTGCTGTGTGATTTGTGTATCTCCGTTCTATGGTGCAGTATTGGCTACTAGGATTAACTTGGGATTGAGCCATAATGGGACAGACATTCGCCATGTGGTCGCCACCACAAGTATAACAACTTTTCACTGGGGCAAATCTAGGAATTTGTTTACTAGAGACGCCTAGTTTTTGAGCTACTTTTTCCGCAAGTTCCTCGATTGATGTGGATTGCGTGAAAGAGATGTTAGAGGCACTATCCGAATCTTTGTATATCTTGGAAAGCTCTAACTCCTCCCCTAGGTTATCCTCAATGTCAATACACATGCGTACACACTCTTCTATGGTCCTAGGGTCCTTCAAGTACACATAAGATCTCAATTTAGTACTTAGCAATCCATCCAAGAATAAAGCCACTTGCTTAGCTGGTGTGGGTAGCTCAGGGACAGGGCATCTTTCTAAGTATTGCCTAAATCTTCTTCCTGCAAGTCTCACGGTTTCTTGAGGGGTTTGTTTGAAGCTGTGAATCAGCGAGGAGGTATTATGCCTTATGCCACTCTTAGAGAATTCAATAATGAAAGCTTCTAGGAGTTGGTCTATGCTCCTGAACTGCCTCTCATTTAGTGGCTGAAACCATGTCAGGGCAGTGTTCCTAAGGGTCAGACCAAAGGCATTGTATTGCGTGAATAGATCCTCCACTTGTTCAGCTCTCAGGACTTGCCTAAACTCAACCACATGATCGTATGGATCTCCCGTGCCATCGAAGTGTGAAGAGATGGATAGGTATGTGTTGAAGATGAAGAGGTGTTGCAAAATCTTTGCTCTACACCAGCCAAATGAACTCCAGGAGTAGATGGTGGGCCCTTTTAGCTTGCCAATGGATGTATTAGACACCCTATGTACCTTGGAAGATCACTCTCAAAAAGATAGATCAAAACAGATAAGTTGGAGTTAGCTCAGAGGTGAAAACTTGCTATTCTTGGTTGATACACCTGTCCAGTGTTTTACATAATTCTCTGAGCACAGCAGCAATTAGATTAATTCCTCTTGGGGAAGGCTAGGTAGCTTAAAGAGCTAACTTTAGAGAGTAATCTCATCAAAAATAACAAACCACACACTGAGAATGACTTTTAACAAGTGATGACATCATCCCGATTTTCACGGGCTGCTACAGAAATAGACCAGTGAGTAGTAAAATTAACATAACTCAAAATGTAAGAATCCAATGATCATGAAAATTTGTATGCTTATACTAGACAGTAAGCTGAATCCAACAAGCTTAAAATCACTAAATTTGAATGAGTAAACACTGAGAAATGACTCTGACAATATGACTGAAAAAGTCGGGTACCTGACAGAGAAGTGAAGATGAACATACCCTGTTGACTTCAAATGAACATAACTGAAGATTCCAACATCCAAATGACATGAAAATTTGTGAGCATATAGTAGACTTATAGAGCTAACTTTACCAAGTTAAATCACTGAAAATGATGAACCAAGTGCAGAGAAACAATCTCTGCAAGCTGACTGAGAAAAACTGAAGTAATGGCAGTGAGTAGTACACATCACAAGAACATGGAAAGATGAACTCAAATAATCATGAAAATGAAAGTATATTTCTTGTACAATACAATGACTTACTGATACATATGTGTGCCTTGTAATCACACCTTGATATGGCATAAAGCTCAGCTCTTGGAGGTCTTCACATAGGTCTCTCTAACCACGACTAAAACTGCCATCTATTTATAGTTGAGTTTGGGAGGCTAACTTCCCTCAATCACTCTCCAATCAATCAATGATTGATTTGATTCTCTACCTACCACAAATCACGAATTCGTGGCTCCTCTTTCCATTCTTGATCATGTGGGCTCAACCACTTAAGATTCTCTTACTTTTACATTAAGTAAACTCTTCAAAAGTTACAAGAGGTAGTTCACAAGTGAACTTTACATAGTCTTCATTTTGAAGCTTCTTTAATGACTTTGTGAGACTCAAGCCAATACTTAGGCTTGTCATAGACTTGCTCCAACACGAAGTAGTTCTTCATGGACTTAACTAGCTGAGTCGGTCTCAAAGTTCTTGTGTGCTCTCTAGGTCGTGGTAGAGGGAACTCATCCGCATTTCTTTGATTCCTGTGAGCTCTAAGTATCTCAGGTTCTACTCTATTTGTTTCCGTCCTCGTTCTTTCTCTACCCACTGGGTTGGCAAAGCTTACTTCCGGCCTTTCTCTATGTCTGTCTCTTTGAGTTCCATGAGCTTGGGATGTTCCAGCTCCAGGGTGACCATAGGATACATTCGATCTTGGTTGGGGGAAAACGAATTCACCCTTCCAAGTGTAAGCATGTCTATCATTTTCCGTAACCACAAAGATTCTTTCTGAAGCGTGATCTAAGTAGGTCACTCTGCCTGGGCTATCAGGATCCTTAAACTCATAGATCATGATTGTTCCTATATCAGTTGGCTGATCAGATTTATTCCTCCAAAAGGCTTCGTCAGTTTCTCGATTGAGGAGCAAATCTATGCTCTTATTATTCTGGGGAATCCACTCTGGTGTTATAATCCTAGTGAGAACCGATTTGCCTCGAGGGGTTCTAGGTTCTGTACCCATGTTTCCTTGCTCTAAGTTCCCTAAGTCCGCTTCTGGGATCACATTTCCAAATTCGTCCGTCCTGTCTGGGTGACTGGTGACTACGTATATGGTTCCTTCTTTGTCCAAGTATGCTCCGTTTTCAAACTTGACAGCTGGGCGCTCTAGTCCTATGGATTGGTCAGGGTTCTTAATCTGTACCACAGATCTTCCTAAGCCGTCCTCATAGATGCTAGCACCTAATCGGTTGGTCCTAAGGTATTCCAGCTGAGTCTTGTACGGGCCTTCTACCCTGTGCAAGTATGGCACTCCTGAACTTCCCGTAGGTCTGTCCATGCCTTGAGACATCTCTGACTCACTGGTCTCAGAGCTAGGGTAGTATGAGTGGTGGCTCAACTGCTGGGCCCAAGACCTAGCAGTGTGGTTGACACTAGCCTCTGAAGACCTAAGGCTTTGTCGATCCCTTACTAGATGTCGTCCTGATCTAAGGTTCATATGCATAGTTAAGTAGCCCAATTTTTGCCCAAAGTACAACCTCGTTGCCGATCAATTGGTATCAGTCACTTGATTCTTTTTAGTTATTTATCGTGTTTAAGGTCTTGTCTGATATCATGTCGTCAGGAATACTTGAATAGTTTTCGTACTTGGAATTGATCGTTCCATGTTAGGTTCTTTTCCTTTATGTTATCGACAGTACAGAGATTAGGTTTTTAGCTTGAACTTGAGTTTTTAGGTAGTCTTCAACTTGATACCTGCCTATCGTCGCCCTGACTTACTCCTACCTCTAGTCGTTCTTAGCCTAAACTAGGAATTGACAGAGGGGGTTGAAAGTTTCCAACCTTTTGTTTCCTGCTTGGTTGCCCTTGAGTGCCCAGGAAGCGTGTTCCCAAGCTTGCACTTACACTTGCTTAGAACGCCTTTCGATGCTCTCAATAGATCTGTAAGAGTTCCAAAGCTAGCTTTAAGATTTAAATTCTAAAGACAGAACCAATGATTTTCATTCCTATAGCACAAACACTAACTTGCATAGTGATTTTTAGGAAAACAATTTTAAAGACCCGTGACTTTGATCCCCCTGGGTATGGTCAACTTCAAAATAACCTATCTGAAATTCAACGCATTATCTTTATAAAAAATAATTGAGGGCGTGTAGTATATGCCACGAGCTTTCCAACGAGCCCTAGAGCTCAAAAAATGGATTTCGCATGAAAAAGTTATGACTATTCAGGGTTTAGGGGGTTAAAACAGGATTCAATCTGGCTGACAGATCCTAGGATTTTCTCCCAAATCTCAAGTGTAGGGACCTCCAGAATGCTAATGGATTGACTATTTTGCCCCAAAATTATCCCAAATTTTTGAACAAAAGTAAACCCTAATTTTTGGCCGAAAAGCCTGTCAATCGCGATCGACAGGTCTGTCAATCGCGATTGACAGAGGTGTCCGTCGGGCCTATCAGTCGCGATCGAGAGTGTCAATCGTGATCGACAGAGTCGATCGTGGCTGTCAATCGCGATCGACGGTATCAATCACGATCGACACGTTTTCCGGGTTTTTTGCCAAAATTTCAGTATAGGAAGTTGAGACAGTTGTCGCGACTTGGCTACAGTCGACAGCTCGCCTTTTTGCACCCACATTTGTTTCACTGGCTGAGTTGTTCTGCTTTGCACGTTCTTTTGGTCTCCCACATAGATAGTCTTCAGTAATTGCTCTGCCCTTAGTTGCTGCCTCCTTCTGGCCTTTGGAAAAGAAGGGAGTTCCGCCGACGCCTTCACTTTTCTATTGAGATCTCCATTCCTCTGCATCACATAGCTTTGGACAAGAACAACATGGTCAACTTCATGTGTACCCCTGGAGGGACCAGGAGTCTGTGCTTGTCCTAGTTCCTGGAGTGCTCCATTATTTAACTCAACTGTAATTCTAGTCTGATTCACCCACACCTGAAGAAGTCCACTTCTTAGGTTTAAGTTGACTGCTTGGTCATAGATCCAGTCTTGACCCAAGACAAGAGGTTCAGTGAGGTCCTCATCTTGACATACTAGTACTTTGACTGTCATTGCCTCGTCATGAATATAGAGGGGAAGTTCCACCTCGCCCATGCAAGGGGTTTCCACGCCTCCCAATCCTATGAGATATGCTTCTATAGGATTGACAGTTAATTCCAACTCTTGACAGTAAGACAACTTAACAGCACTAGTGGCTGCACCTGAGTCAATCAAGGCTCTTACAGTCCTTGCACTCTTTCCTTGTCCTATGTCTAAGGTTATAAAAGGACGTCGATCAATTATCCTATGAGAGCTGATACATGAAACTTCACACATAGCCACCTGATATCCCTGATTTGCATGTGCATCTAGCCTAGGTTGCTCTCTGCCTTGTCTTCTTAGTTTCATTCTCCGTATACATTCTAAAGCTTCTGCTTGGGCTTCCTCTCGAATTTGCTTTTCTTCTTCTTTCCGTTTCTTAGCAGTATTGAGTCGACTTAGCATTTCTTCTGTGAGAGGTTCCTGATACAACTTGACTCTGCATCCGCTAATGTAGCTTGGAAGAACATCACCTTCTAAGGTGGCTAGCTGTACTGCTCCACTCGTTGAGATCCTATTAATTATCATGGGTCCGTAACCTCTTTTCTCTAGTTTCCTCACATGTTGTTTCAAAGTGTAGACTAGTACCAGATCTCCTGCTTTCAAGCATTTATCCTTAATATGGGCATCAAAATATGCCTTCTGTCGTTTGGTGCTCTCATACAAGTAGACTTAGCTTCCCATGGGCCTGTGAAGTGGGGTAATTCTTGTAGAGAGTTAGACTCAAAGTCTCGTCTTTCCTGAGAGTGGGTGCTCTCCTGCTCCTCATAAATGGATGGGATGTCTTGTGGGAATTGGTCGTGTGCATCATCCACCAGTTCAATGGGAGGAGGTACTTCACTTTCTTTAGCCCATTTGTCTTCTTGAATCTCTCGTAGGAATTCTGGTGTGAATCGATTCATAGAAGATGATGTGTCTGGCTCCGTAGAGTTAGGCACATAGGCTTTCTGGGCAGGAAGACCTGCTCTTTCACTTGCCTTGTCCTTAGGTTGAGAAGCGGGTTCCTTTTCTGATTGTGCAATTAGTCTCTCTATTCTTTCTAGTAATCCATCAAAGTGTAACTGTGTCTTGGCTGAACTAGAGATGTTAAATAGGCGACTGGCTTCAAACATGGTCTGAGCCAATTCCACCATTTTGGCACAAATTTTGGTTCGTTCTAACTCTAGCTCTGCTCTAGGATAACACTTTTCATGATCAGTTACATTTGGCCCTTCTTGGATTCTGGCCTGATATGCTTTAAGCATCATATTAAGGTCCTCGGGAGTGGGATCTGCTAGGACTGATCCTACTCTTGGGGGTGGTGGAATTGTGTGAGGTTGGTTGGAAGGTGGCGGATCGGATGAAGATGGGAATGGTGGTGGTGGGGTAGTGTGAGAGGGAGTTTGAGATGTGAGTTCAGTTATCCTGGCCTTTGTTTCTCTGAGGCTTTCCTCAAGTTCGCTCATCTTTTTTGCCCATTGTCTTTTCATTCTTTCGCGACTATCTCGCCAAGCTCTAGTCCTTTTCTTGGTTATGCTCTCAGTTTCACTAGCCTCTGGGCCCTTTTCCTGGCTTGCCCCTTGGTTTTGCTGCACTGCTTGAGCTCTAGTGACTACATGTACGGGTGGAGTGGACGTCACACTCCCTGTAGAGTCTACTACTAACCCAATAACGTTAATAGGAGTGATTTTTGGCATATTATTAGGATTCTTAGGGCAGTCTCGTAAGAGATGCTCCTTTCCACATTCTTGGCAAAAGCCCTGAATTGTCACTGACTGGGGTTGTGTAGGTGGAGGTAAGGGGCAATCACGAATGAGGTGATCTCCCTGACATCTGTAGCACGGTCCTCTTGGGAATGGAGGTCTTACCTGCCTAGGTTGGGGTCTTGAGTTAGGGTTTGTATACATTACATTTGTGTACTCTGGTTCCCAACTAGGTTCATTTGGCTCTTCACTATAGTAGGACTCACCATGTTAAGGAGACTGCATGTAGTAGGCCTGGGGGCTATCAATATGTGTAGAATCGAAACTATGGTCACTGGGGTCACTTTCTGATAGCAACGGTGTTACTGGCACTATAGCTCTATTCAAATTTTCCTCAGCTGCTGTATACTTTATCGGAATTACATTAGTTGGGGTAGGGGGTTGTTGTGCTAACACAGGCTGAGGCCTTTGTTGGTATTGGGGTTGGTAGGTTTGTTGAGGCCTAGCATATTGCTGTGGTGGGTACTGACTTTGATATCTGCCTTGTTGAGGGAATGGCTGAGAGTAGGTTTGTCTAACTGCTTGCTTATTGGATGGACAGTCTTGTGCTGTGTGGTTTGTGTATCTCCGTTCTATGGTACAGTATTGGCTGCTCGGATTTACTTGGGGTTGAGCCGTAATGGGACAGACATTCGCCATATGGTCGCCTCCACAAGTATAGCATCTTTTCACGGGGGCAAACCTTGGGATTTGTTTGCTAGAGACACCTAGTTTCTGAGCTACCTTCTCTGCAAGTTCCTCAATTGATGTGGATTGCGTGGAAGAGAGGCTAGAGGCACTATCTGAATCTTTGTATATCTTGGAAAGCTCTAACTCCTCCCCTAGGTTATCCTCGATGTCAATGCACATGCGTACACACTCTTCTATGGTCCTAGGGTCTTTCAAGTACACATAGGATCTCAATTTTGTACTTAGCAATCCATCCAAGAATAAAGCCACTTGCTTAGCTGGTGTGGGTAGCTCCAAAACAGGGCATCTTTCTAAGTATTGCCTAAATCTTCTTCTTGCAAGTCTCACGGTTTCTTGAGGGGTTTGCTTGAAGCTGTGAATCAACGAGGAGGTATTATGTCTTATGCCACTCTTAGAGAATTCAATAATGAAAGCCTCTAGGAGTTGGTCTATACACCAGAACTATCTCTCGTTTAATGGTTGAAACCATGTAAGAGCTGTGTTCCTAAGGGTTAGACCAAAGGCATTGTACTGCGTGAATAGATCCTCCACTTGTTCCGCTCTCAAGACTTGCCTAAACTCAGCCACATGATCATATGGATCTCCAGTGCCATCAAAGTAGTTCTTCATGGACTTAACTAGTTGGTCGGTCTCAAAGTCCTTGTGTGCTCTCTAGGTCGTGGTAGAGGGAACTCATCCGCATTTCTTTGATTCCTGTGAGCTCTAAATACCTCAGGCTCCACTCTATTTGTTTCCATCCTAGTTCTTTCTCTGCCCCCTGGGTTGGCAAAGCTTACTTCTGGCCTATCTCTACTTCGATCTCTTTGAGTTCCATGAGCTTGGGATGTTCCCGCTCCATGGTGACCATAGGACACATTAGATCTCGGTTGGGGGAAAATAAATTCACCCTTCCAAGTGTAAGCATGCCTATCATTTTCTGTCACCACAAAGATCCTCTCTGAAGCGTGATCTAAGTAGGTCACTCTGCCTGGTCTATCAGGATCCTTAAACTCATAGATCATGATTGTTCCTATATCGATTGGCCGATCAGATTTATACCTCCAAAAGGCTTCGTTCGTTTCTCGGTTCAGAAGAAGATCTATGCTCTTGTTGTCCTGGGGAACCCACTTTGGTGTGATAATCCTAGTGAGAACAGATTTGCCTCGGGGGGTCCTAGGTTCTGCACCCATGTTTCCCTGCTCTAGGTCACCTAAGTCCGATTCTGGGATTACATTCCCAAATTCATCAGTCCTTTCTGGATGACTGGTGACTACGTATATTGTCCCTTCCTTGTCTAAGTATGCTCCGTTTTCAAACTTGATAGCTGGGTGCTCTAGTCCAATGGATTGGTCAGGATTCTTCACTTGTACCACAGATCTTCCTAGGCCGTCCTCATAGATGCTAGCACCCAATCGGTTGGTCCTAAGGTATTCCAACTGCGTTTTGTAAGGGCCTTCTACCCTATGCAAGTATGGCACTCCTGAACTTCCCGTAGGTCTGTCCATGCCTTGAGACATCTCTGATTCACTAGTCTCAGAGCTAGGGTAGTATGAGTGGTGGCTCAACTGCTGGGCCCAAGACCTAACAGTGTGGTTGACACTGGCCTCTGAAGACCTAAGGCTTTGTCTATCTCTCCCTAGATGTCGCCCGGATCTAAGGTTCATAAGCTTAATTGAATAACCCAAGTTTGCCCAAGTACAACCTCGTTGCGGAGTCCTTTTGTATCAGTTACTTGATTCTTTTTAGTTGATTACCGTGTTAAAATTCTTGTCTGATATCACGTCGTAAGGTATACTTGAGTGTAGTTCCGCACTTGAAGTTGATCGTTCCCTGTTAAGTTCTTTTCCTTTAAAGTTCTTGACAGTACAAAGGTTATGTCCTTAGCTTGAAGTTGAAAGTTTAGGTATTCTTCAACTTGATAATTGCCTATCGTCGCCCTGACTTACTCCTACCTCTAGTCGTTCTTAGCCTAAGCTAGGAATTGATGAAGGGGAGTTGAGAATATTCCGACCTTTCTTGCTGATCCTTGTTCTTTAGTGCTCGAGAAGTTGATTCTCAAGCTTGCACAAAGCCCTTGCTTGGATGCTCTCAATTGCTTCTCAATAGACCTGCATCATTCCCAAGATTAGCTCCAGACTTAAATTCAAATGACACACTAGACCACTTTCATGCATGTAACTCACAGACCAAATTATCCCTTGCCTTTATGAAAAACAATCCCAAGGATCCCTGAGTTTTCCTACCTCGGGGTATGGTTAACTTCAAAAAAACTTATCTAATAATCCTGATCTTAATTTTCACATAACCAGTGGAAGTTTTGGTTGTACTTCCCACAAGCTTTCCGACAAAACAAGAATCACAACAATTGGATTTTGTATGAGGAAGTTATGTCCGATCAGGGTTTTGGTGCTAAAACAGGGTTCAAAACAGTTTACTCAAGTAGACAGGAATTCTTGAATTACTTGGGTTGCGGCCTCACCATGCAATGCTAAACCCTTAAAAGTTCCCCAAAAATTAGACCACTATTTTTTTGCCCTTAAAAATTGGCCAAATTTGCCCTTCTATCGCGTTCGCAAGTTCTGTCAGTCGCGATTGACAGCTCAATCGCGATTGACGTGTCGATCGCGATTGACAGGTCCGTCGTGGCTGTCAGTTGCGATTGACACGTGGCTCGAAAAGTCAATCAGTCGTGGTCAAAGGGTCGTTGACTCTGTCAGTCACGATTGATGCCTCGATCGCGATTGACAGGTCGGTCGCGAGGGTCTGTCCGTCGTGGTCAAACAATCGTTGATTGTGTCGGTCGCGATTGACAGAGCCATCGTGGGTTGTCAGTCGCGATTGATGGGTCGATCGCGATTGATGACTCGATCGCGATTGACACGTGTCACGCGTATGATATTGTTGATATATTTAGGTCGTGATGTGTGTGAACACACTCGAACCACTAGGGCACTTTTTCCCTCTTTAGGAGGTTTTTCCCCCCGTCTTGTATATATGCCTATAGCCCTAACGAGTTACTTATCTTTATACATTCTAGTGGTAATACATTCAATATTGTGTGTTGTGCTCCAAGCTTCTTCTTCTTTCTTGTGTTGTTTGTGTGCTTTGGCAGACATCTAACTCCAACAATTGGTATTAGAGCAGGTTGCCGCTTCATCCAGGGCATCGTCGACACCCCTCTGGTCACAATCTCATAATCGCATGAAATTTGGTGAGCATACTCAGGGTGATTAGGAGCGGAAATCGTGATCTAAGCTCATTTCGGCCTTTGAGTGCACTATCACAGTGTTTGTGCAGTCTATTTCATCTTTTTGTGCCAAAGATATATACAAGTTTCAGTTTGTCAATATAAGCGTCTCAAAGTCTGCTACATGTCTAACAGAACTCATCAGGTTAGTTCTGTTCAACTTTTTCAGATATAGTCATTTTTCTGCATCAAGGTATTTTAGTCAATGGCCATGGTTGAAAGCAGTGATGTATTCCGTATGTTGGCTGTTGAGGACAAGTTAGACGATACTAATTACAAATTGTAGGCTTATATGATGCGACATGTATTGGTTGCAAAAGGACTGTGGAACATTGTGCAGGGTGTTGAAAAACATCCTATTACACCTACAAATAATGGTATTGAAGTTGATGCAGATGGCATTGAAGATGCTGATATTCTTCAGATTCCTGTTCGTGTTACAATTTCTGCTGCACCTACTATAGAGCAAATTCGATGGGATGGTAGAGATGCTCAAGCACATGCATTAGTAGCCTTGTCTATCAAACATGCCATTATTCCTCACATTCACTCTGTAGAATAGCTAAAGATGTTTTGGATACACTTACCACATTGTACCAGGCTAGGAATGAGGCTCGTGTTGCTTTCGAAAACAGTTGGAGAGTTAGCATATGAATGAAGGTGATTCTATGGACAATTTCCAACAAAGATCAAAGACTTGAAGGAACAATTGATTTCTACTGATAAAGTTATACTAGATAGCTCACTTGTGCAGATCTTTTGAATGGTCTTCCTGATTCATATTAGAGTTTTGCTTCTACTCTTTGTTTGATGATGAAAGGGAATCCAAATGCCTTGACATTTGAGGAGTTAGTCTCTGTTCTGTTGCAAGAAGATCACTCTAGGTAGAATAGGTCCATTATGCGTGTTGTAGATCAAACTATCCTGGCTAGTCCGAAGGGCAAAGGTAAATGGAGCTCATCTACTAGTAAGAAAAATCTGCAAATGTTGCACATTTGAAGAAGCAAGACAAAGATGAGAAGAAATTAGAAAAGCAAAAATTCTTTTGTAAGTACTATAAAGGAAACGATCATATCACAAAGAACTGTCCAAAATTGGATGCAAAAGAGGCAAAGAAAAAAGAGGTTGGAATGGTTGTTGTAGAGGCCTCTACACTAAAAATAGAATCTACAAATCTTGTGTAGAATGAAGAATGGGCATTTACTATTGTTTGCAGTTTTGACCCATCTTATCATGAGTAGTGTATGTCCGCAATAGACTCAGATGTTTGGTATTTTGATAGTGGGGCAACCAAACATATTATCTCGCAATGTAGTTTCTTCGCTTCAATTGAGCTTTCCCTTATAGGGAATACTACCACATGTGCCAAAAAATCCTCTTATCCTGTCAGGGGAGTTGGGAAGATCATTCTAACTACTATTGGTGGTAGTTGTTTCACTTTGTCGAATGCTTTATTTGTGCCAGGGATGAAGAAAAATCTATGATCAATTTCTGCATTAGCCAAGATTGGCTTGGTTGTGAAATTTGTTGATGACAGATGTACAGTTCATTATCTGTCAAATGGTGACATGATTATTGCTTTTGGCATTTTATATCATGGTTTGTATAAGCTCATAGACTATGAAAAATCTATGAATGATTCAGCATATGTAGTACATGATTCTCAGGCAAAGCTTTGGCATGCGTGCTTTGGTCATCTGAACTTTGCTAATTTGCTACACTTGAAGAAATATGAAATGGTGTCCTCTTTGCCCAAACTTGAGGCACCTGAAAAACGTCTGCGAAGGTTGTATTTTGGGCAAAATGTAGTGTTCCTCATTTACAAAAGATGGTTCAGTTCAAGTACTCGAAAATTGCAACCTGTTCACAGTGTTGTTTGTGGTCCTATGCAGACACCCTCTTTTGGAAACTATCTTTACTTTGTGACTTTCATTGATGATTTTTCTAGGCATGCATGGGTATATCCATTGAAAGCAAAGTCCAAAGTGTTCATGTGCTTCAAAAAGTTTTGGTTTTGGTTGAAAATCTATCAGCATGTAAAATGGGTACCCTCCATTCTGATCGAGGGGGGAATATATGTCTTCTGACTTTAATGCATTTCTGGCTGAACGTGGGATAAAACATCAGTGTATAGTGCCGTATACACCTCAATAGAATGGAGTTGTTGAATGGAAGAACAAGTCACTCATCGAGATGGCAAGGTGTATGGTCAAGAGTCAGGCTTTACCACATAGTTTTTGGCTTGAGGTTGTCATGTGTGCATCATATGTACTTAACAGGTGCCCCAGTAAAGCATTGTAGTCTATCACTCCATATGAGGCTTGGCATGATCACAAGCCATCTATGCTCATCTGCATGTTTTTGGTTGTCTGGCATATGCATTAGTGCCTGAACAACATCGTAGGAAATTGGATGATAAAGTAGTAAAATGTATTTTTGTTGGGTACAATTATGAAAGAAAAGGCTATCGTCTATATCAGCCACAGACTAAACACATTCTGGTTAGCCGTGATGTTGTTTTTGTGGAAGATGCTATTCAGCCTTTACATTCATGTACGAAAGAGACATCTTTTAGCTCCAAAGACATTTATGATACATTGCTACCTCTTTTTGAAAGTGGATAATCTAGTGTTGGTCCTAATGGGACAACTTCTCAACCCTTATAGGTTTCATGTGATGATGCAGATCATTCTATTTGTGATGCACATTTACATGATTCACTTGTTGATGAGAGAGTTGATATTGAAGAGGCAAAACTATGCCAAAATGATTGGTGCAGACTTTGCATGACAACAAATTCCTTGCAACTCTATCATACCATACTTTTTTAGGCTCTCATAGTGCCTCTTTCGTATCAGATTGCTATGCTATCGCTGCCTCTAGTCTCTGTGATGAGATTTACCCTATTTCCTTTGATGAAGCACAAAATTCTGAACATAGGATGTCTGCAATGCAATCTGAATATGATGCTATCATGAAAAATGGTACTTGGTCTTTATGTGACTTGCTTGCTAGCTAGAAGGCCATTGGCACTAACTAGGTGTATGAACTGAAGTATAAACCTGATGGAACAATTGACAGATATAAGGCTAGGCTTGTTGTAAAGGGTTATGCTTAGGAACGAGGCATTGATTTTGATGAGACCTTTGCTCCTACTTGTCAAATGACTAATGTTCATAGCATGTATGCACTTGCAACTCATTATGGTTGGAATGTACATCAGTTGGACATTAAAACAACATTTCTGAATGGTGACTTGTATGTTATTCACCCATGTGTCCTTGTGCAAAAAGGGCGTGAAAATCAGGTGTGCAAGTTAAAGAAGGCATTATATGGTTTAAAGCAAGCACACATGTTTGGTACGAAAAGATACATACCTATCTGATTGCACATGGTTTTGAGAACAGTCCAACTAAAAGCACCTTATATGTTAAGCATGCTAATGATGTACTTCTGATCATTGTTGTGTACGTTGTATTGGAGTTAGACATCTACGGAAGCACGTGAATAGCACAAGGAAGAAGATGAAGCTTGGAGCACAACATACAATACTGAATGTATTACTAGAGAATGTACAAAGATAAGTAGCCCCTTAGGGCAATAGGCATATATACAAGCCAGGGGAAAAAAACCTTCTAAAGAGGCAAAAAAGTTCCTTCATGATCCTAGAGTGTTCACACACATCACTACCTAAATATATCAACAAATCCCCCCTCGGAGTGATGTGGTGAACATGGAGTGATGCGGTGAACAAGGAGCTGGCACGCATGTATAAAGAAGTGCCAAGCTATGTGGAAATCACTCCACCAAAGGAAGTAAGCCCAAAGCTTTGCGGAAAGCTTCAAACTTCTCCCTAGGTAGAGCCTTCTTGAAAAGGTTTGCAATGTTCTCCTACGTGGGCACATATGCCAAGGTCTCCCCAGTAGAGAACCTCTCCCCGACATAATGATAATGCACCTCAATGTGCTTAATGCGAGCATGGAAAACAGGGTTCCTCGCAACTGCCAATGCACTCTGACCGTCAGTGAAGATGGTGGTGGCATAAGACTGACCAACACCCAAATTATCCATAAGACATGTGAGCCACACACACTCAACAGTCTCTGTGAAAGCTACCCTATACTCAGCCTCACAACTGGAAGTGTCCATAGTAGGCTTCTTCTTGCTCAACCAAGATATACATGAGCTACCAAGCATGAAGCAAAAGCCACTAGTTGACACACGAGTGTCATAACAACCAGCCCAATCAGAGTAAGAAAAAGATTGCAAATCTGGCAGTAGTGATCCCCCCTTGGGATAAAACAACCCAAGTAGCCGAGTACCACTCAAGTAGTGAAAGATGTGCTTAACTGCCTGCCAATGCTTGACACTTGGGCAATGCATAAACCTGCTCTCTGAGACAACAAACTGAATATCTAGCCAAGTAATGCATAAGTAAATCAGACATCCAACAACCTGCTGATAGAGGACAACGTCAAATGCATCTCCAACATCATGAAGACTCAATCATAAACCTATCTGCATAGGAGTGGCAATAGGCTTACAGTCTTCAAGGCCAAAACACTGCAATAATGTGTCAATATATTTTGTTTGACATAAAGCCATTCCACCATCAACATGCATAAACTGAATGCCCAAATAATGATGCAAATGCCTCAAATCAGACATCTCAAATGCAGCATGCAAATGAGCATTTAAATCAGCAATATGCCTCTCATGAGGACCAGTGAGCTGCATGTCATCAACATAAACCACAATGATCAGAAGTATATCATTAGCATGCTTAACATATAAGGTGCTTTCACTTGGAATGTTCTCAAAACCATGTGCAATGAGATAGGCATGTATTTTTTCATACCAAGCACATGGTGCTTGCTTTAAGCCATATAATGCCTTCTTTAACCTGCACAATTGGTTCTCATGCCCTTTCTGCACAAAGCCACGGGGTTGAAAAACATACACTTCTTCATGCAAGTCGCCATTCAAAAATGCTATTTGATATCCAACTGATGTACATTCCAACCATGATGAGCTGCAAGTGCATAGATGCTACAAACAGTAGTCATTCGACAAGTAGGTGCAAAGGTCTCATCAAAATCAATGCCTCTTTCTTGCACATAACCCTTTGCAACAAGCCTATCCTTATACCTATCAACTATAAGATTAGGCTTACACTTCAGCTTATATACCCACTTAGTCCCAATGGCCTTCTTGCCAAGAGGCAAGTCACATAAAGACCAAGTACCATTCTTCATTATAGCATCATATTCAGATTGCATAGAAGCTATCCAATTTTCTGAATGTATTACTAGAGAATGTACAAAGATAAGTAGCCCATTAGGGCAATAGGCATACATACAAGCCGAGGGAAAAAACCTCCTAAACAGGGAAAAAAGTGCCCCGATAGTCCTAGAGTGTTCACACACATCACTACCTAAATATATCAACAAATCCCCCCTGGAAGTGATGTGGTGAACAAGTAGCTGGCACTCATGTATAAGGAAGTGCCAAGCTATGTGGTAATCACTCCACAAAAGGAAGTAAGCCCAAATCTTTGCAGAAAGCTTCAAACTTCTCCCTAGGAAGAGCCTTCATGAAAAGGTCTGCAATGTTCTCCTGCGTGGGCACATATGCCAAGCTAATCTCCCCAGTAGAGAACCTCTCCTTGACATAATCATAATGCACCTCAATGTGCTTAATCCGAGCATGGAACACAGGGTTCCTCACAACTTCCAATGCACTCTCATTGTCAGCGAAGATGGTGGTGGCAGAAGACTCACCAACACCCAAATTCCTCACAACTTCCAATGCACTCTCATTGTCAGCGAAGATGGTGCTGGCAGAAGACTCACCATAAGGCATCTGAGCCACACACACTCAACATTTGCTATGAAAGTTGCACTATACTCAGCCTCACAACTGGAAGTGGCCACAGTAGGCTGCTTCTTGCTCAACCACGATATACATGAGCTACCAGGCATGAAGCAAAAGCCACTAATGGACACATGAGTTTCATAGCAACCAACCCAATCAGAGTAAAAAAAAACATGCAAATCTGGCGATAGTGATCCCCCCTTGGGATAAAACAACACAAGTAGCCGAGTACCACTCAAGTAGAGAAAGATGCGCTTAACTGCCTGCCAATGCTTGACTCCTGGGCAATGCATAAACCTGCTCATCTCTGAGACAACAAACTAAATATCTGGCCGAGTAATGCATAAGTAAATTAGGCACCCAACAACTTGTTGATAGAGAAGAACATCAAATGCATCTCTAGCATCATGAAGACTCAATCGTAAACCTGTCTCCATAGGAGTGACAATAGGTTTACAGTCTTCAAGGCCAAAATGGTACAATAATGTGTCAATATATTTCATTTGACACAAAGCCATTCCACCATCAACATGCATAAACTGAATGCCCAAAGCATGATGCAAATGCCCCAAATTAGACATCTCAAATGAGGAATGCAAATGAGCTTTAAAATCAGCAATATGCCTCTCATGAGGACGAGTGGGCAGGACGTTGTAGCTCAGTGATGAGTAGCACCTCCTTTAATGTCAATCCGGGAAGACGTGAGGATGGTATGAAGACCTCGAGCAAGTGAAGGCACAAGTGCGTGAGTGAGAAGCACACAAACATGCACACACATACACACACACGCGCACACACGGCAAGACAAAGAGTGGGAAGCAATGGAGTTCTTAGATTACTTTCAGAAAGCTCATACAAGTTCAAAACTATTACAAGATAACCTCAAAAATGAGCTCTCTAGCTCCTTTTATAGTTTTTGACTAGCTTTGGCCCTGTCCAGACCTAATGTCCGACCTAGTTAAAAATTAGGTTCCAGGACTTTTTTGAGGGCTCAAACGAGATCCAAAAAATATGAAAATTGGCAGGTAGATACTTCTAAAGCTCCTCAAGCTCAAGGACTCCTTGGCTTGCACAAAATGGAGCTACAAAAATACAAAATGGTATTTACAATGGTTTTTAGTGATTAAAATCACTATTTGTGTAGGGATTTTCTCTGTTGATTTGTCATACACATCTTTGAGCTCCCTACTTGCTCTTTCTTCTTGTGTGCTCAACTCCTTGATGTTTGAAAAATTTAGATGGCCTACTTGCTAGATCTTCTTTGGCTACTGTGTCTGCTTGTGCTATCTCTTCGTTCCGACCCTCTTTGTCTTGTGGCTCCTTCGGTTCCCTGACTGCTGCCAACACCCCCCCCCCACTCTCGCGTCTGTCGCCCCTGACAGACCCTTGTCTAAATGTTCGTTGAACGTAATATTGGACAACGTCGGAAGCGAGGTGATGTTCTTCTAATCTGAGCCCCCGTGCTAGATCTGTTAATAATGCATCCCAATTTACTGGTCCTGGTACGTCCGGATGTGGCACCCGCAGTTGTTCTGAATGGATGGTTCTCTCCACAGCGAATAAGTGGAGGAGATGTGAGGGCCTAGGTACAAATATTTCTGAGTGATATTCCCAGAATCCCGTTATGAACATCTCCTCGAATGTCTGTTTAAAACAAGCTGGGAGGTACTTTATTCTAGCGTGCCAAGCATATATTACCTCTATGGATGGGGTTGTGCTCATGTCGTATACCAGATCTTGGTTTCCTGTAAGAAATCCGACACCTGAGAAGTGGGGGTCTTTAATATTCTTGAACGTCCTGAAGGTGATTAGCATTAGTTCAAAGATTTTCATACACATTTGTGCCATCACATCGGGGGTATTCCGTAGTCGAGTGCTCCAGTGTCTGATGGTAGAAATCATGTAATTTACAGTGGGAGGGCCTTGTGGCGGTGCTAGATAAACATAATTTAACCACTTTGCGCAACCCTTGACGTTCTTGACATCAATTGTAAACTCTGGCCAAGTGCGCTGGCGAAATACTGGAACATAACAAGGATTGTATTTAATAAAAAGGGGCATGTTAGTCCAGGTACGAACCATTTCCGGGTAGGTTTCAAGAAGACGGATTCTCCAGGTTGGTTGATGAATGGAGCCTTTCTTCGCACTTTCTGGGATATCCTCTGGCCCAAATTGTGTGGCAAAAGTTGGAGGTTTGCCACAACTGCGTTGAATCTCTGCATTGTAATCCGCAAGGAGCACACAATATGGCACATATTGATCATCGTTGGTGCCGATCCATCTACGATGAGACATGCTTCGAAAGTATTCAGACTTGATGATGGTGTCTTCTAACTTTGCCATAGATTGGATTTGAATGGCCACTCTATCTTCATGGGTTGTTGTTGTCTTCTCTAGTGTTTGGAGCCATTCAGGTACTTCAACTTCTAATGTGTCCATTCCTTCTGAGGTCTGTGCACCACCTGGCATCGGCATAGGAACGTATGGTTCCTCATATGTTTCATCCACCTCAATGGGTACTAAATCCTCCGGTTCGGGTTCTACAACTGGGGAGGGCTGCCTTTCATATTCTAGTAACTTTTTCTGGAGTTCAGCCACCTGCTCTGTCAATGCCTTTACTTCCTCTGAAGTCGAGGCCGTTTCTATTACCTTGGTTGGAGCCTCCTTTTCCCTGAGCTGGCTACGTAGCTAATCTCGTTCCCTTTCCAAATCATCATGTGCGTCTAATAAATCCGCATAACTTTCCAAGATGGTTTTCATTGTTTCTGTGGGAACCGCTTTGAACTGTTCTAGATCGATCTCATGGGGGGACCCTTCCATGGCTGCTTCCACGTTTTCTTCATTTTGTTTCTGCAACCGTTTATTTTCTTCAAGTGTTGTAGCCATATGCTTTCGAAGTAGAGTTAAATTACGCCGGACTCGCAGGTTATCTGTTTGGTACACCTCCAGCAAGGCTTCGAGTTGTTTGACACCGGGTTCTACTGATGGTTGGGGTGCCTCCAGGAGTGTTTGATGGGCTTGCTCGAGAGTGGTGTGGCGTTGGTTGAGTTCCACATTTTCTTCTTCTAGCCTTATGAGTCGTGTTTGTAGTTGCTGATGGTTTGTTGTCAGCTGATGATGGCGGCCTTCTAGTTCCCTGTACTCCCGCTGAAGTTGATATACGCATTGATGTAATGACAGGAATATACTATTTACATTAAAAGATGCAGTTAAAGATGAAGATGTAGGGGGAATGGGGAAGGGGAAGGGAGTTGTGAATGCGGTGGAGTCAAGTGGTGAAGTAGGTGGAGGGGGTATGGGAGATTGAGGTTGTGTGGGGGGTGGGGGTGGTACTGTGGCGGGTGATGTCTCCATTGTGTCCAATGTGTGTGTGACTGTAAAGATGGGGACAGTGGGTGGGGTGGAAGTGATATTTGTGAAGAGTGTCGTGAAGGTGGGCATGGAAACTCCTCCAAATTGGATACCGGGAGAGAGAGGAATTCCCATGACAACCGTGGTAGTGGTAGAAAAGGGCGTGGTCGTGCCGGTTGGTGAGGTGAATTGTGTAGTGAGAGGTGAGGTGGGTGGGGAGAGTGGTTCCTCCTGATGTTCTTCTATTTGCGTGTTGCCTTTCGGTTCTGATACATTGATGTGTATTTGTTTTCCAGATCGCCTAGGGCGGGCAGGCACACGTTTCTCAAATCGATTAATGTATGTCATGGCCTCATGTATGGCCTCATCCAAGCCGACTGCCTCTGCGTGTAGGTTCATGGATTCGATAAACATATCGTCCACACCTTCCTCCGCCAATAGTTGGCTCATGAGCACCTTGCCTGATTCAAGTGACATTTTGTGTTGTTCCTGAACTCGCTTCATGGTTTGGTACAATCTTTTTATTTGTGTCGAATATGCTGGGGCACTTGCTAGCTCTGAGAGTTCATCATATTCTTGATGTTGTTCTTCGTCGGCTTCTTCTTCTTCTCCTCCTACCTCTTGTTCATCTCCTTCGACTTCTACGACGACTGGTTGTGTCGGGGCTGGTGTTGTTGTGGTGGGGTGTGGTTCCTGGGTAGGTCTGCTTCTGTTTCAAGATTAGATTCGTAGATCAGCCTGGCAACTTCTTCATCCGTGAGGTCATTGAGAGTAAATCCCTGTGGAAATTCCAAGTCTGATGGAATGGGGGGAAACACCAAGTTGGGTCCTTCTGTACTTGGTCTGGGAAGACAAATGGTGAATGGCCGAACGTGCCTAGTTTGAGGAGGAGTCACCTCAGGTGTGGTAGTGGCTCCCCTTGGTTGAGCACATGGTAATTGGACGCCCCCTCTCATCTTCTTCGATGGAGGACCCGCTGTTGATAGTCGCCTTTGGAATTCTTGGGCTCTGGACCACACTAGTGCTCTTTGAATGGGCACGTCATATGCTAGGCACCTGTAAATTATTCTTGTTAGGGCACAACAGCCATGAAGTATATTTTTCTGCTTCTTATTCCAGCGCTGATGGGCTAGGTGTATCTGATCGATGACTGTAGCTCAGTGATGAGTGGCACCTCCTTTAATGTCAATCCGGGAAGACGTGAGGATGGTATGAAGACCTCGAGCAAGTGGCGGCACAAGTGCGTGAGTGAGAAGCACACAAACATGCACACACATACACACACACGCGCACACACGGCAAGACAAAGAGTGAGAAGCAATGGAGTTCTTAGTTTACTTTCAAAAAGCTCTTACAAGTTTGTTTCAATTACAATCTAGCCTCAAAAATGAGCTCTCTAGCTCTTTTTATAGTTTTTGACTAGGTTTTGGCCCTGTCCAGACCTAGTGTCCGGCCTAATTAAAAATTAGGTTCCAGGGCCAATTTGAGGGCTTAAACGGAGTCTAAAAAATACGAAAATTGATACGTAGGTACTTCTAAGGCTCCGCAAGCTCAAGGACTCCTTGGCTTGCACAAAATGGAGCTACAAAAATATGAAATGGTATTTACAATGGTGTTTAGTGATGAGAATCACTTTTAATTGGTGTAAGGGTTTTGAAAAATTAACGAGTTGCCTTAGTGCTAGATCTGCGTGAATGCTCATACTTGCTTCTTCATGAAGAAAATTATTGGCCTACTTGCCAGATCGTCGTTGACTCCCTTGTCTGCTTGTGCCTTCTCTCCCTTCTGACTCTCTTCTCTGACTGCCATGCCTCGTCAGTGCTTCAGTTCCTTGTCTGCTGCTAACACCCCCCCCTCTCTCGCGTCTGTCGTCCCTGACAGACCCTTGTTGTGTGGGTTTTTGGATGTAGTACTCAACGACATCTTGCGCTAAGTGATGTTCGGCAATCCTCAATCCTTTGGCCAAGTCTGTGAGTAGAGCATCCCAATCTACCGGCCCGGGAACCTCTGGATGTGGCATACGTAACTTGTCTGAATGGAGAGCTTGTTCCACTACAAACAATTGTAATAAATGTGAGGGCCTGGGAATGAAGATCTCTGAGTGATATTCCCAGAACCCTGTGACAAACATCTCTTCAAATGTCTGTTTGAAGCAGGCCGGTAGGTATTTGATGCGGGCATGCCATGCATAAACAACATTAATAGAGGGCGTTGTGCTCATGTCATAAACAAGATCCTGATTGCCTTCATTGAATCCGAGCGCAGAGAGGTGAGGTTCCTTAACATTCTTGAAGGTCCGGAAGGTTACCATCATGAGTTCAAAAATTTTCAGGCACATCTGTGTCATGACATCTGGTACGTTTTTGAACCTGACACCCCAATGCCGAATTGTCGATATCATATACCCTACGGTAGGTTGACCTTTAGGTGGTGCTAAGTAGACATAGTTGAGCCACTGCTCGCAGCCTTTGGTTGTCAGCACCATCTTTGTGTATTCCGGCCACGACCTTCTTCGGAAAACAAGACAGTAGCAGGGATTGTACTTGATATACAGGGGCATGTTATTCCATGTGCGATTCATTTCCGGGTAGGTTTCAAGAAGCCGAATTCTCCAAGTCGGTTGGCGAATATTTCCCTGCTTGGCACTTTCTGGGATGTCGTCTGGTGCAAACTGTGTGGCAGAGGTTGGTTCCCGTGAGGTGTGGTGCTTGATTTCAGCATTATAGTCCGCCATTAAGACACAAAAAGGAACATACAAGTCGTCGGAGGTGCCGATCCACCTGTGATGAGAGAGGTTCCTAAAATAGTCCGATTTTATGACCACCTCTTCTAAGCATGACATCGATGCTATCTGGACTGCCACCCTATCATCATGTGTTGTGGCCACCTTTTCCAATTTCTGCATCCATTCCGGAGCCTCTATTTCAAGGGTGTCCATGCCCTCATCTGTTTGCTTGCCTCCAGGTGCTGGCATCGGAACGTACGGGTCCTCAAAGGTTTCCTCTACTTCGATTGGTACTAGGTCTTCAGGTTCTGGTTCTACCAAGGGGGAGGGTTGGCGTTCATACACAAGCACTTTCTTTTGTAATTCTTCGAGTTGTGCTTTGAGCGCTGCTACTTCGTCAGTTGTGTCAGCTGTGGTTGGGACCTCTTTGGGTGATGCTGGTTGAGCTGCCAATTGCCTTCGTAGTTCGTCTCTTTCCTTTTCTAAGGCTGCATGGGCTTCGAGGAGATCAGCATGGGTTTCCAATATGATTTGCATATTGTCTGAGGGAATGGCCTTAAACTTCTCCGGGTCAATTTCTTGTGGGGAACCGTCCATGGCTAATTCCAAGTTCTCTTCATTTTGTGTCTGAAGCCGTCTATTTTCTTCCAGGGCTGCAGACATATGCTTCCGTAATAGAGCCATGTTGCGGCGGAGCTTGAGGTTCTCTGTGATTTGGGAGTGTAGCAGATCATCCATTTGTTGTCTTTCTTCGGCATCTGGCTGCGGTGGATTTGCCACTAATTGCTCATGTTGTTCTTGCAATGCGCTAAACTGCTGTTGTAATTGTTTCTTCTCTTGCTCTAAGTCAATAAATCTTCCTTGTAACGCTTCGTGACTCCTGAATAAACTTGTATGCTGAGCATCGAGGTGCTGATAGTGTTGTTGTAACTGAGACATGCACTGATACATGTTATTAAATACATTATTAATGGGGGTGGGTGCAGTAAGGGTGTTTAATGCAGAGGGAAAGGGAAAGGGGAAGGGAAGTGTGAATGCGGTGCTGGAAAGTGGTGAAGTGGGTGGTGGGGGAATGGGAGATTGTGGCGGTATGGGGGGAGGGAGAGGTGCAGTGGAGGGTGATATGTCCATAAAATCCATGGTGGAAGCAGCAGTGGGAGTGATTGTGAATAGTGGAATTGTGGGTGCAGTGATTGTGGTGAATGTGTACAGTGGTGTGTGCAGTTGTGAATGTGAACTGCCCGAAAGTGTGAGTGGGGGAATGGGGATGTCAGTAGCTGCCGTTAGGATTACAGTGTTAGTGGGGGTGTATACACGGGAGGTGTTGAGAGGGTGTGTGTGTTGATTGGCGGTTTGTGCTTCAGTCATGGCGGTGGACTCGGAGGCGGTAACGGTGGTTGTTACATTGGTAAGGGGAGGTGAATGTGGCGGGTGTGGGGGCGAAGGTGGTAAGGGAGGTGATGGAGGTGCTCTTGATGTATGGGCTTCCTCGGTGTCGTGAGCGGTGTGTGCAGTGCCCGTGGTTGTGGGGGTGCCTTGTGGTCCTGATCCTAATACATTCATTTGTTTCCCTGCTCGTGGGGGACGTCTTCCGTATCTTCTTTCCATTCTGCGTGATTGTGCCAGGGCCGTCTGCACTGCCTCAGGTACTCCTAAGGCATCAGAGATCATATCCAGTGTGGCACGATACTGTTCGTCAACTCCTTCCTCCTCAAGGATTTGGTGCATGATAGCCTTTCCTGCTACAAGGGATAACTTATGTTGTTGTTGGACCCTGTCAATGGTATCGTAGAGCTTTTTCAACTCCTTTGTATATGCTGGGGCACCCTCTAGCTCCTGTATAACTTCTTGCTCATAGTCATGCGCCTCCTCATCAGAAAATCCTTCCTGTTCATCCTCTTGGCCTTCTTCTTCTTCATCCTCCAATTCCACCACTTCTGGTTGTCTTGGCTGGGGGTGTTCTATAGCCGTTTGTTGTCCACTACCCTGCTCTGCTTCGACTTCCGCATTAACAGCTTCAATGATTCTGGCAACTTCTTCATCCGTTAGATCTTCCAAAGTGAATCCGTGAGGAAATTCCAGATCAGTAGGTACTGGTGGAAACACAAGGTTAGGGCCATCTGTGCTGTGCCTGGGTAACCTGATAGTAAATGGTTGTACTCGTCTGGGAAGTCTTGGAGTTGTTTCAGGTGTTAGGGTTGCACCGCGGGGTTGTGCACAAGGCATCTGGACGGTGCCTCTCATCTTCTTTGAGGGAGGCCCTGCGGCTGACAGTCTACGTTGAAACTCCTGTGCTCTGGTCCAAATGAGAGCCCTTTGCACCGGTACATCATATGCGAGACATCTATACACGATTCTTGTAAGCGCACAGCATCCATATAGTACAGATTTTTGTTTCTTATACCACCTTTGATGAGCCAAATGAATTTGGTCGATAATCCAGTGGGGCATATTGATTGTCAAATCAAAAGCATCTGCTAAATAGAGGCTAAACCAGATCTTTTTTGGAGGCATTGTGAACCTTTCCTGTGCGGGGAATGCGAAATGTTGCATGACCATGCGTAAATGAATGGCGATCGTAGGCGTCATCGCGACCATGTCCTTTAACTTCGTCAGATTCCTGTTCTTCATATTATCGGGGACCATTGTCTCTTTCTCCGTAGGAATGTGCATACCTTTCATGTCGAGAGCTTTTCTTACCAAGTTGATAGTCAAGCGGAAACGCTTCAGCTCATTGCCCCTTGTGAGTGACGGGAGTACAAAGGAGCTGTATCCTTTTTTGTCTTTGCTTGGAGTGAGGGTGCTAATCAAGTATGAGCACCTTAGAAAATCGGGCTTTGGTAGTTGGAACTTGAAATAATCATAGAGCCTAGCCTTCTTCCATATCGGCTTCAGTCCTTCGTTATTCTGTAGCTTTTCAAACTCCCTGGTAAAGAAGTGGTATCTGCCCCAACGTCCATTGAATTCTACCTCGGACTCCCACATGTATGTGCCTTCACCCAGAGGTCCCGCAACGTCACTGAACCAGTGTGAGGTTTTACCCACCGGCATTGTGTGACCCTGTGGAGGATTCTGAATCGGTATGGCATGTAATGCCCTTAATGCCGCTGGTCGTTCCTTTAATTCTTCCTCGATCGGAAGGCTTTCAATGTCCACAACTTGGGGGCTGGTGCCTGCCTGGGAGCTGGTTCCTACCGTATCGGCCATGTTACTTCTTGCTGCTTGCCTCTGTGAGAATATACAAACATGTGTTAACATTGTACAGGACAGGAGAGAACCGTTGTTGTTCCCATTACAACATTAACATGAGGGTCGGGAGCAAATAATAGGTTAGTAAGTGCTCGGTGCGAGTGTGTGTGTGGTTAGCAGTTCGGTAGACCTAAGAGCTAAGTGGAGTGATGTAGTGTGATAGTGATGTGGTTAGTAAGTTGACATGGATTTACAAATGGGGTCCGGGGGTTTGTTACAAGTCTTAGGCTGCCAAATGCAGTGGATGGGTTTTGCTCTTGGTTTCGTAGAGACTCTCGAGAGCTTCATAGATGAATCGGCCTGAAAATGAGGCCTTTTAGGGACCCATTTACCAGTGATTTTGTTCGTGCTCATGGGCCTTGGTGTGTTCCTGAGTGTTGAAAACAAGTGGATGTCGGCTGTGCGAGTGAGTGGATCATGTTGTATGGGATGTGGCCTTGGTGTAGCTATTTGAGCCCGCAAACAAGTCTTAGGCACCCAAATTTGTCTTGATTGTGGGCTAGCCTTCATCGACTTCTTGGGCACCCAAATAGACTTCACGTTAGCAGAAGAACTTCTGAAAGACTTCTTTTTGGTGTCGTGTTGTTGGTTACTAATAAGAGGCTTTGCCCGTGTGGTTGGCTCGAGTGCAACCGGGTGTTCGCCTTTCCGCACCCACACTTGTTTCACTAGCTGAGACATTTTGCTGCGCAGGTACTTTTGATCTCCGACATAGGTAGTACTCTGCTTCTTCTGCCTTTGATCCACCTTTGGTTGCTGCCTCCTTCTGGCCTTTGAAAAAGAAGGGAGTTCCGTTGTGGTTCTGACTCCTTTTTTGAGATCTTCATTCTTCTGCATCACATAGCCTTGGACAAGAACAACATGGTCAACTTCATGTGCACTCCTGGAGGGACCAGGAGTCTGTGCCTTTCCTAGTTCCTTGAGTGCTCCATTATTTAACTCCATTGTAATTCTAGTCTGATTCACCCATACCTGAAGAAGTCCACTTCTTAGGTTTAAGTTGACTGCTTGGTCATAAATCCAGTCTTGACCCAGGACAAGGGGTTCCGTGAGGTCCTCATCTTGACATACTAGTACTTTAACTGTCATTGCCTCATCATGAATATAGAGGGGAAGTTCCACCTCGCCCATGCAAGGGGTTCCCACGCCTCCCAATCCTATGAGATATGGTTCCACAGGATTGACAGTTAACTGCAACTCTTGACAGTAAGACAATTTAACAGCACTAGTGGCTGCGCCTGAGTCAATCAAGGCTCTTACAGTCCTTGCACTCTTTCCTTGTCCTATATCTAAGGTTATGAAAGGACGTCGATCAGTTATCCTATGTGAGCTAACACCTGAAACTTCACACATAGCCACGTCATATCCTTGATCCGCATATGCATCTTGCCTAGGGTGCTCTCTACCTTGTTTTCTTAATTTCATTCTCCGGATGCGCTCTAGGGCTTCTGCTTGAGCTTCTTCTCGAATTCGCTTTTCTTCCTCTTTGCGTTTCTTAGCAATGTTGAGTCGACTTAGCATTTCCTCCGTGAGGGGTTCCTGATACAACTTGACTCTGCATCCGCTAATATAGTTTGGGAGAACATCACCCTCTAAAGTGGCTAGTTGTACTGCTCCACTCGTGGAGATCCTATTGATGATCATAGGTCCGTAGCCTCTCTTTTCTAGCTTCCTTGCATGTTGTTTCAATGTGTAGACTAAAACTAAGTCGCCTGCCTTTAAACCTTTATCCTTAACGTGGGCGTCAAAGTATGCCTTCTGCCTCTTCTTAGCTGCATATATCCCTGCAGCTGCTCTCAGTCTTGTTTCTCCTAATCGTTCAAGGTCAAAAAGTCTAGAGGAGAGTTCATGACCCGTCCACTCGTGCTCTTGTGCTACTTCCAATGTAGGTATCAAGAAGTCCAAGGGTAGCACCGCATTTTGGCCAAATACCATCTGAAAGGGGGTGGCTTGGAGTACCGTTTTGTAGGCGACTCGGTATGCCCAAACAACATGGTGTAGCTGTTTGTCCCAATCAGAGCGTTTAGTGTTCACTAATTTTGTCAGTACATTACATAAGATCTTGTTGGTGCTTTCGGCTTGTCCATTAGCTTGAGGGTGATAAGGGGCAGACTTCTTATGAACTACCAAGAATTCTTGGAGTAGATTTTCAATCACTTCGTTCAAGAAATGAGTGCCTCTATCACTTACTAGCTCTATAGGTAGCCCATATCTTGTGAATACATTCTCAAACAAGAATTTAGCAGTTGTCTGAGCGTCGTTCTTTGTCGTAGCCTTTACCTCCACCCACTTGGTGAGATAGTCTGTTGCAACAATGATATATTCTGCATGGGAACCCTTAGCTGGGGGATTAATAGGACCTACGAAGTCTATTCCCCACTTAGAGAATGCACGTCCATCCATCATCGGTTTTAGTGGCATCTCATCTTTGCATATAGGATACTGAGTTCGCTGACAGACGTCACACCGTTTCACATAGGTATGTGCATCCATGTGAAGGGTCGGCCACCAGAAGCCCGCAAATAGTATTGCCTTGATCACCCGATCTGGTCCAAAGTGTCCTCCTGCTACACCTTGGTGAGCAGTTTCCAAGATCTTAAGATATTCACTTTCATGGACACACAGTCTCAGGTAACCATCCTTACCACGCTTGTAGAGATTATCACCAATGAGTGAGTAGTCCTGGGCTTCTTGTTATAAACTCCTTTTCCTAGCCAGAGTCATGTCTAGAGGGAATGTTTTCGTCCTCAGGAAGGATACTAGTGGTTCACTCCAATCTGGCACTATGGACACTTGATAAAGCGTGGCATGTTCCACAGGTGGTTTAGTGCAACAGATTGGGCAGTCCTTGCACAACTTTTGGACATCAGCTTCCATAGTCGGCCAATGCACACCGAGTCTGCGTAGTGTTTGTAGCGTTCGATGCCTTGAATAGTGTTGCTCTAATGCACCTACATGTGCTAATTGCAACCATTTAGCGTACTCATCTTCTTCCACACAACAAGCCAAGATTCCTTGATCTGTGTGCTTGTACATGCTTCCTGCCATGATGTGGTACTTTTGGGCTTTCACAACCTCTCTATTCCGCGTGTTTACTACTGGATGGTTAGGCTCGTATGTCAATACTGGTACCAATGGCTTAGCCCACTGCGGTACAACTTCCAAATTAAACAAGTAAGCATCAGGAAGGTCATCTGATACTCCTTGTGGGGCTTCTCCCGATGTGAGCCTAGAGAGATGATCTGCTCTTAAATGAGTCCTCCCTTTTCTTACCACAACCTCAAAATCATATTCCATTAGCAAGAGAAACCATCTTACTAATCTTCCTGTATTGCATGGCTTGTTGACAAGATATAACAATGCTTGGTGGTCAGTAAAAAATTTAAACTTATTTGCAAGCAAATAATGTCTAAACTTTTTAACCGCATACACCATGCCTAAGCCTTCTCTCTCAGTAGTGGTGTAATTACGTTCAGCTGCATTCAATTGTTGACTAGCATAGGCAATTGGAAGATCCATATTACCTTCACCGGTAGGTTGTGCGAGTACACATCCAATGGCATAATTGGATGCATCCACATGAACGTGGAATGGCTTATTCCAATCTGGTGTGGTCAAGATTGGTGATGAACATAATCTTCGTTTAAGCTCCTGGAAGGAATTCTCACATTCATCCGTCCACTCAAAGTTAGTCAGAAGTCCGTACATGGGCTTTGCAATGACAACATACATGTGTATAAATCGTCGGTAATAACCACAATGCCCCATGAAAGCTTGTACTTCCTTGACATTCTTTGGCCTAGGTAGCTCTGCTATAGCTCTCACTTTCTCTTCGTCAGTAGATATGCCATTCTTTGACACTATGTGTCCTAGAATCTTGCCTTGCCTGACCATAAAAACGCACTTTTCTGGGTTCAGGCAGACTTGATATTCTCTACATTTGTCAAAGATTTGTCTGAGTTCAGGAATATGGGTTTGCCTAATGTTGGAATGAGCACAAAGATCATCAACATAGACTTCTAAGTTCTTCCTCAGGAACTCCTTAAACACATGGCACATTAGTCTCTGGAAGGTGGCTAGTGTGTTGGCAAGCCCAAATGGCATTACACGAAAGGCAAATATACCCCACTCTGTGGCAAAAGCTGTCTTATGCTGATCTTCTGGAGCTATGGCTACTTGATTGTAACCCGAAAATCCATCAAGGAAGCTGTACACTTCCTTGCCTGCCACTCTTTCTAAGAGATGCTCTGTGATGGGAAGCGGATAGTTATCTCGAATCGTGGCTGCATTAACCTTTTTCAAGTTAATGCATACGTGAAGCTTTCCATTTTTCTTGGGCACCACTACGATGGGGGATACCCATTCAGTGTGCTCAATTTCATAGATAAATCCAGCTTCAACCAATCTATCTATCTCTTCTTTGATCTTAGCAGCGTAATTGTCGTTATATGTATAGGGATTTTGCTTAGAGGGTTTAGCATCTGAGGTCATGGGGATAGTGTGTGAGCATATATCAGGGTCAACACCTTTCAAATCCTTGTAACTCCAAGCGAATACATCTCTGTATTCTCTTAGCAAGGTTATCAACGCATGCTCTTCTTCCTCTGTTAGGTCATGGCCTATGTACGTGCATCTCTCCTCTCCTTCTTCTAGGGCCACTACTATTTTCTTGGTGGTTTCTTTGTTATCATAGGCCTCTCCTGATTGTGCCTCTTGTTTAGGCATTCTTATCATGACCCTCCTGTCATCTATCTCATACTTCTTAAAATTTTCCGGGACCTCAAACAAAGATTCTTCCTCTTCTGGTGAGACTTCTCTCTTCTTTCGTTTCTTTACTTCTTCCTTCGGGGTCACATGTGTGTCTAATCTTACATCATTTGTAAGCTCTCCATGCCTCTGGGGTTGAAATTCTACTTCATGGAAGTATTCTTCATCTGATGCAAAAGGTGGGTCCATAATGATTGACTCTAGATCGGAGTCACTTGCATCCTCCAATGCATCAGGGCTAGGTTCGCATTCTTCTAGAACTGCCTCTCCCATGATTGGCTCTATGGAGAAGACTGAAATGTCATAGCCATCCTCATCACAGTGAGGTGTCCATTGTTCCTCATTGATGGCTACATCCATGGTTGCTAAAATTTCTGCCCAGCCGTGAGGTTCAAATTCTTCGTCTGGAAAAACTATAGGTGCATAGGCTGGGTCTTGGATTGATCTATGTGTTTCTTTTGCACCTATCTCTCTGGCTTCTTCTCTCTTCTCTTCTTCTACTGCTACTTTGCACATCCATAAGTGGGTGTCTTCATGCATCCATGAGGACCCTGATCCTATGGAATGCACAGATTCTGTATCATCTTTGGCTCTATGGATGGGATTCCATTGGATAGGAGGTACATCTCTATGAGAGTAATCCTTGAGATTCACTTTGGTCGTAACACCTAAGTGTTGTAGGTACAAAGAATTGGTTCCCCAATCCTGTACCACTTGCAACTGTCGCATAAATGGTCTTTCCAAAATCATCTCATAGGCATGGTTTTTGCTGAAGTCACATATAGCAAATGTGTGCTCAAACTCGACACCACAGGTGGTGAGAGTTATTCCTTCTAGCAATCCTAAGGGTCTCTCAATATGACCATCGGCCATCTGCAATTTCATTCTCGTTGGCCTGAGGGCTGGCTTGCCCCAACGCTTCCATAGGGAAGTGGTGGCAATTGCAACTCCTGCACCTGAGTCCAAAATTGCCTTGGTGGTGTACTCCTGGTAGGTAATGGGAAGATAGGTGTTACCTTCTTCACCTTCACACATATCTCCTATCTTATCCAAGGGTATCTCTGGCACTGTCCTATGTGATCCTACCTGGGAACGAGGTTTTGCTATCTCTGGTACTTGTTTGGCAACATGTTTCCATAATTCAGGTCTAACCTTGAGTAGCTCTTCTAATTTGAGATTGCACTGCACTTTAGTGTCCTTCACTACCTCTGTGTTCCTAGGTATGACTGAATCTTCGTTTCTTACCATGACTGTAGGTGCTCTCATACAGGTGGACCTTGCTTCCCATGGGCCTGTGAAATGGGGTAGTTCTTGTAAAGAATTAGACTCGAAGTCTAATCTTTCTTGAGATTGGGTACTCTCCTGCTCTCCATAAATGGATGGGATGTCTTGTGGGAATTGGTCATGTGCCTCATCCACAAGTTCAATGGGAGGAGGGACTTCACTTTCTTTAGCCCATTTGTCTTCTTGAATCTCGCATAGGAATTCTGGTGTGAACCGCTTCAGGCACATAGGCTTCCTGAGCAGGAATGCTTACTCTTTCACTTGCCTTGTCCTTAGGTAGAGAAGCGGGTTCCTTTTCTGATTGTGCAATGAGCTTCTCTATTCTTTCTAACAGTCCATCAAAGTGCAACTGTGTCTTTGCTGAACTAGAGATGTTAAATAGGCGACTGGCCTCAAACATGGTCTGAGCCAATTCCACCATCTTAGCACAAATTTTGGTTCGTTCTAGTTCTAGTTCTGCTCTAGGGTAACACTTTTCATGATCAGTTACGTTTGGGGGTGGTGGAATCATATGAGGTGGGTTGGAAGGTGGCGGGTCGGATGGCGATGGGAATGGTGGAGGTGGGGCGGTGTGAGAGGGAGTTTGAGATGTGAGTTCAGTTATCCTGGCTTTGGTTTCTCTTATGCTTTCCTCAAGTTCACTCATCTTTTTAGCCCATTGTCTTTTCATTCTTTCCCGACTATCTTTCCACGCTCTAGTCCTTTTCTTTGTCATGCTCTCTGTTTCACTAACATCTGGGCTCTTTTCCTTGCCTACACCCTGGTTTTGCTGCAATGCTTTGGCTCTAGTGATTACTTGTACTGGTGCAGTGGAAGTCACGCTCCCTGTGGAGTCTACCACTAACCCAACAACGTTGATAGGAGTGATTTTTGGCATATTATTGGGGTTCTTTGGGCAATCTCGTAAGAGATGCTCCTTTCCACATTCTTGGCAAAAGCCCTGGATCATCACTAACTGGGATTGTGAAGGTGGAGGTAAGGGACAATCACGAATGAGGTGATCTCCCTGACATCTGTAGCATGGTCCTCTAGGGAATGGGGGTCTTACTTGCCTAGGTTGAGGTCTAGGGTTGGGGTTTGCATACATGATGTTTGTGTAATCTGACTCCCAACTAGGTTCACTTGGCTCTTCACTATAGTAATACTCACCATGCTCAGGAGACTGCATGTAGTAAGCATGGGGGCTATCGACATGTGTAGAATCAAAGCTATGGTCACTGGGGTCACTTTCAGAAAGCAGTGGTGTTACAGGGACTATAGCTCTATTCAGGTTTTCTTCTGCTGCTGCATATTTTACTGGGATTGCATTAGCTGGGGCAGGGGGTTGTTGAGCTAACACAGGCTGAGGCCTTTGTTGGTTTTGGTATGGTTGCTGACAAGGTTGTTGTGGCCTGCCATATGGTTGTGGAGGGTACGGGTTCTGGTATCTTCCCTGCTGAGGGTATGGCTGAGGGTAGGGTTGCCTAACCGCCAGCTTGTTGTATGGGCAATCTTGTGCTGTGTGATTTGTGTATCTCCGTTCTATGGTGCAGTATTGGCTACTAGGATTAACTTGGGATTGAGCCATAATGGGACAGACATTCGCCATGTGGTCGCCACCACAAGTATAACAACTTTTCACTGGGGCAAATCTAGGAATTTGTTTACTAGAGACGCCTAGTTTTTGAGCTACTTTTTCCGCAAGTTCCTCGATTGATGTGGATTGCGTGAAAGAGATGTTAGAGGCACTATCCGAATCTTTGTATATCTTGGAAAGCTCTAACTCCTCCCCTAGGTTATCCTCAATGTCAATACACATGCGTACACACTCTTCTATGGTCCTAGGGTCCTTCAAGTACACATAAGATCTCAATTTAGTACTTAGCAATCCATCCAAGAATAAAGCCACTTGCTTAGCTGGTGTGGGTAGCTCAGGGACAGGGCATCTTTCTAAGTATTGCCTAAATCTTCTTCCTGCAAGTCTCACGGTTTCTTGAGGGGTTTGTTTGAAGCTGTGAATCAGCGAGGAGGTATTATGCCTTATGCCACTCTTAGAGAATTCAATAATGAAAGCTTCTAGGAGTTGGTCTATGCTCCTGAACTGCCTCTCATTTAGTGGCTGAAACCATGTCAGGGCAGTGTTCCTAAGGGTCAGACCAAAGGCATTGTATTGCGTGAATAGATCCTCCACTTGTTCAGCTCTCAGGACTTGCCTAAACTCAACCACATGATCGTATGGATCTCCCGTGCCATCGAAGTGTGAAGAGATGGATAGGTATGTGTTGAAGATGAAGAGGTGTTGCAAAATCTTTGCTCTACACCAGCCAAATGAACTCCAGGAGTAGATGGTGGGCCCTTTTAGCTTGCCAATGGATGTATTAGACACCCTATGTACCTTGGAAGATCACTCTCAAAAAGATAGATCAAAACAGATAAGTTGGAGTTAGCTCAGAGGTGAAAACTTGCTATTCTTGGTTGATACACCTGTCCAGTGTTTTACATAATTCTCTGAGCACAGCAGCAATTAGATTAATTCCTCTTGGGGAAGGCTAGGTAGCTTAAAGAGCTAACTTTAGAGAGTAATCTCATCAAAAATAACAAACCACACACTGAGAATGACTTTTAACAAGTGATGACATCATCCCGATTTTCACGGGCTGCTACAGAAATAGACCAGTGAGTAGTAAAATTAACATAACTCAAAATGTAAGAATCCAATGATCATGAAAATTTGTATGCTTATACTAGACAGTAAGCTGAATCCAACAAGCTTAAAATCACTAAATTTGAATGAGTAAACACTGAGAAATGACTCTGACAATATGACTGAAAAAGTCGGGTACCTGACAGAGAAGTGAAGATGAACATACCCTGTTGACTTCAAATGAACATAACTGAAGATTCCAACATCCAAATGACATGAAAATTTGTGAGCATATAGTAGACTTATAGAGCTAACTTTACCAAGTTAAATCACTGAAAATGATGAACCAAGTGCAGAGAAACAATCTCTGCAAGCTGACTGAGAAAAACTGAAGTAATGGCAGTGAGTAGTACACATCACAAGAACATGGAAAGATGAACTCAAATAATCATGAAAATGAAAGTATATTTCTTGTACAATACAATGACTTACTGATACATATGTGTGCCTTGTAATCACACCTTGATATGGCATAAAGCTCAGCTCTTGGAGGTCTTCACATAGGTCTCTCTAACCACGACTAAAACTGCCATCTATTTATAGTTGAGTTTGGGAGGCTAACTTCCCTCAATCACTCTCCAATCAATCAATGATTGATTTGATTCTCTACCTACCACAAATCACGAATTCGTGGCTCCTCTTTCCATTCTTGATCATGTGGGCTCAACCACTTAAGATTCTCTTACTTTTACATTAAGTAAACTCTTCAAAAGTTACAAGAGGTAGTTCACAAGTGAACTTTACATAGTCTTCATTTTGAAGCTTCTTTAATGACTTTGTGAGACTCAAGCCAATACTTAGGCTTGTCATAGACTTGCTCCAACACGAAGTAGTTCTTCATGGACTTAACTAGCTGAGTCGGTCTCAAAGTTCTTGTGTGCTCTCTAGGTCGTGGTAGAGGGAACTCATCCGCATTTCTTTGATTCCTGTGAGCTCTAAGTATCTCAGGTTCTACTCTATTTGTTTCCGTCCTCGTTCTTTCTCTACCCACTGGGTTGGCAAAGCTTACTTCCGGCCTTTCTCTATGTCTGTCTCTTTGAGTTCCATGAGCTTGGGATGTTCCAGCTCCAGGGTGACCATAGGATACATTCGATCTTGGTTGGGGGAAAACGAATTCACCCTTCCAAGTGTAAGCATGTCTATCATTTTCCGTAACCACAAAGATTCTTTCTGAAGCGTGATCTAAGTAGGTCACTCTGCCTGGGCTATCAGGATCCTTAAACTCATAGATCATGATTGTTCCTATATCAGTTGGCTGATCAGATTTATTCCTCCAAAAGGCTTCGTCAGTTTCTCGATTGAGGAGCAAATCTATGCTCTTATTATTCTGGGGAATCCACTCTGGTGTTATAATCCTAGTGAGAACCGATTTGCCTCGAGGGGTTCTAGGTTCTGTACCCATGTTTCCTTGCTCTAAGTTCCCTAAGTCCGCTTCTGGGATCACATTTCCAAATTCGTCCGTCCTGTCTGGGTGACTGGTGACTACGTATATGGTTCCTTCTTTGTCCAAGTATGCTCCGTTTTCAAACTTGACAGCTGGGCGCTCTAGTCCTATGGATTGGTCAGGGTTCTTAATCTGTACCACAGATCTTCCTAAGCCGTCCTCATAGATGCTAGCACCTAATCGGTTGGTCCTAAGGTATTCCAGCTGAGTCTTGTACGGGCCTTCTACCCTGTGCAAGTATGGCACTCCTGAACTTCCCGTAGGTCTGTCCATGCCTTGAGACATCTCTGACTCACTGGTCTCAGAGCTAGGGTAGTATGAGTGGTGGCTCAACTGCTGGGCCCAAGACCTAGCAGTGTGGTTGACACTAGCCTCTGAAGACCTAAGGCTTTGTCGATCCCTTACTAGATGTCGTCCTGATCTAAGGTTCATATGCATAGTTAAGTAGCCCAATTTTTGCCCAAAGTACAACCTCGTTGCCGATCAATTGGTATCAGTCACTTGATTCTTTTTAGTTATTTATCGTGTTTAAGGTCTTGTCTGATATCATGTCGTCAGGAATACTTGAATAGTTTTCGTACTTGGAATTGATCGTTCCATGTTAGGTTCTTTTCCTTTATGTTATCGACAGTACAGAGATTAGGTTTTTAGCTTGAACTTGAGTTTTTAGGTAGTCTTCAACTTGATACCTGCCTATCGTCGCCCTGACTTACTCCTACCTCTAGTCGTTCTTAGCCTAAACTAGGAATTGACAGAGGGGGTTGAAAGTTTCCAACCTTTTGTTTCCTGCTTGGTTGCCCTTGAGTGCCCAGGAAGCGTGTTCCCAAGCTTGCACTTACACTTGCTTAGAACGCCTTTCGATGCTCTCAATAGATCTGTAAGAGTTCCAAAGCTAGCTTTAAGATTTAAATTCTAAAGACAGAACCAATGATTTTCATTCCTATAGCACAAACACTAACTTGCATAGTGATTTTTAGGAAAACAATTTTAAAGACCCGTGACTTTGATCCCCCTGGGTATGGTCAACTTCAAAATAACCTATCTGAAATTCAACGCATTATCTTTATAAAAAATAATTGAGGGCGTGTAGTATATGCCACGAGCTTTCCAACGAGCCCTAGAGCTCAAAAAATGGATTTCGCATGAAAAAGTTATGACTATTCAGGGTTTAGGGGGTTAAAACAGGATTCAATCTGGCTGACAGATCCTAGGATTTTCTCCCAAATCTCAAGTGTAGGGACCTCCAGAATGCTAATGGATTGACTATTTTGCCCCAAAATTATCCCAAATTTTTGAACAAAAGTAAACCCTAATTTTTGGCCGAAAAGCCTGTCAATCGCGATCGACAGGTCTGTCAATCGCGATTGACAGAGGTGTCCGTCGGGCCTATCAGTCGCGATCGAGAGTGTCAATCGTGATCGACAGAGTCGATCGTGGCTGTCAATCGCGATCGACGGTATCAATCACGATCGACACGTTTTCCGGGTTTTTTGCCAAAATTTCAGTATAGGAAGTTGAGACAGTTGTCGCGACTTGGCTACAGTCGACAGCTCGCCTTTTTGCACCCACATTTGTTTCACTGGCTGAGTTGTTCTGCTTTGCACGTTCTTTTGGTCTCCCACATAGATAGTCTTCAGTAATTGCTCTGCCCTTAGTTGCTGCCTCCTTCTGGCCTTTGGAAAAGAAGGGAGTTCCGCCGACGCCTTCACTTTTCTATTGAGATCTCCATTCCTCTGCATCACATAGCTTTGGACAAGAACAACATGGTCAACTTCATGTGTACCCCTGGAGGGACCAGGAGTCTGTGCTTGTCCTAGTTCCTGGAGTGCTCCATTATTTAACTCAACTGTAATTCTAGTCTGATTCACCCACACCTGAAGAAGTCCACTTCTTAGGTTTAAGTTGACTGCTTGGTCATAGATCCAGTCTTGACCCAAGACAAGAGGTTCAGTGAGGTCCTCATCTTGACATACTAGTACTTTGACTGTCATTGCCTCGTCATGAATATAGAGGGGAAGTTCCACCTCGCCCATGCAAGGGGTTTCCACGCCTCCCAATCCTATGAGATATGCTTCTATAGGATTGACAGTTAATTCCAACTCTTGACAGTAAGACAACTTAACAGCACTAGTGGCTGCACCTGAGTCAATCAAGGCTCTTACAGTCCTTGCACTCTTTCCTTGTCCTATGTCTAAGGTTATAAAAGGACGTCGATCAATTATCCTATGAGAGCTGATACATGAAACTTCACACATAGCCACCTGATATCCCTGATTTGCATGTGCATCTAGCCTAGGTTGCTCTCTGCCTTGTCTTCTTAGTTTCATTCTCCGTATACATTCTAAAGCTTCTGCTTGGGCTTCCTCTCGAATTTGCTTTTCTTCTTCTTTCCGTTTCTTAGCAGTATTGAGTCGACTTAGCATTTCTTCTGTGAGAGGTTCCTGATACAACTTGACTCTGCATCCGCTAATGTAGCTTGGAAGAACATCACCTTCTAAGGTGGCTAGCTGTACTGCTCCACTCGTTGAGATCCTATTAATTATCATGGGTCCGTAACCTCTTTTCTCTAGTTTCCTCACATGTTGTTTCAAAGTGTAGACTAGTACCAGATCTCCTGCTTTCAAGCATTTATCCTTAATATGGGCATCAAAATATGCCTTCTGTCGTTTGGTGCTCTCATACAAGTAGACTTAGCTTCCCATGGGCCTGTGAAGTGGGGTAATTCTTGTAGAGAGTTAGACTCAAAGTCTCGTCTTTCCTGAGAGTGGGTGCTCTCCTGCTCCTCATAAATGGATGGGATGTCTTGTGGGAATTGGTCGTGTGCATCATCCACCAGTTCAATGGGAGGAGGTACTTCACTTTCTTTAGCCCATTTGTCTTCTTGAATCTCTCGTAGGAATTCTGGTGTGAATCGATTCATAGAAGATGATGTGTCTGGCTCCGTAGAGTTAGGCACATAGGCTTTCTGGGCAGGAAGACCTGCTCTTTCACTTGCCTTGTCCTTAGGTTGAGAAGCGGGTTCCTTTTCTGATTGTGCAATTAGTCTCTCTATTCTTTCTAGTAATCCATCAAAGTGTAACTGTGTCTTGGCTGAACTAGAGATGTTAAATAGGCGACTGGCTTCAAACATGGTCTGAGCCAATTCCACCATTTTGGCACAAATTTTGGTTCGTTCTAACTCTAGCTCTGCTCTAGGATAACACTTTTCATGATCAGTTACATTTGGCCCTTCTTGGATTCTGGCCTGATATGCTTTAAGCATCATATTAAGGTCCTCGGGAGTGGGATCTGCTAGGACTGATCCTACTCTTGGGGGTGGTGGAATTGTGTGAGGTTGGTTGGAAGGTGGCGGATCGGATGAAGATGGGAATGGTGGTGGTGGGGTAGTGTGAGAGGGAGTTTGAGATGTGAGTTCAGTTATCCTGGCCTTTGTTTCTCTGAGGCTTTCCTCAAGTTCGCTCATCTTTTTTGCCCATTGTCTTTTCATTCTTTCGCGACTATCTCGCCAAGCTCTAGTCCTTTTCTTGGTTATGCTCTCAGTTTCACTAGCCTCTGGGCCCTTTTCCTGGCTTGCCCCTTGGTTTTGCTGCACTGCTTGAGCTCTAGTGACTACATGTACGGGTGGAGTGGACGTCACACTCCCTGTAGAGTCTACTACTAACCCAATAACGTTAATAGGAGTGATTTTTGGCATATTATTAGGATTCTTAGGGCAGTCTCGTAAGAGATGCTCCTTTCCACATTCTTGGCAAAAGCCCTGAATTGTCACTGACTGGGGTTGTGTAGGTGGAGGTAAGGGGCAATCACGAATGAGGTGATCTCCCTGACATCTGTAGCACGGTCCTCTTGGGAATGGAGGTCTTACCTGCCTAGGTTGGGGTCTTGAGTTAGGGTTTGTATACATTACATTTGTGTACTCTGGTTCCCAACTAGGTTCATTTGGCTCTTCACTATAGTAGGACTCACCATGTTAAGGAGACTGCATGTAGTAGGCCTGGGGGCTATCAATATGTGTAGAATCGAAACTATGGTCACTGGGGTCACTTTCTGATAGCAACGGTGTTACTGGCACTATAGCTCTATTCAAATTTTCCTCAGCTGCTGTATACTTTATCGGAATTACATTAGTTGGGGTAGGGGGTTGTTGTGCTAACACAGGCTGAGGCCTTTGTTGGTATTGGGGTTGGTAGGTTTGTTGAGGCCTAGCATATTGCTGTGGTGGGTACTGACTTTGATATCTGCCTTGTTGAGGGAATGGCTGAGAGTAGGTTTGTCTAACTGCTTGCTTATTGGATGGACAGTCTTGTGCTGTGTGGTTTGTGTATCTCCGTTCTATGGTACAGTATTGGCTGCTCGGATTTACTTGGGGTTGAGCCGTAATGGGACAGACATTCGCCATATGGTCGCCTCCACAAGTATAGCATCTTTTCACGGGGGCAAACCTTGGGATTTGTTTGCTAGAGACACCTAGTTTCTGAGCTACCTTCTTTGCAAGTTCCTCAATTGATGTGGATTGCGTGGAAGAGAGGCTAGAGGCACTATCTGAATCTTTGTATATCTTGGAAAGCTCTAACTCCTCCCCTAGGTTATCCTCGATGTCAATGCACATGCGTACACACTCTTCTATGGTCCTAGGGTCTTTCAAGTACACATAGGATCTCAATTTTGTACTTAGCAATCCATCCAAGAATAAAGCCACTTGCTTAGCTGGTGTGGGTAGCTCCAAAACAGGGCATCTTTCTAAGTATTGCCTAAATCTTCTTCTTGCAAGTCTCACGGTTTCTTGAGGGGTTTGCTTGAAGCTGTGAATCAACGAGGAGGTATTATGTCTTATGCCACTCTTAGAGAATTCAATAATGAAAGCCTCTAGGAGTTGGTCTATACACCAGAACTATCTCTCGTTTAATGGTTGAAACCATGTAAGAGCTGTGTTCCTAAGGGTTAGACCAAAGGCATTGTACTGCGTGAATAGATCCTCCACTTGTTCCGCTCTCAAGACTTGCCTAAACTCAGCCACATGATCATATGGATCTCCAGTGCCATCAAAGTAGTTCTTCATGGACTTAACTAGTTGGTCGGTCTCAAAGTCCTTGTGTGCTCTCTAGGTCGTGGTAGAGGGAACTCATCCGCATTTCTTTGATTCCTGTGAGCTCTAAATACCTCAGGCTCCACTCTATTTGTTTCCATCCTAGTTCTTTCTCTGCCCCCTGGGTTGGCAAAGCTTACTTCTGGCCTATCTCTACTTCGATCTCTTTGAGTTCCATGAGCTTGGGATGTTCCCGCTCCATGGTGACCATAGGACACATTAGATCTCGGTTGGGGGAAAATAAATTCACCCTTCCAAGTGTAAGCATGCCTATCATTTTCTGTCACCACAAAGATCCTCTCTGAAGCGTGATCTAAGTAGGTCACTCTGCCTGGTCTATCAGGATCCTTAAACTCATAGATCATGATTGTTCCTATATCGATTGGCCGATCAGATTTATACCTCCAAAAGGCTTCGTTCGTTTCTCGGTTCAGAAGAAGATCTATGCTCTTGTTGTCCTGGGGAACCCACTTTGGTGTGATAATCCTAGTGAGAACAGATTTGCCTCGGGGGGTCCTAGGTTCTGCACCCATGTTTCCCTGCTCTAGGTCACCTAAGTCCGATTCTGGGATTACATTCCCAAATTCATCAGTCCTTTCTGGATGACTGGTGACTACGTATATTGTCCCTTCCTTGTCTAAGTATGCTCCGTTTTCAAACTTGATAGCTGGGTGCTCTAGTCCAATGGATTGGTCAGGATTCTTCACTTGTACCACAGATCTTCCTAGGCCGTCCTCATAGATGCTAGCACCCAATCGGTTGGTCCTAAGGTATTCCAACTGCGTTTTGTAAGGGCCTTCTACCCTATGCAAGTATGGCACTCCTGAACTTCCCGTAGGTCTGTCCATGCCTTGAGACATCTCTGATTCACTAGTCTCAGAGCTAGGGTAGTATGAGTGGTGGCTCAACTGCTGGGCCCAAGACCTAACAGTGTGGTTGACACTGGCCTCTGAAGACCTAAGGCTTTGTCTATCTCTCCCTAGATGTCGCCCGGATCTAAGGTTCATAAGCTTAATTGAATAACCCAAGTTTGCCCAAGTACAACCTCGTTGCGGAGTCCTTTTGTATCAGTTACTTGATTCTTTTTAGTTGATTACCGTGTTAAAATTCTTGTCTGATATCACGTCGTAAGGTATACTTGAGTGTAGTTCCGCACTTGAAGTTGATCGTTCCCTGTTAAGTTCTTTTCCTTTAAAGTTCTTGACAGTACAAAGGTTATGTCCTTAGCTTGAAGTTGAAAGTTTAGGTATTCTTCAACTTGATAATTGCCTATCGTCGCCCTGACTTACTCCTACCTCTAGTCGTTCTTAGCCTAAGCTAGGAATTGATGAAGGGGAGTTGAGAATATTCCGACCTTTCTTGCTGATCCTTGTTCTTTAGTGCTCGAGAAGTTGATTCTCAAGCTTGCACAAAGCCCTTGCTTGGATGCTCTCAATTGCTTCTCAATAGACCTGCATCATTCCCAAGATTAGCTCCAGACTTAAATTCAAATGACACACTAGACCACTTTCATGCATGTAACTCACAGACCAAATTATCCCTTGCCTTTATGAAAAACAATCCCAAGGATCCCTGAGTTTTCCTACCTCGGGGTATGGTTAACTTCAAAAAAACTTATCTAATAATCCTGATCTTAATTTTCACATAACCAGTGGAAGTTTTGGTTGTACTTCCCACAAGCTTTCCGACAAAACAAGAATCACAACAATTGGATTTTGTATGAGGAAGTTATGTCCGATCAGGGTTTTGGTGCTAAAACAGGGTTCAAAACAGTTTACTCAAGTAGACAGGAATTCTTGAATTACTTGGGTTGCGGCCTCACCATGCAATGCTAAACCCTTAAAAGTTCCCCAAAAATTAGACCACTATTTTTTTGCCCTTAAAAATTGGCCAAATTTGCCCTTCTATCGCGTTCGCAAGTTCTGTCAGTCGCGATTGACAGCTCAATCGCGATTGACGTGTCGATCGCGATTGACAGGTCCGTCGTGGCTGTCAGTTGCGATTGACACGTGGCTCGAAAAGTCAATCAGTCGTGGTCAAAGGGTCGTTGACTCTGTCAGTCACGATTGATGCCTCGATCGCGATTGACAGGTCGGTCGCGAGGGTCTGTCCGTCGTGGTCAAACAATCGTTGATTGTGTCGGTCGCGATTGACAGAGCCATCGTGGGTTGTCAGTCGCGATTGATGGGTCGATCGCGATTGATGACTCGATCGCGATTGACACGTGTCACGCGTATGATCTGTCAGTCGTGGTCAATCAGCCGTTGATTCTGTCGGTCGCGATTGACAGAGCCGTCGTGGGCTGTCAGTCGCGATTGATAGGTCGATCGCGATTAACAGGTCTGTCCATCGTGGTTTGTCGATCGCGATTGACAAAGCTGTCATGATTGACAGAAATCTGATGAATTTCCAAAATCTAAACACAGTTTTGGGAAGCTCTAGGCCTGTAGATCATGGTTTTGTACTTTGTTGGCAAATGGAGCATTTTTTCTGTCGGTCGCGATTGACAGAGGTCGGCGACAACGAGACAGTTTCGTGACGTTTTTTTACCTGCGCGGAGTGCTGGAGAAGATGATGCAGCATGTACTTGCAAGACAGCTCAAGAAACATGCAAAAACTGCACACACGATATCGCTCTCTCGCTCTCTCTCACAAGTGAAATGAGGGAAGTGAAAGGAGGAAGGAGATATAGTCAAAAAAATGATTTTTTTTTTGTTTTCGCAATGATGGAGATGGAGGTGGGAGATGGTGATGATGATGATGGTGATGATGGTGGTGAGGTAAGAAAAAGAAAAATAGGAAAAGTAAAGAAATTACCTACAACGCCAACGTCTCCAATCTACGTCTTACCATCAGACGCTCGTCCTCAAAGCTCGATCCCCGACAACGGCGCCAAAATTTGGTGTAGCTCAGTGATGAGTAGCACCTCCTTTAATGTCAATCCGGGAAGACGTGAGGATGGTATGAAGACCTCGAGCAAGTGAAGGCACAAGTGCGTGAGTGAGAAGCACACAAACATGCACACACATACACACACGCGCACACACGGCAAGACAAAGAGTGGGAAGCAATGGAGTTCTTACATTACTTTCAGAAAGCTCATACAAGTTCAAAACTATTACAAGCTAACCTAAAAAATGAGCTCTCTAGCTCCTTTTATAGTTTTTTACTAGCTTTGGCCCTCTCCAGACCTAATGTCCGGCCTAGTTAAAAATTAGGTTCCAAGATTTTTTTGAGGGCTCAAACGAGATCCAAAAAATATGAAAATTGGCAGGTAGATACTTCTAAAGCTCCTCAAGCTCAAGGACTCCTTGGCTTGCACAAAATGGACCTACAAAAATACAAAATGGTATTTACAATGGTTTTTAGTGATTAAAATCACTATTTGTGTAGGGATTTTCTCTGTTGATTTGTCATACACATCTTTGAGCTCCCTACTTGCTCTTTCTTCTTGTGTGCTCAACTCCTTGATGTCTGAAAAATTTAGATGGCCTACTTGCCAGATCTTCTTTGGCTACTGTGTCTGCTTGTGCTATCTCTTCGTTCCGACCCTCTTTGTCTTGTGGCTCCTTTGGTTCCTTGACTGCTGCCAACAGACGTCATCAACATAAACCACAATGATCAGAAGTACATCATTAGCACGCTTAACATATAAGGTGCTTTCAGTTGGACTGTTCTCAAAACCATGTGCAATCAGATAGGCATGTATCTTTTCATACCAAGCACGTGGTGCTTGCTTTAAACCATATAATGCCGTCTTTAACCTTCACACTTGGTTTTCATGCCCTTTCTGCACAAAGCCATGGGGCTGAAAAGCATACACTTATTCATGCAAGTCTCCATTCAGAAATGCTATTTTAATGTCCAACTGATGTACATTCCAACCATAATGAGCTGCAAGGGCACCGATGCTACGAATAGTAGTCATTCGGCAAGTAGGAGCAAAGCTTTCATCAAAATCAATGCCTTTTTCCTATGCATAACCCTTTGCAATAAGCCTAGCCTTATACTTGTCAACTGTACCATCAGGTTTACACTTCGGCTTCTATACCCACTTAGTGCCAATGGCCTTCTTGAGAGGAGGCAATTCGCATAAAGACCAAGTACCATTCTTCATTATTGCATCATATTCAGATTGCATAGTAGCCATCCAATTTTTTGAATTGTGTGTTTTATCAAACAAAACAGGCTCAGTCTCATCACAGAGACTAGATGCAGCCATAACATAGCAACCTGATGCAAAAAAGGCACTATGAGAGTCTGATCAAGTACGATATGATAGAGGTGCATCTAATTTGTTGTCACGCAAGGTATGCACCAGACATTTCGGCACAGTTCTTACCTGCTCAATATCAGCTCTCTCATCAATAAGTGCATCATGTAAATCTGCATCAGAAATGGAATGATCTACATCATCACATGAAACCTGCAAAGGCTGAAAAGTTGCCTCATTAGGACCAGCACTAAACTATCCACCTATAAAAAGAGGCAGCAAAGTATCATACATGTCTTTGAAGCTAACATATGTCTCCTTAGTACATGAAAGCAATGGCTGAATAACATCTTCCACAAAAACAACATCACGGCTAACCAGAATGCGTTTAGTCTATGGATGATATAGACGATAGCCTTTACTTTTGAAACTATACCCAACAAAAATACATTTGACTAATTTATCATCCAATTTTTTGCAATGTTGTTTAGGCACTAATGCATATGCCAAACAACCAAAAACACGCAGATGAGCAACAGATGGCTTCTGCTCATGCCAAGCCTCATATGGAGTGATAGATTGTAGTGCTTTAGTGGGACACCTGTTAAGAACATATGCTGCATAGATGACAGCCTCAAGCCAGAAACTATGTGGTAAAGCTTGACTCTTGACCATACACCTGGCCATCTCCACGAGTGACCTGTTCTTTCATTTACCAACTCCATTTTGTTGAGGTGTATACGGCATTGTACATTGGTGTTTTATCCCACGTTCAACCATAAATTCATTAAAATTAGAAGACATATATTCCCTCCCTCGATCAGAACGAAGGGTGCCCATTTTACATGCTGACAGATTTTCAGCCAAAACCAAAAATTGTTTGAAGCACATGAGCACTTTGGGCTTTTCCTTCAATGGATATACCCATGCATGCTTAGAAAAATCATCTAAGAAAGTCACGAAGTAAAGATAATTCCCAAAAGAAGGTAACTGCATAGGACCAAAGACATCACTATGTACAAGCTACAATTTCTTAGTAGCCCGAACTTTACCATCTTTTGGAAAGAACGAGTGCTTCATTTTGCTCAAAAATACAGCCTTCACAAACATGTTTTCCAGGTGCCTCAAGTTTGAGCAAATAGGACACCATTTCAGATTTTTGCAGGTGTAGCAAACTAGCGAAATTCAGATGACCAAAGCATGCATGCCAAAGCTTTGCATCTAACATAGCTTGAGAATCATGTACTACACATGCCGAATCATTTACAAATCTTTCATAGCCTATGAGCATATACAACTCACAACATAAAATGCCAGAAGCAATAATCACATCGCCATTTGATAGATCACGGAATGTACACCTTTCATCAATAAATTTCACAACCAAGCCAATCTTGGCTAATGGAGAAACTGATAATAGATTTTTCTTGATCCCTGGCACAAACAAAGCATCTGAAAAAGTGAAAGAACTACCATCAACAATAGTCAAAATGATCTTACCAACTCCCATAATAGGATAAGAGGAGTTGTTGGCACATGTAACAGTATTCCCTGTAGGGGGCAGGCTCGAGTGAAGAGAAGAAATTGTGATGTGAGGTAATATGTTTGGTCGCCCCACTGTCAAAGTACCAAACATCTGAGTCTACTGCAGACATGTACTGCTCATGAGAAGATGGGTCAAAACTGCAAACAATAGTAAAAGCCCATTCTTCTTCCTACACAAACTTAGCAGACTCTGTTTTTGGTGTAGAGGCCTCTGGAACAACCATTCCAGCCTCTTTCTTTTTTGCCTCTTTCTTTTTTGCCTCTTTAGTAGCCAATTTTGGATAGTTCTTTATGATATGATTGTGTAGAATTAGCGAATTTCTGCTTACTAATTGAAGTGCTCCATTTTCCTTTGCCCTTCTGACTAGCAAGGAAAGCTTGATCTGCAACACACATAATGGACCTGTTCTGCCTGGACTGGTCCTCTTGCAATAAAACAAAGACTAACTCCTCAAAAGACAAGGCATTTGGATTGCCTTTCATCATCAATCGAAGAGTAAAAGCAAAACTCTGATATGAATCAGGAAGGCCATTCAAAACGGTCTGCACAAGTGAGCTATGTAGTATAACCTCATCAATAGAAATCAACTGTTCCTTCAAGTCTTTGATCTTTGTTAGAAAACTGTCCATAGAATCACCTTCATTCATGTGCTCACTCTCCCACTGTTTTTGGAGTTAAGCAACACGAGCCTCATTCTTAGCTTGTTACAATGTGGTAAGTGTATCCTAAGCATCCTTAGCTATTCTGGAAGAGCGAAGGTGAGGAATAATGACACGTTTGATAGACAAAGCTATCAATGCATGTGCCTGGGCATCTCTGCTATCCCAACAAATTTGCTCTGTAGTAGGTGCAATAGAAACCGTAGCACGGACTGGAATATGTAGAATATCATAATCTTTGACACCTTCTGCATCAGCTTCAGTACCTGTAGTTGTAACAGTTGCAGGTGTGATAAGACGTTTTTCAACACCCTGCATAATGTTCTGCAGTCCTTTTGCAACCAATACATGTCGCATCATATAAGCCCATAATGGGCAGTTGGTAACATCCAACTTATCCTAAACAACCAACATATGGAATACATAACTGCTTTCAGCCATGGGTGACTTAAATACTTTGATGCAGAATTTGATTGTATCTCAAAAAGTTGAACAGAACTCCCAAGAGAAATTCTACTAGACCTGTAGCAGACTTTGAGACGCCTATACTGGCGAACCGAAACTGGTATATACCTTTGGCACAAAAAGATGAAATAGCTTGCACAAGCGTTGCGATAGTGCATTTGGAGGCCGAAACGAGCTGAGATCGCGACTTCGGCACCATAGAACGAAGCTGTTTTGATCTCGAAAACATGATGAGTATGTTCACCAAAATTCGTGCGATTCTGAGACTACAAGCGGAGAGGTGTCGACGACACCCTAGGTGAAGTGGCGACCTTCTTTGATACCAATTGTTGGAGTTAGATGTCTGCAGAAGCACGGGAACAACACAAGGAAGAAGAAGAAGCTTGGAGCACAACACACAATACTGAATGTATTACTAGAGAATGTACAAAGATAAGTATCCCGTTAGGGCAATAGGCATATATACAAGTCGGGGGAAAAAACCTCCTAAAGAGGGAAGAAAGTCCCCCGACGGTCCTAGAGTGTTCACACACCACTACCGAAATATGTCAACATGTTGATGACATGCTGCTCAATGGTCCTCATGAGAAGCATATTGCTGATTTTAAGGCTGATTTTGCATGCCTCATTTGAGATATTTGATGTGGGGCATTTACATCATTATTTGGGCATTTAGTTTATGCATGTTGATGGTGGAATGTCATTGTGTCAAATGAAATATATTGACACATTATTGCAGTGTTTTGGCCTTCAAAACTGTAAACCTATTGCCACTCCTATGGAGACAGGTTTACAATTGAGACTTCATGATGGTGGAGATGCATTTGAGCAAGAAGCAGCCTACTGTGGCCACTTCCAGTTGTGAGGCTTAGTATAAAGAAGCTTTCATAGCTACTGTTGAGCGTGTGTGGCTCAGATGCCTTATGGCTGATTTGGGTGTTGGTTAGTCTTCTACCACCACCATCTTTACTTATAGTTAGAGTGCATTGGCAGTTGCGAGGAACCCTATGTTCCATGCTCATACTAAGCACATTGAGGTGTGTTACATTATGTGAGGGATGTGCCCACGCAGGAGAACATTGCAGAACTTTTTACGAAGGCTCTACGTAGGGAGAAGTTTGAAGATTTTCGCAAGGCTTTGAACTTACTTCCTTTTGTGGATTGATTCCACATAGGTCGGCACTTCCGTATACATGGGTGCCAACTCCTTGTTCACCACATCATTCCTAGTGGGGATTTGTTGATATATTTAGGTAGTGATGTGTATGAACACACTAGTGAAGTATTTTGATGCCGATGCACCAGAGTGCGCCCTCCTTCTCGAGAGCTCCACAATGATATGCTCGGAGCAGAAAATCGAGCTCCTGAGGCCGCACACAATACTTCGCACAAATGCTGTAGAATACACAGAAAACACAGTACACAGAGAAGCATGAAGACAAACTTCTTAGGTCTTACAAATGCGGTTGAACTTACAGTCTGTGACTGACTAGGCCACTGTATGTTTTATTAAAGAACATATACAAGGAAGTGTCCGGTGGCCATTTGGCCTTTCACATGGACACTAACGTAACAATCTCCCACTAAAGGCCAACATGGCCAAAGTAACTATGGGAGAAAAAATAAAGAATGAAAAAGAATACCTGAGTGGAAGAATACAAACTATACCTCCCACCTGATGGGCATGCTACACAGTATACAAGTGATTGTGTAAGATCAAGAATCAAGTAACCCCCATCAAGTGACAATAGTGTCAAAGGCTATCCTGTGGTAGAGCTTTAGTCGAAGCATCTATAGAATTATCTCGAGTGTGAACCTTCTCAAGAATAATGCACTCAGTGGCTAAGAAATCTCTAATGAAGTGATACCTCACCTCAATGTGCTTGGTCTTTGCATGATAGACCAGATTCTTAGCCCAAGCAATGGCACTCTGACTATCATTGAGCAAGCGAGGTACATGCTGAGGTAAACCCATATCACAAGCAAGATGAGAAAGCCGCAATGCTTCCTTACATGCCTCACTTGCTGCAACATACTCTCCTTTTGTGTTGGAAACAGTTGTACATTCTTGAAGATGAGATCTCCAAGAGATAGCACCTCCAACAAAATGAAAAATGTACCCTGATGTAGACTTACGATTGACTGCACAACCAACATAATCAGAATTTGAGTAACCAATAATGGATGCTTTCCCTCTACCTAAGCATAGACACTTGACCTTAGTGCCACTCAGATATCTCAAAATCATCTTGAATGCTTCCCAATGTTTCTTGCCAGGGTTAGACATATATCTGCTCACAACTCCCACTGCAAATGCAATGTCTGGTCTCGTAGCTACCATAGCATACATGAGACTACCAACAGTAGACTGATAGGGAATTTTGATCATGAATTCCTTTTCCTCATCTGATTTTGGGCAATCATCCTTGCTCAATTTCACATTTGTGGATAAAGGTGTACTCAATGCCTTTCCACCCTACATATTGAACTAGTGAAGTACTTTGGATATGTACTCACTTTGAGACAAGTATATGCATCTTTTACTCCTATCATGAGTAATGAGCATGCCAAGAATAAGTTTGGCATCCCCCAAATCTTTCATATCAAATGTCTGACTCAATTTCTTTTTGAGAACTCACAAATCATAAGAGGAATTCCCAACAATGAACATATCATCGACATAAAATATCAAGCATATCAAGCTGCCATCTGAGCATCTCTTTATGTAGAGACAATGATCCTCATTGCTTCGAGAATAGCCTTGAGATTTCATAAAAGCATCAAACTTTTGGTACCATTGTCTAGGGGATTGTTTAAGTCCATACAAGCTCTACTTAAGCTTACAAACTAGACTTTCCTTGCCAGGAACTACATAACCCTCTGGTTGTTCCATATAGATCTCATCTGTAAAATCTCCATGCAAGAAAGTAGTTTTCACATCCATTTGGACTAGCTCTAAGTCCTCCATTGCAACGAATCCAAGCAACATGCACAGGGGAGTCATCTTGACCACTGGAGAGAAGATTTCCTTGAAATCAACACCATGTTGTTGCTTAAAACCCTTTGCAATGAGTTGGGCTTTATACTTTGGAGAAGCACTATCTGATGTGAATTTCAGCTTATATACCCATTTACATGGTAAAGCTTTCTTGCCCTTTGGCAAAGTTAATAATCCCAAGTACCAATCTTGTGAATAGAATCCAACTCACTCTCCATGGCACGCTCCCACTTGACATGATCCTCTGTCTCCATAGCCTCTTTGTAGCAAGAAGGCTCACTGGCATCTGTTAGCATAACAAAATCTAAACCTGGAACATATCTATCAGGTGGATGTGAGACACGTGCAGAATGTCTCAATGTTTACTGAACAGGAACATGTACAGTCTGATCTGAATGGACATTCTCTTGAACATCCCTATGTGCAACATTTTTATGCATGCTAACTGGAGGACTAGTATCCTCAAACACCACTCTTCTCACTTCAACCTCCTTAATGGGCTGTTTATTCATATTAGACTCATTGAAAATGACATCACTACTTCTGATCATTGTTCGTGTTTCAAGATCCCATAAGCGATATCCAAATTGTCCTTCTCGACCATATCCAAGGAAAATGCATTTTTTTGACTTATGATCCAACTTTTTTCTAATATTCTTGTGTATATGAACATATGCTTCACACCCAAAAACTCGAACATGATCATAATATGGTGGCTTCCTTGTCCACAACACTTGTGCCACTTTCAGACCTTTGGCACTACTAGGTGAAAGGTTAATCACATGACCTGCAGTCAATACTGCTTCTTCCCAAAAGCCTTGTGAGAGGTTTGCATGATGCAACATAGAGACTACTCTATCTTGAATAGTTCTATTCAACATCTCAGTTACACCATTCTGTACTGGGGTATAAGGAGCTGTAAACTCTCTACGAATCCCTCTAGATTGAGAGAAAAGGATTCATGTGAGGTATACTCACCCTTGTTATCTGAATGTAAAGCCTTAAGCTTAGTTCCTTTTTTAGTCTCAACTGAAGCAAGCCATTTTTGAAAGTGGGGAATACCTCATCCTTCGATTTGATAGGATATACCCAAACTTTTCTAGTAGCATCATCTATGAAAATGACAAAGTAGAGAGAACCACCTAAGGACCTAGTGGGCATGGGACCACACACATATGTATGAATGAGATCTAAAGGTTGAATTGAAGAGTCAATGTGCATTCTATGCACATTTTTGGTTTGCTTTCCATATTGACAATGCTCACAAAATGAAAAATCGGAGAAAGATAACATGGGTAAGTAGCAAGAACGAGAAAGATTTTCCATCCCATTACGAGATATATGGCCCAAGCAAGCATGCCAAATACAAGCCATAGGTTGTTGAGTAACAGATAACAAGTGTTCTTTCTGTGATACAAATAAAGGATAAAGTGAGCCAACTTTGCTTCCTTTTGCAATAACTATATTGCCCTTTGATATGCGAAAGGACTGAGCATAGAAGACCACCTTGTAACCAAGGTCATCAAGTTGACCAACTGACATCAAGCTGCATGATAACTGAGGTACATGGCGTACATTATGCATAGTAAATTTTGAACCATCAATGAACTACACAACCACATCTCCAATCCCCACAACATCACATTGATAGGAGTCACCAAGTCTCACGGTACCAAGAGACTTTGCTGCATAATTAGAGAACCATTCTCTGTGTGGTGTCACATGAAAATAAGCACCAGAATCTAGCAGCTAGGTGTGGGAAAGAGAATCAGCCATAAGCGCCTTAGATGGCACAGTGCTATCAAGTGTCAACACATCAGCATCATCAAAAATAGCATTAATTTCTTCAATCTTCACAGTCGAAGTAGATGGTGCAAGTAACTGCTTAACATGCCCATCAACATTCTGTCCTTTACCTTTAGCATTCTTTAATGCATAACAATCTTTCTTCATATGTCCTTTCTTATGACAATAATGGTATTCGATATACCTCTTCCTTGATTTACTTCTACTCTTATTGCGTTGACCATTCTTTTCCTTGTTCTTGCTCCTACCATGTTGCTGATTCTTTCCTTAGTAAGAATCACGAACATTATATGCATCTCCACTCTAAGTGCCAACCATAGATTTTCTACGAATCTCCTCACTCAAGAGTGCTCCACATATGTCATCATAGGCAAGTTTACCACCAGGTGCACTATTGCTAATAGCTGTGCAAAATGTATCCCATGATGATGGCAGGGTGCATAACAACAATAATACTTTCATTTTGTTATCCATATCCATTTTCTGAGCCTGTAAGTGGGAGAATATAGCATCAAACTCATTTAGATGAGCAACAATCTGTGTCCTTCATGCGAAGGTCATATGATTTTCTCATCATATACACTTTATTTGATGTTGTCTCTTTTTCATATGTATTGCATAACTTCTTCCAAAGCTCCTCTGCACTTTCATAGTCTAATACTATAAAGTAAACGTTATATGCCAGGTGCAAGCCAATGGTAGACCTGGCCATTTCATCTAACTCATCCCAATCATCTTCATCCATGTGAGCAGGCTTCTTTGAAATCCCATTTACTGGCTTCCATTGCCTCCTTTGAATCAGCATATCTTTAATCTGATTCTTCCATAGAGAAAAGTTTGTGCCATCAAATTTTTGGATCTCAAAATGATCTTTGCCCTGCAAGTTATAGCTCCTCCTCAAAACACTAGCACTAGACCTTGATCCACTGGATGTGCTTGAGACCTCTGATGCCATGATGGTAGAGAACGGAATAGAATGATAATGGAGCTATAAGAGTCTGAACACCAACGAATAAGTGTATCAAGGAGTAAATCGACCACTGTATATTTGACAAAACTAGAAGTCTGGAAAAATTTTGCCAGAGTATCCTCTGCAAAATGAGCGTATGACCAGTATCAAAATATCATAAAACTCCAAGCACTGACATGTTTTCCTGCATAATGAATCACTGACTCGAGTGCATATAATCACTTACCCAATATAAGCCAACTAGGTTTATCGAGCACCTATGAATAGCTACCATACATCTCCTATGGCGAGGCTGGGTAAGTCTTCCACCTGCTTCACCGAAGAGACCCCGACATCTGGGTGTCTCCCAGTTAAGAAAACCTCACCATGACCCTCTTTGTCAAATGTAAAAGGCTTTGCTATATCAATGACCATATGGAAGTACATAAGCAGTATCCATATAAGCGTACGTGGTGTGTATGTACTCAATATATGCAGTAAATGACACTAAAATACAGCCCAAAAAATAGCCAATAACACCTGCAAGTATCTGTCAACTCTTATGTTTTAGGCTCAAAAAACCTGCATAAATTTGAAGAAGCTCTCACCAAAACTGAAACCTTTCAAGAAACCTGTAGTTTTACAAGTGTGGCTGAAAACACAGCCCCAAATGTTGATCTTTATTGGCGGAGAAGTACAAAGAATACTATTCTTGATGTTTTTGGACTTGTTTGAAGAGAACTATGTGCGGAAGTACTCCAAAATGGCTCCAAAAGACACCAAAAAATGCTTCAAAAATAGGCTTTGAAAGCAAAGAATGAAGCTTTGAGGGACCAAAACATGTTCAAGGTAATGTCAACCTTAGTCTTTCCCCTTCTTCAGCCACCACAAGAGTGTAGCTTAGTGACAAGAGATTGCCACAGTTAAGCGAGCTCTAAGGGGAACAGTACTGGTATGGGTGACCTCCCAGGAAGTACCGGGCACCTCTATCTTCCTTGATCGTTGAGGTCCTCCCTCGCGCGCAGCTAAGGACGACTTCGATGAATCAGATGACAAGGTATTCCAAGGTCTATGCCTTGGTCACTGCCTTAGTCCTAAGCCTTGGAGAAAGCCTTAGGGGGGGTGCTCGCTTCGCTCGCACAAAAGGAGCAAAGCTTTTTTCGTCAAATTGCTCTGATACCAGTGAAGTATTTTGATGCCAATGCACCACAGTTCGCTCTCCTTCTTGAGAGCTCCATGATGATATGCTCGAAGTAGAAAACCGAGCTCAAAAGGAATGAGCATAGAAAACCACCTTGTAACCAAGGTCATCAAGTTGATCAACTGGCATCAAACTATGTGATAACTAAAATATGTGGTGTACAGTATGCATAGTAAATTTTGAACCATCAATGAAATGCACAAACACATCTCCAATCACAACAGTGTCACATTGGTAAGAATCACCAAGTCTCACAGTACCAAGAGACTTTGCTCCATAAGTAGAGAACCATTCTCCATGTGGTGTCACATGGAAAGAAGCACCAAAATCTAGCAGGCATGTGTGGGAAAGAGAATTAGCCATAAGAGCCTTATTTAGGACAATATTATCAAGTGTCAACACATTAGCTATTGGGTGTGTGAAGAAGTGCGAGAACGAGGAGCACACACAAGGAGCACAAATGTAGCAAGACACACGGAGAAAAAAGGCTAGAATCGCTCTCTCTATTGATGATGAAAATAAATTGAAGTAATGTCCCTAAGTACATAGTACCACCACATATGAGTGAATCATGTATGTGGTAACATGGGGAAAAAACCTTTGTCCAACACTAGAGTAAAAAGTGCCCATGTATAAGGAAAAGGTTCACATCAAAGCTACTCGAGGAACTCATAAGTGTAATAACCCCCCCCCCCTAGAGCGAATGATGTGAACACGTACAGGGAGTGACAGGTCAGCCCCCACAAGGTAATAAGCCTAAAGCTTTGCAAAAATCTTCAAACTTTTCCTATGGAAGAGCTTTGCTGAATTTAACTGCAACATTATATTGTGTAGGCACATATACCAAATCAATATCTCTTGCATGAAGGTGCTCTCTCACATAGTGATAATGCACCTCAATATGTTTGGTTCATTCATGAAACATTGGGTTTTGTGCAACATCCAATGCACTTTGACTATCAGTGAGAATATGCATAGCAACATCAATTTCCATGCAAAGATCCATCAATAGGTGTCTCAACCATATACAAACCACTGTAGTTGTGAAAACTGCCCTGTACTTAGCTTCACAACTTGATGTTCCCATTGTAGGTTGCTTCTTACTCAACCAAGATATGCATGAGTATCCAAATAAAAAGCAATTACCACTAGTGGACATGCGAATATCATAACAACCACCCCAATCACTATCAATAAAAGCATGCAAGCATGGTTGAATATCTCTTCCATAAAAGAGACCTAAGCTCAAAGTGCCTTTAAGATATCTAAACACATGTTTCAGTGCTTGCAAGTGCTTAGTGCCAAGGCTATGCATGAATTGATTCAACTAGGAAATTGCATACTGTATATTCGGCCTTGTGTTGCATGCATATATAAGACATCCCACAGCTTGTTGATAAAGAGAAGTGTCAGATGCATCATTGGAATCCTCAATTGAGAAACTAAATCCTGTCCCAACTAGTGTGGAAATTGGCTTGCAATCCTCGAAGTCAAAATGCTAAAGTATTTTTTCAACATACTTTGCTTGATGCATAAGAATTCCCCCTCAACGGATACAAAATGGATGCCAAGTTAGTAGATCAAAAGACCAATATAAGTGACATCAAAAGTATGCTACAAATTAGCCATAAGAATGTCAATTTTTGCATCACATGACCCATTCAAGAGTCTGTCATCAACATAAAGAACAAGCACTCTAAGATCAGCCCCGTCTTTACATACATAGAGTGTGTTTTCAATTGGACTACATGTGAACCCAAGAGCAATCAAGTGCTTATGAATTTTGTCATACCATGCCCATGGAGCTTGCGTGAGACCATACAAGGCTTTATGAAAGTAACAAACCATATGCTCTTTCCCTTTCATGGAAAATCCAGGAGGTTGCTTCACACAGACCTCTTCTTGCAAATCACGATTTCAAGATAGCTATTTTTATGTCCAACTGATTTACTTTCCAACCTCAATGGGTAGCCAATGCAACCACGGTATGAATGGTAGTCATGCATGAGGTAGGTGCAAAAGTTTCCTCATAGTCAATGCCATATTGTTGCACATATGCTTTGGCAACAAATCTAGCTTTGTAGTGATCAATGCTACCATTAGACTTTCTCTTAATCTTGTAAACCCACTTTGTACCAATGGTGTTTTTTCTTTTTGGCAATTCACATAACTCTCAAGTACCATTCCTATGTATGGAATCCATTTCTAATTGCATAGCACTCATCCAATGTGGATCATCACATGCATCTTCAAAAGTAAGTGGCTCTTCATTACATGTTGTTGCAATAAGAGAATAATCCACAAAATTACTTGATGCATAGTGAGAGCTTGATCTTGTTCTACCAAGTAAAGGTGCACTCAATTTGCTGTCCTGCAAAGTTTGTTTCAGCCACTTTGGCATAGATTGTGCACTCTTGATAGACATGCATTCATTATGTAATACATCTTTAACATGTATACCATATGTGGCCGAATTTCATGCTCATTTTCAGCCATATTTTGATGCAAATGTTCATCTATATGTGGCTATAAATTTCCAACAGTTTTGACAAATTTTGGCTGAAAAATTTCTGTCATATTTGGCTAAAAATTCTCTGCATTTTCAGCTCTATTTTGCTAGAATTTCTCAACCCTTTTAGCCTCATTTGTCTGGACTACATGGCCATAGTCAAGCACACCATTTTGGAACAAAGGCATGAGTGTATTGAACACATCTTATGAGGTAATTGTTGGCTATTTTTTGCATTCAGGTAGAGGGAAAATTGAATTTTAAGCAAATACCATATCTTGACTCACAATAATTGCGTTCCTTAATGGATGGTACAAATGATATCCCTTACTTTCAACACTATAACCAAAACATATACATTTTTTTGCCTTGTCATCAAGTTTGTGACATGGTTGTGATGGCATAAGAGCATATGCCAAACAACTGAACATGCACATATGACTAACCACAGGCTTATGTCCATTTCCAAACCTCATAAGGAGTAATGACTCTCAATGCTTTTGTAGGGTAGCGATTCAACACATAATTTGCACACATGATCATGTCCATCTAAAACTTATTAGGAAGGTGCTTTCCTTTAACCATACATCGTGCCATTTCAAAGAGTGTTCTACATTTACGCTCGACAACACCATTTTGTTGAATTGTACATTGATGTGAAATACCTCTTTCATGAGAAAAATATTAAACTAATGTGACATGTATTCACCACCACGATCTGTGTGTAGAGTCAAAAGCTTGTTTGAAGAAAAATTTTCAGCCATAGCGAAAAATGCTTTGAAGCAAGGAAATTCATCATTCTTTGCTTTCATAGGATACACCCATGTATGGCGAGTAGCATCATCAATGAAGGTAACAAAATATACATGCTTCCCAAAAGATGTAGTCTTGACGGGACCACATACATCACTATGAACAAGCTACAAGTGTGTGTATGAATATCTTTTGGAAAAGAAGCACGTAGCATTTTTCCAAGAATGCAACCTTCACTTGCATGCTTTTCAATGGAATCATGTTTTGGCAAACCAATAACCATGTCCTTCTTTTGCAAGCAAAGCAAACTATTGAAGTTCAAGTGACCAAAATGAGTAGGCCAAAGCTCCATTTTAGCCATGGAAGAAGTATGAGCAACCAAAGCATTCAAGACAGCCCTCTTGTATGTATCCATGTGATACAAACCATTACATAATGTACCAGACATCATGATAATATCACCATTGTTGAAATCATGAACCATACACTTGTCATCAACAAAATGTACATGAAGTGCAACTTTGGCAATCAACGGAACTAAAATTAAGTTCTTCTTGATATCCAATACATACAATACATTTTTCAAAAGAATCACAGCTCCATTTGCAGCCATAAGTTCAATTTCTCCTACTCCAATGATAGGATAAGAGACATTGTTTTCACACACCACATGTCCTCCTATGGGTGCATCTTTCAAAGATGCAAGAAACTTTTTGCATGAAGTTATGTGCTTTGAAGCACCACTATCAAATAACCAATCCGAATCAACCTCACTTACAACCATACATTTAGAATGCAAAGATGCATCATAATGACATGTAACAACACATGCTCAATTGTTCTTTGCATTTGTTGAATTTTCAACAATAGACATGTTGGATTCCTTCTTCTTTTCATTGCGCTTAGCAAGGTTTCTACACTCATCAATAGTATGACCAGCCTTTCAACAATATTTGCATCTCTTATTCTTTTGCAAATCAGCATCATTGGAGGAATGAATGGAGGAGGAAGGTTGAGGCTTTGGTTTTGATGAACCCAAAGTTGAACCATACTTGCTTTTCCCCTTTTGTGAGATAGCAAGTGCTTGTGTTCCCTCAATCAAACCACTCCTATTCACTTTAGATTGCTCTTCTTGCAAAAGAGAGATACAACCTCATCAAATGCATACATATTGGGATTCCCTTTCACAACCATATGGAGTGTAGTAGCAAAGCTTTGAAAAGATTTCAGTAATCCTTTCAACAATGTAGGGATTAGTGATGCATGAGGAATAATCTCATCTATGTTTGCCAATTGCTCTTTCAAGTCCTTGATGCGTGTCACATACACATCCATAGACTCATTTTTAGCCATAGATACATCCTCAAGTCGCTTCCTCAAGTATGCAACACGTGCTTCATTATGCACGGCATACAACAAAGCAAGAGTGTCCCATGCCTGTCTTGATTTTGAACATGACCAAATGTGTTGAACTATATGACACTTCACAGAAAGCACAATCAATGCATGAGCTTGAGAATCTTTTCCATCCCATCTAAGCTGCTCCTGTGTAGGTGGAGAAGGATTAACCATTGTACTTGAAGAAGAAGCTCCATGTGTGATAGTAGACTGTGAAGTAGAAGAACCTGTAGTTCTTCAATCTACATCTGCTGCTATGTTTCAAAGTTGTTTTGCAATAAGAACATGCTTGATCATGTAAGAACACATCGGATAGTTGGTCCCATCAAGGTTATCTTCAACTTGAAGCATGCCAAACAAGTCCTTGCTTCTTGCCATTTCACTAAAGAACAAGAATGTGACAAAATCTTGACTTCGATGAAGGCTGAAATTTCAACTCACAAACTATCACTTTGATGGCGATTTTGACTGCATGAATGTCTTTGAAATGGGGATAAAACTTCAATGCAACTGGTGGAAATTTTTCTTAGCTTCTAAAATTCACTGTTCTATGCTCCGAAGTCAATTTGCACTGTTAAAAGTGTGTGTGTGCCACGATGCAAAAAACCAAAACTTGAGAAGGATCTAAACCTACTATCATACCACTGTTGGGTGTGTGTAGAAGTGCAAGAGACACACGAGAATCACACACAAGGAGCACAAACATAGCAAGGCACATGGAGAAGACGGATGGATGTAATAGCTCTCTCTATTGATGATGAAAATGAACTAAAGTAAGAGTTGAATAATGTCCCTAAGTACAAAGTATCACCACATATGAGTGAATCATGTATGTGGTAACATGGGGAAAAAACCTCTAGCTAGCACTAGAGTAAAAAGTGCCCATCTATAGGGGAAAGGTTCACATCAAAACTACTTGAGGAACTCATAAGTGTAACATCAACATTATCATAAATAGGATTGATTTCTTCAATCTTCATAGTCAAAGTAGATGATGCAAGTAGTTATTTAACATGGCCCATCAATGTTCTACCCTTTACCTTTAGAATTATTTAATGCATTGCAATCTTTCTTCATGTGTCCTTTCTTATGAACATAATGGCATTCGACGTCCCTCTTCATTGATTTACTTCTATTCTTATTCCATTGACCATTCTTTTCCTTGTTCTTGCTCCTGCATGTTGTTGATTCTTTCCTTGGTAAGAATCATGAACATTATATGCATCTCCACTTTGAGTGCCAACCATAAATTTTCTACAAATCTCTTCACTCAAGAGTGCTCCATGTATGTCATCATAGACTAGTTTACCACGAGGTGCACTATTGCTAATAGCTGTGCATAACGTATCCCATGATGATGGCAAGATGCATAACAATAAGAGTGATTTCATTTCATTATCCATCTCCATTTTTTGAGTTTCTAACTGGGAGAATATAACATCAAAATCATTTAGATGAGCAACAACACTATCTGTGTCCTTCATGCAAAGGTCATATAAATTTCCCATCAGATACACTTTATTTGATGCTGTTTCTTTTCCATATGTATTGGATAACTTCTTCCAAAGCTCCTCTGCACTTTCACACTCCAATACTATAAAGTAAGCATTATCTGCAAGGTGCAATTGAGTGGTAGAACTATCCATTTCATCTAACTCATCCCAATCATCATCATCCATATCAATAGGCTTCTTTGAGATTCCATTTACGGGCTTCCATTGTCTCCTCTGTATTGGCACATCTTTAATCTGTTTCTTCCATAGAGCAAAGTTTGTGCCATCAAATTTCGGATCTCAAAATGTTCTTTGCCTTGCAAGTTATACCTCCTCATGGGAATAATGGCACTAGACCCAGATCCACTAGATGTGCTTGAGATTTTTGATGCCATGATGATAGAGAACTGACTAGAATTAAAATGGAGCTAGAATAGTCAAAGCACCAATAAGGCTCAAGAAAGGATGACCAAATGCTAGATTCTAGGAAAAATCAACAGTCTCCCCAAATAAATGGATTAATGAATAGTAATGATCAACTAAAAGGATTATGTGAGAGTGAATGTGCTCACATTAACAAGTGTCTCAAGGAGTTAATCAAGCACTGTATAGTTGGCAAGTCCAAAAAATCTAAAAAAAAAGATCACGAGAGTCTCCTCCACAAATTGAGCATATGATCAATGTCAAAATCTCATAAAACTGCAAGTACTAACATGGAAACCTACATAGTGAATCACTGACTCCACTACATATAATCAGTTACCCAAAAGAAGCCAACTATGCTTACCGAGCACCTATGAACAACTAGCATATATCTCATATGGTGAGGCTGGTTAAGTCTTCCACTTGCATCATTGAAGAGAACCCAACATTTGGGTGTCTCCCAGTTAAGAAAACCCCACAATGAGCCTCTCTATCAAACGTAAAAGGTTTTATGCAAAAAGACATAATTGCTATATCAATGACCACATGGACATACATAAACAATATCCATAGAAGCATATATAGTGTGTATATGCTTAATATATGCAGTAAAATGGAACTATAAGTAGTCACAACCCAAACACTAGCAAACAACACCTGTAAGTGTTTGTCCAATCTATTCATTAGGCTCAAAAAACCTGCATAAACTTGCGGTGGCTACTCCCAACACAACTGAAAACCTTTCAAGAAATGTATAGACTTATTAGTGTGGCTAAAAACACAATCCCAAATTTGAATAGTTGCTGTTGTACAAGTACAAAGAATGCTCTTCTTAATGTTCTTGAACCTGTATAAAGAGAACTCTGCATGAAAGTAGTCCAAAATGGCTCAAAAAATCACCCCATAAATGCTTCAAAATAGGCTTTGAAAACAAAGAATGAAGCTTTGAGGGTCCAAAACATGTCCAATGTAATTTAATGCGAACCTTAGGCTTTTCCCTTCCTCAAGCACCACAAGAGTGTAGTTTAGTGGCAAGAGCTCTATGAGTTAAGCGAGCTATCAGGGGAACAAACTGGGATGGGTGACCTTTCGAGAAGTATCGGGAACCTCAGTCTTCTTTGATTGTTTAGGTCCTCCCTCACTCCGTTCACACAAAAGGAACAAAGCTTTTGCATTGAATACTCTGATAGCAATGAAGTATTTCTCTGGTGATGCACAATAGTGGACTCTCTTCTCAAGAGCTCCGCAATGATTCCCTTGCAGTAGAAACTCAAACTCCGATGCCGCACACAATGCTCTCCACAAGGGTTGAAGAATACATAGAAAAACACATAGTACACAGACCACGAACATAAGTTTCTTAGTTCATTACAGATTCGATTGAACTTATAGTGTGTGATTGACAAAGCCATTATGTCTTTTATTAAAGAACATATACAAAAGTGTTCGATGGCCATTTGGCCTTTCACATGGACACTAATGGTAACAAGAGTGTGTGAGTAGGCTCTCTTCCTTTTCTCCTTTCCCATGACACGGTATGAGAGCCACTCTGGCTATAGAGAGCTCATGGAGATGGTTGATAGTGAAGAGCACACGAGAAGGTGTGGAGAAAGCACAATTAACAAATGACCTCAAATTGCTACAAAAATTGGTGTGAAGTAGAAGGTGTCAAAATATTTTTAAGATTCAATGCTTTAAGGTCACTTGTTTTTCTCAAATTTCTTTTTTCGAGCTTATGATTTAATGCTTTAAGGTCACTTGTTGATGGTATGAGTTAGCTTATGAGTGATAAGATGGACAAGAACAACTTCCATGCTTAGAGATTCAACATGAAAAATTTCCTGATGGGAAAAGGCTACTAGAAATACATCGAAGGAGAGAATGAAAATGCTCTGTAGTTACCAAAGAGGAATCAGACTACGGACCAATTAAGAGTATATGAAGAATGGAATCAAGAAGAACAAAAGGTAATGTATTAGCTATCTATTAGCATACATGATAGCAAGATTGGGCACATACAGGATGTCAAAACATTGAAAGAGTATTGGAATAGTTTGGTCACATTGTATGAGACCAATACAAAGGCACAAAAAATGCAACTCAAGAACGAGCTACATACCTTGGAGAAAAAGAGCATTTTGGTAAGTGACTACACCCTAAAAATCAAAAGCATATATGAGTCGCTTGCATCTATTGTCATGAATGTAGATGATGATGACAAGGTGAAAGTGTGCCTTCATGGTTTAGGAATTGCATATAAGCAATTCAAAAATCTATTTAGACTATGGAAAACATCTTGAGTTTTGCTGATCTGGTGTCCATGTTCATAATTAAATAAAAGAGTCTTGGTGAGGACTCAAACTCCCAAGGAAAACCTAGTTTTGAGCACATATTCTACTATGATAGACGAAGATCTAGAGCTAGAGGCTTCCAAAGTGGAAGAGGACACAATAACCAAGACCAAGGTCAATAACAAAAGGATAATTTTGAGGCAAGGGGAGCGAAAGAGACTGTAGAAATTTCCAAAGAAATGTTTCAACTAATGACAATAAAGCATGTTGGAATTTTGGTAAACCTGGTCATTTTGAACGTGATTGCAGGTTGAAGAATCAAAATAACAAAAGGAAGCAAAAAACTATGCATCCACAAGTGAAGATGATTATGACAAGTTGCTCATGGTCTAATATCATATGATGAATATGATGTCTGCTAATGTTTCAAAATTGAATGTTAATGACTGGTGTGTTGATTAAGGTGCTTCAAATCACATGACTAATCATTCAAAATAGTTTAGTAGTTTATAGAAATTGCAAGCTCATGGATATGTTGAAATAAGAAATGAAACATCACATCCTATCGAGCATACATGAAACATAGCACTATCTATGGAGGACGGGAGGGTAAAACATCTTGCTAATATGCTGCATGTTCTGAACATAACAAAGAAACTTGTTTTTTTTGGAGAAATGGTTGATCAAGGGTTACAAGTCAGGTTCAATGTTGATGGGTTATATGTAGAAGTACAAACATGATAGAAGATTGATCAGTAAAGGAAACAAAGTGGGTACGATGTTCACCTTAAATGTGAATTTTTTTGAAATGAATGCAATCATGTTTGCAGAAGGTGCATGTGCTATTGCTGATATAGAGATTTGGCACAAGCAAATTGGACATGAAAATTTGTAGAGTTTGAAATTGATGCAGTCAAAGGAGCTTATCAATGGACTACCAAATTTCAAGGTTGTAGAGATGCAAAAGGTATGTGCAACATGTCAATTTGGTAAACAGTCAAGGTCATCATTTTTGCATGACAAGCATGTTAGTGAGAATGTGCTAGAAATAGTACATAGAGATGTTTGGGGTCCTACAAAGACCACATCTATGGGAGGATGCAAGTTTTATGTCACTTTCATTAATGATCATACATTGAAAGTATGGGTGTATTTCATGAAAGGGAAGAGTGAGGTGTTCACTCACTTCCAGAATTTTAAGGCTATGGTGGAAAAGCAAATGGGGAAGTATATTCAGACATTGACATCTCATGGAGGAGGTCAATACATGTCAAATGAGTTCAATAACTGTCTAAAAAGTCATGGAATTTGATGGAAATTTTCATGCAGGTACACACCACAACAAAATGGCATTGCTGAATGCAAAAGTAAACATATTGCAAAAATAGCAAGAGCCTTGATGATTGCGAAGAATATGCCTCATTGTTATTGGGTAGAAGTTGGCACACTATTGTATACATCATGGATAGGGCTCCATTTGCTACTGTACATCAAGTTACACCTAAAGAGAAGTTTACACGTAAAAAGCCAAACTTATCGCATGTGAAAGTATTTGATTGTATTGCATATGTATATGCTCAAGATGAGTGTAGGATGAAACTTGATCCAAAAGCAAAAAATGTATCTTCATTGCATACTTCCTTGATCAAAAGCGATATAAATGTTATAACCCACTCGCACAACAGGTGAAGGTAAGCGGAGATGTGGTGTTTGATGAAATGTTAAGCTTCTATGCAATGCCAAAAAAGGGCTTAATCTTGGCTCAAATGAAAAAGGAAATGTTGAAAAATCAAGTGTGGAATCTCAAGTTTTGAGTAGACCTGATGTGTCACCAAGCAATAGTTCTAGCTCAAATCCAATCCATGGAGTGGAAGATTGCATGGACATTTTAGTCCAACAAATTCATCGACTACGTTTAAGAAAGGTAAAGAAAAGCTTTTTGTTGATAGTAAAACATCTACAGTTTTGAAGGCATTGATGGAGATTCAAGTGGCCCAGAAAACTTGGCTTGATGAGGAACTTGGATTGCCCTCTATGAAAACTCCAAAGTAAGAAAGGCACATGTAGATGATACAAGGAGAAGTGATCCAGGATCAAGAACATCGGGGAGGATGCAGAATTCAATGCAACAATTGACATATGATAGTTACATGGCTCATCATTGTGCCTACATGACCAAGGCAATACAAGATGTTGAACCTTCTTGTTTTGAAGATGCAATTGGAAATTCAGATTGGGAGAAAGCGATGGATGAGGAGACGGATGCACTATGAAACATGGAAGTTGGTTCCATTGCCGCACGGAGGTTGCAAGTGGGTTTATGAGGTAAAGCACAATGCATAAGCATGTATAAAGCACGATTGGTGGCAAAAGCATATGCACAACCATATGGCATTGATTAAGGAAATGTTCAACCTTGTAGCTAAAATGTCTAATGTCAAAGCAGTTGTTGCATTAGCTACAATAAAAGGATGGACTTTGCATCAGATGGATATGAAGAACATGGACCAGCCACAAGGATATGAGGATTCAAAGCACTCAAAATATGTTTGTAGGCTGCAAAAGGCTTTTTATGGGGTTAAACAAGTCCCTTGTGCTTGGCATGCAAGGATTGTTGATTACTTAACCACCATTGGATTTTCTATGTGTGATGCAGATAATTCATTCATTATATGCAAGGAAGGGTGATGATGGCATCACAATTGTGGCTATTTACGTTGATGAATTGATTGTAGGTGGTGATAATGAAGAAAGCATCAAAGAGGTAAAGCAATTCTTATGTAGGAATTTGACATGAAAGATCTTGGTGTGCTTCGCTATTTCTTGGGCATTGAGTTTATACATATATAAATAGGTATATGAATGTCACAAAGGCAATATGCCTTGATTATGCTTCAAAAGGATGGTATGGTTGATTGTAAGACAATTCCCATGCCATTAGATCAGAATCTGAAGTTAGATACTACATCATGAGAAGCATTGGAAAATGCTACTATGTAGAGGAAAATTGTCGGAAGTTTGAGGATGACATGTATCACTTTTTCATTTCTCTAACATGTATAGTGTTCATGATAGTATATGTTAGAGATACTTTAGTGAACCTTACTGGATTTATCTACCGAGAGTGATGTCACATTTGTTTTTGCCAGCTCACTCATTCGCGAACATTAGGATTTTCCTTGTGTATTATTCTTTATATATTGCACTAGTATTGTTGTATGAGGTCATTCTTGTATATTCCTTTTATGTAATAGAAGAAGAAGAAGAAGAAGAAGAAGAAGAAGAAGAAGAAGAAGAAGAAGAAGAAGAAGAAGAAGAAGAAGAAGAAGAAGATCATTCTTCCTTGCCTCAATTTGTGTGTGCTTCTTGGAGTGTGAGAGTGTGTGAGTGAGCTCTCTTCCTTATCTCCTTTCTCATGATAGAGATCACATGGCAAACACTTGTCCTATGCAACAAAAAGCTATGTATGGCATATGATCTTACCATTGCATTATACAAAGAGATTATACCAATTACTTAGATGAGGATTGCCCCTACAACAAGTAGGTAGTTAAAAAAACCTACCAACAACTTTATAGGCATGAAAACCAATACGACAACAACAATTTCATAGGCCTCAACATAACTATTAGTAGCCTTACCAATCTAGCAAAGACCTCAACTGGTCTTATGTTAATAACCACCACCCCCTGAGAATGTAGTCTAAGTCAAATATGCGATAGTTGAAGAAAATCAAGATAGAGCCTTAGTTCTTGCATCACCATTGAACACATATAATAATCCTAATCCTAGTAACTTTGAATCTTCACATGGTGATAGTGTAACCATGTATTATATAGAGTTGGCAAGCACTCAAAGCCTTATGATTATGAAGCCCCTCCACTAGAACCTAATTAGGAGCATGAATATGCAAATATCATGTTTTCTGAGATTGTGGTAAGGAACATCTCATTCACGATTCCCCTAAGAATCTGGCCAATGTTTTGAAAGTAGTGCCAATCAATGTGGTTAGCATAGTGCAAGGATCCAATAGAGGTTTAGTAGACCTTAGCATCCATTCCTTCCATACCAAAAAAAGGATCAATTTTTGTAGATTCTACCACAAAGAACTTGGACACGATGTTCAAAGTTTATCAGACTTGCCTTGAAGCACAAACCAATGCAACTAACCTAGAAAAGAGCTACTCAAGAACATATTTAGAGATTGAAAGAACCAAGATATGCGTTAAGATGGTGGAACTAGCTCAAGCTATGTTTGAAGCAAGTCAAATTTTCAATCTCTCAAATTCCATAAAGTGAGATCTTCATTTCCAAGGACTAATAGGATGATTAGAGCAAATGGTGGCTAAGTCAGAGGTTTTTGCACCACAAAAGGCTCCTTCCATTTGAAGTGATAGAGGGAGTTTCTACCAGAGAGAAGCTTATGCTCCTAACTCAAGAGAGTGTGGAATACTTTCCTCCATCACCAAGTACCCTCAAGAGTTATTGTGGGAAATACAAGAAGAAAAGTGGGCCAAAGAACAAGATAAACTCCCAACCATTCTGGAGATAGATGAACTACAACATCAATTTCCAAAAGCCATTCCATCTCTATGTGGAGATAAACTAGAGCCTCAACAAGAGAAAGGGCTAGACTTTGAATCAAATTCCTTACATGAATTATCATAATTCACTGAACCTTGGGAATCTAGATCACTCTAATTGAGAGCATCTATGGTGTTCATGAGAAAGCATAATTCCATTATACTCAAGAACACTAAATTAGTGAAAAACACTAAAGTGTAGTGTCACCTCACTTTAGAGGAGCTCCTGAAGATCAAAGTTGAGCTATGTAAGCACATGGAAAATCAAGTTCTAAACTTGAATCCACCAAATCTAAAATAGGATCTAAAAGGAAGGCATTAGAGATCCTCATATATAAAGTAGGAAACATGAGTGAGGTGAAGAAGGACATTGCAACCACATCCTTATGGATACGGTGGTGAAAACCATCCTTGCAACCTACAAAAGTGAAGCTTCGAATGGTTGATGGTAATATTGAATGTCCATTAGGGTTGCTATAAGGGATCACTTTCACTACTTGTGGTGTAGAATTTGAACGTACATTTTTTCATATGTGATTTTGGAAAAATCAATGTCTATGAGGTGATAGTAGGAAGAGCCTTTTTACGTGAGCTACAAACAATGCAAGATTGGGGTACCAACTCCGTGTACTTGTAGCACTTAGGGATAACAACTAAATCCACTTGAAAGAATACACATATAGAGATGTCCCACTTCTACAATGGAATCCTATCCATAAGATGTAAGAGGACTCAATATTTGTACACTCTATGAACACTTTGGATCCATAATGGATCCATGAAGATACTCACTCATGGATGTGCAAGGTAGCTGAAGCAGAAGAGAAACGGTTAGGAGCCAGTGAAACAAAAACATCTACGAACATGAGACCTATTGATGACCCAAACTATGCACCAATGGTATTTCTAGATGAGGAATTCGACACTCATGGTTGGCCAAAATACTTGCAACCATGGACATAGTAGTCAATGAAGGACAATGGATCCCCCATTGTGATCATAATGGCTATGATGTATCATTGTTCATGTGTGAACCAATAGGGGATGAAGAGAAAGAGGAATCCATAGTAATGGAAACTTTTGGTGAATCCAAAGAGGAATACTTATATTTAGTAGGAGATAAGAATCTAGAGGAAGATACCATAAAAGTGAGAAAATCATGGTCCTCGAAGTAAGAAAAGAAAAGGAGAAGCGAAAAAGTAAGAAATGCTCTAAAAAAGAGGAGGAATCATTATTCGAGGTACCAAAAAACTTCAGGAAGTATGAGATCAAAGATAGAAAAATCCTAGTGAGAATGTCTAAGAGAGAAGCCTTGATAATGGTAGCTTATGATAACAAGGAGATAATGAAGAAATTAGTGGTGACAATTCAAGAAAAAGAGGAAAATATGCACATCTTTAAGTCTGGAAGAGGAGGAGTAGCTAATAAATCTACTGTGAGAATATAGGGATGTGTTTGCTTGGATGTATAATGATTTAAAAAGAGTAGAACTCAAGATTTGTTCCCATAGGATCCCCATCACCTCAGAGGTGAAACCCACAAAATAGAGACCTTAGATGTATAATGATACTTATGCTGCTAAGATAAAAGAAGAAATTGATAGATTGAAAGAAGCCTGATTTTTTTAATGAGATTGATCATATCAAATGGGTATCCCTCATTGTTGTTATGCCCAAGAAGAATGGTAAAGTATGTGTGCATATTAACTCGAAGAAATCTAATGTATCCTCAATCAAAGATAGCTATCTTCTTCTATCACTAAGCATTTGTTAGAACAAGTTGCATGCAAGGAAGTCTAGAACTTCCTTGATGGATTTTTTTAGTCTTCAAGGCCAAAATGATGCAATAATGTGTCAATAAATTTTGTTTGACACAAAGTTTTTCCACCATCAACTTGCATAAACCGAATGCCTAAATAATGATGCAAATGCCCCAAATTTGACATCTCAAATGAGGCATGAAAATCAGCCTTAAAATCAGCAATATGCTTCTCATTAGGATCAATGAGAAGCATGTCATCAACATAGACAACAATGATAAGAAGCACATCATTTGCAAGCTTAAAATATAAGGTGCTCTCAGTTGGATTGTTCTCAAAACCATGCGCAATCAAGTAGGCATGTATCTTTTCATACCAAACATACGGTGCTTGCTTCAAACCATATAATGCCTTTTTCAACATGCACACTTTGTTTTCATGCCCTTTCTAAAAAAAACCACTGGGCTGAAAAACATACACTTCTTTATGTAAGTCACCATCCAAGAATGCAGTTTTAATTTCCAATTGATGTACATTCCAACCATGATGAGCTGCAAGTGCATAGATGCTATGAATAGTAGTCATTCAACACGTGGGAGCAAAGGTCTCACCAAAATCAATGCCTCTTTCTTGAGCATAACCTTTTGCAACAAACCTAGCCTTATACCTATCAACTACTCCATCATGCTTACACTTTAACTTGTATACCCACTTAGTGCCAATGGGCTTCTTACCAAGAGGCAAATCAGAATAGGTACCATTCTTCATAATAGCATCATATTTTGATTGCATATAAGCCATCCAATTTTTTGAATTTTGTGCTTCATCAAATGAAACATGCTCATTCTCATCACAAAGACTAGAGGCATCCATACCATAGCAATCTGATGCAAAAGAAGAACTATGAAAGAATGAACGAGTATAATATGATCGAGATTCATCTAATTTGCTATTTTGCAAGGTCTGCACTAGCCATTTAGGCATAGTTTTTGCCTCCTCTATATCAGCCCTCTCATCAACAAGTGCATCATGTAAATCTTCATAAAAAATGGAACGATTTACATAATCATGTGAGACTTGTAAAAGCTAAGAAATTGCCTCATTTGGGCTAACACTTGACTATCCACTTGTAAAAAGAGGCAGCAAAGTGTCAAACACATATCTACAACTAACAGAAGTCTCCTTAGTACATTAAAGTAATGGTTGAATTGCATCTTCCACAAAAAAAACATCATGGCTAACCAAAATGCATTTAGTCTATGGATGATACAGACAATAGACTTTGCTTTTAGAACTGTACCCAACAAAAACACATTTCACTACTTTATCATCTAATTTCCTATGTTGTTGTTCAGGCACTAATGCATATGCCAGACAACCAAAAACACATAGATGAGAAATAGATGGGTTGTGACCATGCCAAGCCTCATATGGAGTGATAGACTATAGTGATTTACTGGGAAATCTCTTAAGTACATATATTGCACACATAATAGCCTCAAGCTAGAAGCTATGTGGTAAAGTAAGCCTGACTTTTGACCATACACCTTTCCAGCTCCATGAGTGAACTGTTCGTCATTTCAACAACTCCATTCTCTTGAGGTGTATATGACACTGTACACTGATGTTTTATCCCATGTTTAGCCAGAAAGGCATTAAAATCAGAAGACATGTATGTTGATATATTTAGATAGTGATGTGTGTGAACACACTAGGATAGTCGGGGCACTTTTTTCCCTCTTTAGGAGGTTTCTTTCCCCTAGCTTGTATATACACCTATAGCCCTAACGGCTCACTTATCTTTGTACATTCTAATGGTAATACCTTCAATATTGTGTGTTGTGCAATTACCCATTATGGGCTTATACCATGCATCATGTATTGGTTGCAAAATGATTGTGGAATATTATGTAGGGTGTTAAAAAGAGTCCTATTACATCTGCAAACATAGTTGCTGAAGGTGATGTTGATGGCATCAAAGATAATGATATTCTTCATGTTCTTGTTTATGCTACAATTCCTACTACACCTAATATAGAGCAAATTCATTGGGATGACAAAGATGCTCAGACACATGCATTGATAGCCTTGTGTATCAAACATGCCATTATTCCCCACATTCGCTCTTGCAGAAAAGCTAAGGATGCTTGGGATACACTTACCACTTTATACCAGGCAAGGAATGAGGCTCCTATTGCTTACCTTTGAAAACAATTGGAGAATGAGCACATGAATGAAGGAGATTCCATGGATAGTTTTCTGACAGAGATCAAAGATTTGAAGGAACAATTGATTTCTGTTGATTAAGTCTTGCTTGACAGTTCACTTGTGCAAACTGTTCTCAATGATCTCCAATTCATACCAGATTTTTGCTTCTACTCTTCATTTGATGATGAAAGGCAATCCAAATGCATTAACATTTGAGAAGCTAGTGTATGTTCTATTGCAAGAAGATCAGTCTAGGCAAAATAGGTCCATTATGCATGTTGCAGATCAAGCGTTCTTGGCTTGTCAAAAGGCAAAGGAAAATGGAGCTCCTCTACTAGTAAGTAAAAATTTGCTAATTCTACACAACCAAAGAAGGATGACAGAAATGAGAAGAAAACAGAAAACTAGAAATTGTTTTGCAAATACTATAAAGCAAATGATCATGTCATAAAGAATTGTCTAAAACTGGCTACTAAAGAGGCTAGAATGGTTGCTCCAGAAGCATCTACACCCAAAAGCAAGTCTTCTAATCTTGTGCAAAATGAAGAATGGGTGTTTACTACTGTTTGCAGTTTTGACCCATCTTCACATGAACAATTGTTACTCTAGCACAATGGTGAGTACCAACGTGAGGAGATACACCTCATTAATGTCAATCCGTGGAGACGTGAGGACCGGTATGAAGACCGTGAGCAAGTGATGGCACAAGTGCGTGAGTGAAAGCACACAAGCATGCACACACATACACACACACGCGCACACAGTAAGAGCAAGGAGTGGAACAATGGAAGATCTTCGATTATACAAGAGCTCTCTTACAAAGCTGAAATCTACAACAAGCTAACCTCAAAAATGAGCTCTCCAGCCCTTTTTATAGTTTTTGAGTGGTTTTGGCCCTGTCCAGACCTAGTGTCCGGCCTAGTTAAAAAAATAGGTTCCAGGGCTTATTTGGGGGCTCAAACGGAGTCTAAAAATTATGAAACTCGGTAGGATGGTAGTTCTAATACTCCTCAAGCTCGAGGACTCCTCGGCTTGAACAAAATGGAGTTACAAAAATGAAAAATGGTATTTACAATGGTTTTTAGTGATAATAATCACTATTTTTATAGGGATTTCATTTGAAAATTTGACAGGTGCTTCTTGGAGCTCCCTACTAGCTCCTTCTTCTTGTGTGTCCACTTCCTTGATGCGCTTCCGTGCTTTGTCCTTGACCTTGAGCTTCAACACTCCCCCCCCTCTTGAGTCTGTCGTCCTTGACAGACCCTTCTTGTAGTGGTCGTTCCATGTAGTACGTTGGGAGGTAGCGTCCTTTGCGTCCAACAGGGGCGATCCCTCTGCCCAATGTATCCTGGTCGTTTGTCTGGTTCTTCACTTTGCCACTGTTATCTCTTGCAGTTTGTAGTCCCTTTGTACGTACTTCTGCCTTGTATTCCATCTGGATGGTGCATTTGTGAGTTTTCCAAAACTACTAGTTGCTCAAAGGAGGTGTTCAATGTTGATTATGAGCAACTCTCAGTGGTGGATGGCTCGCTTGTTCTTGTAGTGGTCACCGTGATGTCCGCTGATTCTTCCAAAGATGGCTTTCATAGTTTTCCTGCCAAGTACTTGTAACCCATAATGGATGATGGATAAGTGCGTTAGTGCGGGGGTTGGACAAAATATGTGCCTTGTGCATGGCCTTGTAATGTGGCCCTACGTATGCGTACTTGGAAAATGCATGGCAAGAAGTATGGTGCAAGAGATTGGGTCTTGAGCTAAGTGCTCAAGGGTATGCTGACGAAGAGGTTTCCTAATCGATCATGGTTATAGTATTGTTGAAGCATACACGTCTTACCATGGTGAAGGGTCCGTTGATCTTCATCTCTTCGTGTTGTAGTTCCATCATGGTGTTTGACCATCGGCTTGTCCTTTTTGTTGATGGATGTTCTTGCTGAAAGTTCGCTGATGAGTATTTTCAAGCACAGTCCTCTTCTTTGCCCCCTTTTTTTTTTTGCTTGCACACGATGGCATCAAACAAGAAGAAAGAGGTTAGTATCAATAACATATTTTGCATGTGAAAATTGTGTCTCATGTGCCTGGGATTTCTAAATTGTGTCTATGCACGGCCATGTAAGGTGGCCCTATATTGATGCATACTTTGGAAATGCATGACCTGAATGGTGCAAACGACTGGGTTATGCCAAAGGCACATGGTTATTGCTGGTCGAGGCTTTTGATGTTACTTGCATACTTGATGAATTCTTTGATTGGAGGTGTCTATTGGATCTCGAAATGATGTAATCCTCCGGATTGGAACCCATTTTGGAATAGGGGTTGGTGCTGTAGAGATCACCTCACGCCACGTCATCTTTGGATGCTTTCCAAACTTTGGTATCCCGTGTGGTTGGCCTTTTGGTTCTGTGGATGTTGTTGGTGCTTTTGGCTTCCAAACCCAAATCCTTGATGATTGCCTGCTTTCTTTTGCAGAAGGGTTGAGTTTATCTTCGTTTGTTCTTTGTGTTTTGTTCTTACCCTTTGCTTTCCTTGGCTTCTTTGTTGAGACCTTTTGCCTGGTGGGGAGCATAGGCCGTTGTGTATGTAAGAGCTTCTTGGGTACCCACATCTGTAATCGCCCGTGTTGAGCTGTAGCTAATTTTTTAGGCACCCAAATTTGTACATGATTGTGGTCGACATTCCTTGATAGCTTTGGTACCCAAATTTGTTGGATTCTTCGTGCTTGAGCCTGTCGTAGGTGCTTGGTCCTTTTTTTTTCATGGTCGATCTGGTTGGGTGGGAATCTTTGAGGCAACATCGATGGTTGCACTCCTTTCTTTACCCAGATCTGCTTCATGCCCATAACTTCTTTCTTCTTGAAGGCTCTTTGTCTATTTGATAGACTGGCTATCTTGCACTGTTTTGCTTGCGACTGAGGTTGAACTACTGTGGATGCTTTACTCTTTGAAAAAAAAGAAGAAGGTTCATCTTGCCTTTGCGACTGTCCTTCCGTGATTGCGTCCGTCTGGATCATAGAGCTTTTGACATCTACAACATCTTGTTCGAGAAGATTAGCCTTAGAGGAACAAAGAGAGTGTGTGGTGTCAGTGTCAGTGGGCATGCGATTCTCCAATTCTAATGTAATGCATTGATTATATACCCAAACTTGAAGAAGTTGACTTCTTAGGTTCAAGTTGACAGCATGATCGTAAATCCAATCTTGACCCAAGACAAGTGGCTCTGTGAGGTCCTCATCATGACACACTAGCATTTTGACTTTTAATGGAACATCTTGAAGGTAGATGGGAAGTTCCACCTCGCCCAAACAGGGGGTTTCCACGCCTCCTAATCCTATGAGATAGGCTTCTATGGGCTTGATGTCCAATTGCAGGTCTTGGCAGTATGAAAGTCGAACTGCACTAGTTGTTGCACCTGAATCAACTAATGCTCTCACAGTCTTTACACTCTTTCCTTGTCCTCCCTCTATAGTCACAAAGGGCCGTCGATCAATTATTTGAGAAGTAGTTATGCCCGATTTTTGGCACATGTCCATGTGATATTTTGGAGCTTTTGTGTTGACATCTAGGCCTAGCCGCCGTAGCTTATTTCTTCTGATGCGCTCTCTAGCCTCTGCTTGTGCTTCTTCTCTAACCCTTAACTCCTCTTCTTTTCGCTTCTTAGCAGTGTTGAGTCTCATGAGCATTTCCTCTGTAAGAGGTTCTTGATATAACTTGACTCGGCATCCATATAGTTTGGTAGGATATCACCTTCTAAAGTGGCCAATTGAACTGCACCGCGAGTGGAGAGTCTATTAATGATCATGGGTCCATATCCTCGTTTCTCCAATTTACAGGCATGTTGCTTTAGCGTATAAACCAACACTAGATCTCCTTCCTTCAATCCTTTATCCTTTACATGGGCATCAAAGTATGCCTTTTGCCTTTTCTTTGCAGCATAAATGCCTGCTGCTGCCCGTAGCCTCGTCTCACCTAAGCGTTCTAGATCAAAGATCTTGGAAGACAACTCATGTCCATTCCACTCATGCTCTTGTGCTAATTTCAAGGCTGGGATTAAGAAGTCCAATGGTAGCACCGCATTCTGTCCAAAGACCATCTGAAATGGGGTAGCATTGAGTACCGTTTTGTAGGCAACTCGGTATGCCCAAACAACATGATGAAGTTGTTTGTCCCAATCAGAGCGTTTATTATTTACAAGTTTCGTCAATACGTTACATAGGATCTTATTCGTGCTCTTGGCTTGTCCGTTAGCTTGTGGGTGATAGGGGGCAGACCTCTTATGTATCACCATGAATTCTTGAAGGAGATTTTCAATGACCTCATTCAAGAAGTGCGTACCTCTATCACTAACCAACTCTATTGGTAACCCATATCTAGTGAACACATTTTCGAATAAGAACTTAGCCGTCGTTTGAACATCATTCTTTGTCGTGGCTTTTACTTCCACCCACTTTGTAAGGTAATCTGTGGCTACAATAATGTATTTTGCATGGGAGTTTCTAGCTGGGGGGTTGATGGGACCTACAAAGTCTATACCCCACTTTGAAAATGCACGTCCTCCCATCATTGGCCTTAAAGGCATTTCATCTTTTCTTATCGGATATTGGGCACGTTGGCATGTGTCACATTTCTTCAGATAAGTATGTGCATCCATATGAAGAGTGGGCCACCAAAGTCCTGAGAATAGAATGGTCTTAATTACTCTATCAGTCCCAAAGTGTCCACCTGCAGCACTGCTGTGTGCAGTTTCTAAGACTTTCAAATAGTCTGATTCATGAACGCACAGTCTTAGGTAACCATCCTTGCCTCTTCGATATAGGTTGTCTCCTACTAAGGCATAGTCTTGAGCCTCTTGCTCCATGCTCCGTTTTCTTGCAAGACTATCCTGATTGGGTAATGTTCCCGATCTCATGAACTCAACCAATGGAGCACTCCAATCTGGGATTAATGACACGTGATAAAGAGTGGCATGCTCCACTGGGGGTCTCTTCTGGCACGCTGGACAATTCTGGATCCACTCTTGTATTTCTTTGTCCATGCTAGGCCAATACACTCCTAAACGTTTTAGATTCTGCAATGTTCGTTGTTTAGAGTAGTGATTTCCTAGCAATCCCTCATGGGCTTGTTGCATCCAACTAGTATGTTCGTCGTCCTCAACACAACAAGCTAGTACACCCTCGGTATCTTGCTTGTACATACTTCCGGCCAATCTTTGATACTTTTGTGATTTTACAATTTCTTCTTTGCTTGTTTTCACATTCTTATTTGCAGGCCCGAAGGTTAGGACTGGTACCAACTTATTTGCCCATTTAGGAACAACTTCTAAATTGAACAGATAAGCATCGGGCAATTCATCAGACACTCCTTGCGGTGGCTCTCCTGAAGTGATGCAAGAAAGATGGTCTGCCCTAAGATGGGTTCTACCTTTCCTGACAACAACTTCAAAGTCGTATTCCATTAGTAAGAGGAACCATCTTACTAAGCGGCCCGTATTGCAAGGTTTATTGACCAAATATAGTAAAGCTTGATGATCGGTGAAAAACTTAAACTTATTGGCCAATAGATAGTGTCTAAACTTCTTCACGGCATATACCATGCCTAAGCCTTCTCTTTCCGTTGTGGTATAATTTCGTTCAGCTGCATTTAATTGCCTACTAGCATATGCTATCGACAAATCTAGGTTTCCCTCACCTGTGGGTTGTGCTAGCACACATCCTATTGCATGATTGGAGGCATCTACATGGACATGACAGGGTTTGCTCCAATCCGGAGTAGTCAATATTGGTGCTGTGCACAAACATCTTTTCAGCTCGTTGAAGGAATTCTCGCATTCCTCATTCCACTCAAAATTTGTTAACAACCCATAAAGAGGTTTAGCTATGATGGCATACATGTGGATAAACCTACGGTAATATCCACAATGGCCCATAAAGGCTTATACCTCTTTAACATTCCTTGGCCTGGGCAGCTCTGCTATTGCTCTTACTTTGTCTTCATCTGTTGAAATTCCATTCTTAGAAACAATGTGACCTAAGATCTTACCTTGTCGTACCATGAACACACACTTCTCTGGGTTCAGACACACTCGATAATCTCTACACTTGTTGAAGATTTGTCTGAGCTCAGGGATGTGGTAACTTCTTTCTTGGGAATAAGCGCATAAATCATCCACATATACTTCTAAGCTCTTTCGCAAGAACTCTTTGAAGACATGACACATGAGCCTTTGGAATGTTGCAGGTGCATTGGTGAGCCCAAATGGCATCACACGAAATGCAAAGATTCCTCATTCTGTGGCAAATGCCGTTTTGTGTTGATCTTCGGGGGCAATGGCTACTTGGTTGTAACCTGAAAATCCATCAAGGAAGCTATAAACTTCCTTGCCTGCAACACGCTCCAATAGATGTTCGGTGATTGGAAGTGGATAACTATCTCTGATTGTAGCGGCATTAACTTTTTTAAGGTTAATGCACACTCGCAATTTCCCATTCTTCTTGGGCACCACTACAATGGGGGACACCCATTCAGTGTGCTCAATCTCATAGATGATTCCAGCTTCAATCAGCTTGTCAATTTCCTCCTTTATTTTGGCTGCATAATTGTCATTATATGTGTAGGGCTTTTGTTTGGTGGGCTTGGCGTCAGCGGTCATCGGAATCGTATGAGAGCAAATCTTTGGATCTACTCCTTTCAAGTCTCTATAGTGCCATGCGAACACATCCCTATATTCCCTTAATAGAGCTACAAGCTCTACTTCTTCTTTTGCACTTAGGTCGTCTCCTATGTACGTACATCGCTCTTCGTTCCCTTCAATGGTCACTACAATTTTTTTGGTCTTTTCTTTATTGTCATATGCTTCTCCTATAATGGCCTCTCTCTTAGGCATTCGTACCAAAATTTTTCGGTCTTCCACTTCATATTTCTTGAAATTTTCTGGTACTTCAAACAATGATTCTTCCTCTTCTTGTTTCACTGCTTTCCTTTTCTTTTTCTTTTTACTACCTTCACTTCCTTCCTTTGAATTTATCGTTTTAATACTTGTGAGGGGTTCTCCTTCTTTTTGGGTTAACACTCCTATGTCTTCTAAATAGTGTTCCTCTGAGTCAAAGTAAGTATCCATCACAATGGATTCTAGATCATCGTCATTCTCTTCTTCTTCTATGAACTCACTAGGATCACACTCTTCCAACAGGGGCTGACACATGAACACTGAGATATCATAACCCTCCTCATCACAATGAGGTGTCCATTGTTCTTCATTGACTGCAATGTCCATGGTAGCTAAGATTTCTGCCCAACCATGAGGCTCAAATTCCTCATCTGGAAATATCATCGGTGTATAGGCTGGGTCTTTTATTGGTCTATCTCCTGGGGAAGTTCCTTCTTCTCTTGCTTTTAGACGCTTTTCCTCTTCCTCCGCGACCTTGCACATCCACAAGTGAGTATCTTCATGCAGCCAGGATGGATCAGGTGAACTTCCAGAATGCACAGAGATTGAATCTTCTTTTGCTTTGTGGATAGGATTCCACTGTAGGGGTGGTACATCTCTGAAGGTGTAATCCTTCAAATTGACCTTGGTGGTGACCCCTAAGTGCTGTAAGTACAAGGAGTTGGTTCCCCAATCCTGTACTATTTGCAATTGTCGTAGGAAGGGTCTTCCTAGGATCATCTCGTAGACATTATTTTTCTCAAAGTCACATATAGCAAATGCATGTTCAAACTCTACACCACAAGTGGTTAGAGTTATCCCTTCAAGCAATCCTAGAGGTCTTTCAAAATGACCATCTGCCATTTGAAGTTTCATTCTCGTTGGTCTTAATGTGGGTTTGCCCCATCGCTTCCACAAGGAGGTGGTCGCAATAGCAACACCAGCACCCGAATCTACAATTGCTTTGGTTGTGTAACCTTGATAGGTGATCGGAAGATAAGTGTTACCTTCTTCACCTTCGCTCATGTCTCCTATCTTGTCGAGAGGTATCTCTGGAACTTTTTGCTTAGAGCCTACTTTTGGCATATTGGATTCAAGTTCTGGAACCTGATCCTTCACATGATTCCAGAGCTCAGGTTTTGCTTTGAGCAGCTCTTCCACAGTGAGATGACATTGAACCTTAGTGTTCTTCACAACATCAGTGTTTCTTGGAATCACTGAGTCTTCATTTCTTACCAATATTGTGGGAGCTCTGATCTGGAGAGATTCAGATTCCCATGGGCATGTGAAATGAGGCAACTCTTGTAAAGAATTAGATTCAAAATCTAATCTCTCATCCTCTTGTTGCTCTGTTTGATCTCCATAGATAGACGGGATGTCTTGGGGAAATTGGTCATGAAGATCATCAATCTCAGGAATAGGAGGGGAATTACCCTTCTCCTTGGCCCATTTCTCTTCTTGTATTTCCCGCAAGAACTCTTGAGAGTACTGTTGAATTGAAGGAGGTGTTCCAGCATCCGTGGAATTAGGAACATAAGCTCCCATTGGTGGAGAGCTTCCTCTTTCAATAACTGGTTGAGCCTGTGGAGGTAAAGGAACTTATGGTTTGTTTACCAACTGCTCTAATTTTTCTAGTAAGCCTTGGAAATGCAAATCTGATTTGACAGAGTTTGTCTGATTGAACTTTTGACTAGTCTCAAGTATAGCTTGAGCTTGTTCCACCATTTTCATGCACATTTTCATCCGTTCAATCTCTAAATCTGCTCTCGGGTAACTCTTGTCTAGGTTTGCAGCTGTTGGCCCTCCTTGAAGACGAGCCTGGTAGGCCTTGAACATCATGTCCAAGCCTTCTGGGGTTGGATCTGCAAGAACAGACCCTGGTTGTGGGGTATTTACAATGGGTGGTGGGGTGGAATGAGGCGAAGTGGATGGAGCTTCAGCATGCGAGGGGCTTTGAGATGCAATGTCTTCTATTTTTGTTTTGGTATCCCTTAGGCTTTCTTCTAGCTCGGATAGCTTTTTGTTCCACTTGCGATTAGCCTTCTCTCTGGTATCCTTCCATGTTCTTGGTTTCCTCTTACTAGGCTCTCCTGACTCACTTGACTCCGATTGCTCGGATGGTTTTGCTTGTTGTGCAGCCTGTGCCCTAGTAACTGCTTGTACAGGAGCCACATTACTACTACTTGGGCTTGAATCTGCCACTAAGCCTACCACATTGATGGGTGTAACCTTGGGTGCACTAGAGGGGTTTTTCGGACACTCTCTAGGAAGATGTTCCTTGCCACACTCAGGACAAAAGCCTTGTATTGTGATGTTTTGCCCTTGTCCCAGAGCTAGTTGGTGGGGACATTCACGAATGAAATGATCGCCCTGACATCTAAAGCATGGTCCTCTAGGGGCTTGTGGTCTTACTTGTCTCAATTGGGGCCTAGGATTTGGATTCATATACATGAAATTGGAGTATTCTGGCTCCCAATTTTGTTCCATAGGTGGTGTCTCATATTGACAATGAGAAGTCTCACTTTGCTCAGGTGACTCTATATAATAAGCTTGTGGACTATCTGCATGGAAGTAGTCTGAACCATGAGCGTGAGAGTCATTTTCTGGTATCAATGGGGTTAGCGGTACCAATGCTCTATTAGAGTTCTCCTCCGCCATCGTATATTTAACTGGGATCACATTGGCAGGAGCTGGCGGTTGGTTTCCTAGGACAGGTTGTGGCCTATATGGTGCCTGATATTGCTGCTGGTATTGAGGTTGATATTGTTGTGGCCTATAATATGGCTGTTGGTACTGATTCTGATACCTACCCTGCTGGTAAGGTTGCTGATAATTTTGTCTAACAGCCTGCCTGTTATAGGGACAATCTTGGGCCGCATGATTTGTGTACTTCCTTTCAATGGTGCAATATAGAGCATTAGGGTTTCCTTGGGGTTGAGTCGTCAACGGGCAAACATTAGCCATGTGATCTCCTCCGCATGTATAACATCGCTTCACTGAAGTGACCCTTGGCATTTGTCTATTTTGAACTCCTAGCTTTTTGGCCACTTGCTCAGCTATCTCATCTATCTCAGTGGAGGCTCTAGAGGTATGACTTGTAGAACTATCAGAGTCCTTATAGAGTTTGGATAGTCCTAACTCCTCACCCAAGTTGTCTTCTATGTCAATGCATATCCGTACACATTCTTCTATGGATCTAGGCTCTTTCAAGTATACGTATGACCTTAGTTTTGTGCTCAATAGGCCATCTAAAAACAGTGCCACCTGTTTGGCTGATGTGGGTAATTCTGGTACAGGGCATCTTTCCAAGTACTATCTAAACCTTCTTCCTGCAAGTCGCACTGTTTCTTGGGCTGTCTGCTTGAAGCTGTGGATCAAGGATGATGTGTTATGCTTGATACCGCTTTTGGAAAATTCCACAATGAATTCTTCTAGCAGCTGACCTATCTCTCTATAGTTGCGACTGTTTAGAGGTTGAAACCAAGCTAAGGCAGTACCCTTAAGAGTCAAACCAAATGCCTCGAACTGGGTGAATAAGTCTTCAACCTGTTCAGCTCTTAGTACTTGTTTGAACTCCGCCACATGATCATAAGGATCTCCAAACCCATCAAAGTAGTTCTTCATTGTCTTAACCACTTGAGAGGGTCTAAGGGTTCTTGAGTGCTCTCGTGGTCTAGGCAATGGGAAATCATGATCACCTCTTTGATGCCTATGAACTCTATGTCTCTCCCTCTCAAGTCTTTCCGTTCCATATCCTGATCTGTCTCTGCCCATAGTGTCTGCAAAGCTTACCTCCGGTCTCTCTCTAGTTCTTTCCCTGTGGGTTTCATGACCCTTGGATGATCCGGCTCCTTGGAGGCCCTGGGAAACATTAGATCTTGGTGGAGGGAAAATTGATTCACCTTGCCAAGTGTAAGCATGTCTCTCATGATCTGATACCAAGAATAATTTCTGAGATGTGTGATCTAGATAGACAACTTTCCCTGGTGTCTCTGGATCCTTGAATTCATAGATGGTGACTACTGGGCTGGGTTGATCTGGCCTAAATCTCCAAAAGGCTTCCTCCATTTCTCTATTCACGAATAGTTCTATGCTTTTATTATCTTGAGGACTCCATTCTGGAGTGAGCACTCTGGTTAAGACTGACTTACCTCTAGGGGTCTTGGGTTCTCCTCCTAGGTCCCCTTTCTCTATATCACCCATGTCGGTCTCAGCAATCACATTTCCAAACTCATCAGTTCTATCAGGAAGAGTGGTGACTACATATATAGTCCCCTCTTTATCTAGGTATGCTCCATTCTCAAACTTGACTACCGGGTGGTCTAATCCATGGAGTTGATCGGGGTTCTTAATCTGGACCACCGATCTTCTCAGGCCATCTTCATAGATGCGAGCACCTAGACGATTAGTCCTGATGTATTCCAGTTGAGTCTTGTATGGTCCTTCTGGCTTTTCTAGATAAGCCAACCCTGAACTACCTACTTGTCTCTCCATGTGATAGGACATCTCAGAATCACTTGTTTCTGATCTGGGAGTGTATGGGTAATCACTCAACTGTTGGGCCCAAGACCTGGCAGTGTGATTGACACTAGCTTCAGAAGATCTGAGGCTTTGTCTGTCTCGGCCTAAGTGTCTGCCTGATCTAAGGTTCATATGCCTGATTTATCTACACCCTTGGACCTAAGCATACTCTCGTTGCAGGTTAATTTGCACCAATCACTTTGTTCTTTTGAGTTGAATGTTATGTTTACGGTCTTGTCTGAAATCGCGTCGTCAGGAGTACTTAAGTGAATTTCCGCACTTGATAAGTGATCGACTCCAGTTTACCTTTTGTCCCTTAGAGTTTTCGCACTTAAGACCTACTTAATTCTTGCACTTGGTTGATTAATACTCTTGGACTTGATTCGTGCCTAACGTTGCCCTAATTAATTACCACACCTAAGTCGTACTTAGCCTAGGCTAGGAATTGACAAAGGAGGGTTGAGAGATCTTCCAACCTCAATTAGCTGGTTGACCAGACTGCTACACAAGCCCAGGAAGCCTTCTCCCAAGCTTGGTACTCACCCTTGCTAGCTTGCTTTGGATTGCCTTGAGTGCACACAATGTTCCTGCAAAAGCTCACCAGTCAGTATAGCTCTCTTACCACAAGTAATTGACAGACACACATCAATATTTGTAGTCCCCCCTGGAGTAATTCACTGCACCCCCTCAATCTTAGGACCACCTAGTTCCCCTAAAGGTCAACTTAAAAATACATGTTCTAAAACTCCGCGTATGATTCTTACAAAAACCAGTCAAGGTCCACGTAGGATTCTCAACGAGCTTTCCAACGAGACCAAAATCTCATCAAGCGGAATTCGTATGGTCAAGTTATGACCATTCAGGCACTAAAGGGTCAAAACAGGCTCTCAGGGTTCAGGAGATCCCTCTCTGGTTTCTAGGTCTTTTGCCCACTTCCAAGGTTCTAAAGTTATACCAAGGTGCCTAAAATTAAGCTCAACTACCTTTCAATTCACTCAAAAATAACCCTAAATTTTTCATGTGTTAAAGGCCGTGTATCGCGATAGGTCGGGTCGAGGTGTCGCGATAGGTGGGAGGTGTCGCGATAGGTCAAGGTGTCGCGATAGGTGGGAGGTGTCGCGATAGGTCGGAGGTGTCGCGATAGGTCGTGAGGTGTCGCGATAGCTCGTGAGGTGTCGCGATAGGTCGTGAGGTGTCGCGATAGGTCGTGAGGTGTCGCGATAGGTCGTGAGGTGTCGCGATAGGTCGTGAGGTGTCGCGATAGGTCGTGAGGTGTCGTGATAGGTCGAAGTGTCGCGATAGGTCGAAGTGTCGCGATAGGTCGGAGGTGTCGTGATAGGTCGTGAGGTGTCGCGATAGCTCACGAAGTGTCACGATAGGTCGGGATATGGTGAATTTTTCTGTTCTGTCTAGTGATCCTGGGAGCTCTAAGCCTGCGCAGTGTAGTGGCGCACTCAGAATCGTGATTGGGTGAAGTTTTCGGAGTGTCGCGATAGCTCGAGCTCAACGCCTCGGGGACTGTGCAGACACATTCCGTACCTGCTGAGCTTGCTGGAGATGATGATGAAGGTGAAGATGAAGAAGAAGAAAAAACTCAGAAACTTAAACTGAAAATGGTGATTTTTTACCTTCCAACGTCGCTACTCTACGTCTTACCGTCACACACTCGTCCTCCAAGCTCTCTCCCCGGCAACGGCGCCAAATTTGGTGTTACTCTAGCACAATGGTGAGTACCAACGTGAGGAGATACACCTCATTAATGTCAATCCGTGGAGACGTGAGGACCGGTATGAAGACCGTGAGCAAGTGATGGCACAAGTGCGTGAGTGAAAGCACACAAGCATGCACACACATACACACACACGCGCACACAGTAAGAGCAAGGAGTGGAACAATGGAAGATCTTCGATGATACAAGAGCTCTCTTACAAAGCTGAAATCTACAACAAGCTAACCTCAAAAATGAGCTCTCCAGCCCTTTTTATAGTTTTTGAGTGGTTTTGGCTCTGTCCAGACCTAGTGTCCGGCCTAGTTAAAAAAATAGGTTCCAGGGCTTATTTGGGGGCTCAAACGGAGTCTAAAAATTATGAAACTCGGTAGGATGGTAGTTCTAATACTCCTCAAGCTCGAGGACTCCTCGGCTTGAACAAAATGGAGTTACAAAAATGAAAAATGGTATTTACAATGGTTTTTAGTGATAATAATCACTATTTTTATAGGGATTTCATCTGAAAATTTGACAGGTGCTTCTTGGAGCTCCCTACTAGCTCCTTCTTCTTGTGTGTCCACTTCCTTGATGCGCTTCCGTGCTTTGTCCTTGACCTTGAGCTTCAACAACAATGTATACCTGTAGTAGACTCATATGTTTGCCAGTACTTTGATAGTGGGGCAACCAAGCACATTACCTTGCAGCATAGTTTCTTCACTTCACTTCAGCATGTCCCTATAGGGAATACTATCACATGCACCACCAACTCCTCTTATCCTGTTATGGGAGTTGGTAAGATCATTCTGAATACTACTGATGGTGGTTCTTTTACATTGTCAGATGCTTTACTTGTGCCAAGGATCAAGAAGAATCTGTGTTTGCATATTTAGGTAGTGATGTGTGAACATACTAGGACTCAATCGCACACAGTACTCTACACAGAGGCTGTAGAATACGCAGAAAAACATAGTACAAAGGGAGCATGAACACATACTTCTTAGGTGTTACAAATGCAATCAAAATTATAGTCTTTGACTGACCAGTCCACTATATGTTTTATTAAAGAACATATACAAAGAAGTGTCGGGTGGCCATTTGACCTTTCACATGGACAATAATGGTAACAATCTCCCAGTAAATGCCAATATGGCCAAAGTAACTATGGGAGAGAAATAAAGAATGATAAAGAATACCTGAGTGTAAGTATACAAACTTTACCTCCCACCTGATGGGCATGTTATACAATATACAAGTGATTGTGTAGGATCATGAATCAAGTAACCCCCATCAAGTGACAACAATGTTGAAAGTTATCCTGTGAGGAGCTTTAGTTAAAGAATTTGTAACATTATCTCGAGTGTGAACCTTCTCAAGAATAATGTGCTCAGTGGGTAAGCAATCTCTAATGAATGAATACCTCACCTCAATGTGCTTGGTCTTTGCATGAGAGACCGGATTCTTAGCCAAAGCAATGGCACTATGACTTTCACTCAGAAAATGAGGTACATGCTGAGGTAAACCCATATCACAAGAAAAATGAGAAAGCCACAATGCTTCCTTACATGCCTCACTTGCTGCAACATACTCTGCTTCTGTGATGGAAACAAATATACATTCTTGAAGATGAGATCTCCAAGAGATAGCACCTCTAGCTAAATGAAAAATGTACCTTGATGTAGACTTACAGTTGTCTATAGAACCAACATAGTCAGAATATGTGTAAATAATAATGGAAGATTTCCCTCTACATAAGCATAGAAACTTGTCCTTAGTGCCACTCAGATATCCCAAAATCATCTTGACCACTTCCAAATGTTTCTTGCTAGGATTAGACATATATCTTCTCACAACTCCCACTGCAAATGCAATGTTTGGTCTCATAGCTACCATAGCATACATGAGACTACCAATAGTAGACTGAATTCCTTTTCCTCATCTGATTTGGGGCAATCATCCTTGCTCGATTTCACATATGTGGGTAAAGGTGTACTCAATGCCTTTCCACCTTGCATATTGAACCGATGAAGTACTTTGGATATGTACTCACTTTGAGACAAGTATATGCATCTTTTACTCCTATCACGAATAATGCACATGCCAAGAATATGTTTGGCATTGCCCAAATCCTTCATATCAAATGTCTGACTCAACTTCTTTTTGAGAATTGACAAGTCATAAGATGACTTCCCAACAATCAACATATCATCGACATAAAGTATCAAGCATATCAAGCTGCCATATGAGCATCTCTTTTGTGTAGAGACAATGATCCTCATTGCTTTAAGAATAACCTTGAGACTTCATAAAAGCATCAAACTTTTGGAACCATTGTCTAGGGGACTGTTTAAGTCCATAAAAGCTTTTCTTGAGCTTACAAACTAGACTTTCCTTACCAGGAACTACATAACCCTCTGGTTGTTCCATATAGATATCATATGTAAGATCACCATGCAAGAAAGAAATTTTCACATCCATTTGGAATAGCGCCAAGTCCTCCATTGCAATGAATCCAAGCAACATGCATAGGGTAGTCATCTTGACCACTCGAGAGAAGATTTCCTCGAAATCAACACCATGTTGTTGCTGAAAAACCTTTACAACAAGTCGTGCTTTATACTTTGGAGAAGCACTATCTAATGTGAATTTCAGCTTATATACCCATTTACATGGTGAAGCTTTCCTGCCTTTTGGCAAAGGTACTAAATCCCAACTACCATTCTTGTGAATAGAATCCAACTCACTCTTCATGGCACACTCCCACTTGACATGATCCTTTGTCTGCATAGCATGTTTGTAGCAAGAAGGCTCACCGACATCTGTTAGCATAACAAAATATAAACCTAGAACATATCTATCAGGTGGTTGTGAGACACGTGTATATCGTCTCAATGGTTTTTGAATAAGAACATGTGTAGACTGATCCAATCGTACATTCTCCTTAATGTCCCTATGTGCAACATTTTTATGCATGCTAACTAGAGGATTAGTATCCTCAAACAACCACTCTTATCACTTCAACCCAAGTAGCCGAGTACCACTCAAGTAGTGAAAGATGCACTTAACTGCCTGCCAATGCTTGACACCTCGGCAATGCATAAACCTGCTCATCTGTGAGACAATAAACTGAATATCTGGCCGAGTAATACATAAGTAAATCAGGCATCCAACACCCTACTGATAGAGGACAACACCAAATGCATCTCCAACATCATGAAGACTCAATTGTAAACCTGTCTCCATAGGAGTGGCAATAGGCTTACAATCTACAAGGACAAAACGCTACAATAATGTGTCAATATATTTCATTTGACACAAAGGCATTCCACCATCAACATGCATAAACTGAATGCCCAAATAATGATGCAAATGCCCCAAATCAGACATCTCAAATGAGGCATGCAAATCAGCAATATGCCTCTCATGAGGACCAGTGAGCAACATGTCATCAACATAAACCACAAAGATCAGAAGTACATCATTAGCACGCTTAACATATAAGGTGCTTTCAATTGGACTGTTCTCAAAACCATGTGCAATGAGATAAGCATGTATCTTTTCATACCAAGCACGTGGTGCTTGCTTTAAGCCATATAATGCCTTCTAAAACTTGCACACCTTGTTCTCATGCCCTTTCTACATAAAGCCATGGGGCTTAAAAACATACACTTCTTCATGCAAGTCGCCATTCAAAAATGTTGTTTTGATATCCAACTGATGTACATTCCAACCATGATGAGCTGCAAGTGCATAGATGCTATGAACAATAGTCATTTGGCAAGAGGTGCAAAGGTCTCATCAAAATCAATCCCTCTTTCCTGTGCATAGCCCTTTGCAACAAGCCTAGCCTTATACCTTTCAACTGTACCATCAGACTTACGCTTCAGCTTGTATACCCATTTAGTCCCAATGGCCTTCTTGCTAGGAGGCAAGTCACATAAAGACCAAGTACCATTCTTCATTATAGCATCATATTCAGATTGCATAGCAACCATCAAATTTTCTAAATTTTGTGCTTCATAAAATGAAACAGGCTCATTCTCATCACAGATACTAGATGCAGCCATAGCATAGCAATCTGATGCAAAACAGGCACTACAAGAGCCTGATCGAGTATGATATGACAGAGGTGCATCTAATTTGCTATCATGCAAAGTCTACACTAGCCATTTTGGCATAATTTTTGCCTGCTCAATATCAACTCTCTCATCAACAAGTCCATCATGTAAATCTGCATCAGAAATGGAATGATCTGCATCATCACATGAAACTTGCAAAGGCTAACAAGTTGCCTCATTAGGACCAGCACTAGACTATCCACCTATAAAAAGAGGTAGCAAAGTATCATACATGTCTTTGGAGCTAACAGATGTCTCCTTAGTACATGAAAGCAATGGCTGAATACCATCTTCCACAAAAAAAACATCACGGCTAACCAGATGCATTTAGTCTGTGGATGATACAGACGATAGTCTTTACTTTCAGAACTGTACCCAACAAAAATAGAGTTTACTACTTTATCATCCAATTTTTTGCGATGTTGTTCAGGCACTAATGCATATGCAAAACAACCAAAAACATGAAAATGAGCAACAGATGGCTTGCGATCATGCCAAGCCTCATATGGAGTGATAGACTGCGACGCTTTAGTGGGACACCTGTTAAGTACATATGCTGCACACATGATAGCCTCAAGCCAGAAACTATGTGGTAAAGCCTGACCCTTGACCATACACCTCGCCATGTCCATGAGTGACCTGTTCTTTCGTTCAACAACTCCATTCTGTTGAGGTGTATATGACACTATACACTAGGTTTTTATCCCATGTTCAACCAAAAATGAACTAAAATGAGAAGATATATATTCCCTCGCTCGATCAGAACGGAGGGTGCCCATTTTACATGCTCATAGATTTTCAGCCAAAACCAAAACCTGTTTGAAGCACATGAACACTTCAGACTTTGCCTTCAATGGATATACCCATGCATGCCTAGAAAAATCATCGACGAAAGTCACAAAGTAAATATAATTCCCAAAAGAGATGTCTACATAGGACCACAGACATCACTATGTACAAGCTGCAATTTCTGAGTAGCCCGAACTGAACCATCTTTTGGAAAGGAGGAATGTTGTATTTTGCCCAAAATACAGCCTTCACAAACATGATTTCTAGGTGCCTCAAGTTTGGGCAAAGAGGACACCATTTTAGATTTTTGCAGACATAGCAAACTAGCAAAATTCAGATGACCAAAGCGTGCATGCCAAAGCTTTGGATCTGACAGAGCCTGAGAATCATGTAGTGCACATGCCGCATCATTTACAGATCTTTCATAGTCTATGAGCTTATAAAACCCACGACATAAAATGCTAGAAGCAATAATCACATCGCCATTTGACAGATCATGAACTATACATCTGTCATCAACAAATTTCACAGCCAAGCCAATCTTGGATAATGCAGAAACTGATAACATATTTTTCTTGATCCCTGGCACAAACAAAGCCTATGACAAAGTGAAAGAACTACCATGAGCAGTAGTCAAAATGATCTTACCAACTCCCATAATAGGATAAGAGGAGTTGTTGGCATATGTAACAATATTCCCTGTAGGGGCAGAATCGAGTGAAGAGAAGAAACTGTGCTGCGAGGTAATATGTTTGGTCGCCCCACTATCAAAGTACCAAACATCTGAGTCTACTGCAGACATGCACTGCTCATGAGAAGATGGGTCAAAATTGCAAACAGTAGTAAATGCCCATTCTTCTTCCTGCACAAGATTAGTAGACTCTGTTTTTGGAGTAGAGGCCTCTGCAATAACCATTCCATCCTCTTTAGTCTTTTCCTCTTTTGTAGCCAGTTTAGGACAATTCTTTATGATATGATCATTTCCTTTACAGTACTTGCAAAACAATTTCAGCTTTTGTGATTTCTTCTCATCTTTTTCTTCCTTCTTTGAATGTGAAAAATTAGCAGATTTTTGCTTAGTAGTTGAAGAGCTCCATTTTCCTTTACCCTTCTGACTAGCCAAGAAAGCTTGATCTGCAACACACATAATGGACCTGTTCTTCCTTGATTGATCTTCTTACAACAGAACAAAGTCTAACTCCTCAAATGAAAAGGCATTTGGATTGCCTTTCATCATCAATCGAAGGGTAGAAGCAAAACTCTTATACGAATCAGGAAGACCATTCAGAATGTTCTACACAAGTCAGCTATCTGGTATAACTTCATCATCAGAAATCAACTATTCCTTCAAGTCTTTGATCTTTGTTAGAAAACTATCCATAGAATCACCTTCATTCATGTGCTCACTCTCCAACTCTTTTCGGAGGTAAGCAACACAAGCCTCATTCCTAGCTTGGTACAATTTGGTAAGTGTATCCCAAGCATCCTTAGCTATTCTACAAGATTACTAGAGAATGTACAAAGATAAGTAGCCCATTAGGGCAATATGCGTATATACAAGCTGGGGGAAAAACACCTCCTATAGAGGGAAAAAGTGCCCCGACAGTCCTAGAGTGTTAACACACATCACTACCTAAATATATCAACACAAGTGTTTGACAATTCTGATGTTTTTGGCTAAAAAAAAAAACCTTGCATAAATTTGCAGTAGCTGCTCCCACCAAAACTAAAAAATCTTTCAAGAAACTTGTAGTTTTATGAGTGTGGATGAAAACATAGCCCCAAATCTTGATATTTATTGTCAGAGAAGTACATAGAACACTCTTCTTGATGATCTTGGACCTATGTGAAGAGAACTATGTGTGAAATGGCTCCAAAAGACACCCCAAAAATGCTTCAAAAATAGACTTTGAAAGCAAAGAATGAAGCTTTGAGGAACCAAAACATATTCAAGGTAATGTTAACCTTAGTGTTTCCCCTTCTTCAGACACCACAAGAGTGTAGCTTAGTGGCAAGAGATTTCCATGGTTAAGCGAGCTCTGGGGGGAACAATACTGGGATGGGTGACCTCCAGGGAAGTAATGAGAACCTCTATCTTCCTCGATCGTTGAGGTCCCCCCTTTGCGTGCAACCAATGGTGCCAATAGTGACTTTGGTGACTTGGATGATAAGGTATGACAAGGTCTATGCCTTGGTCACTGCCTTAGTCGTAAGCCTTGGAGAAAGCCGGGGGGATGGGAGTGCTCACTTCACTCGCACAAAAGGAACAAAGCTTTCGCATCGAACTGCTCTGATACCAGTGAAGTATTTAGATGGCGATGCACCATAGTGCACTCTCTTTCTTGAGAGTGCTACAATAATATCCTTGGAGTAGAAAACTGAGATCCTAGGGCCACACACGGTACTCCGCATAGAGGCTGTAGAATACGTAGAAAAACACAATACACAGGGAGCATGAACACAAACTTCTTAGGTGTTACAAATGCGATCCAACTTATAGTCTCTTACTGATCAGGACACTATATGTTTTATGAAAGAACATATACAAGGAAGTGTCTAGTGGCTATTTGGCCTTTCAGATGGACACTAACAGTAACAGTGAACAAAGAGCTAGCACTCAAGTATAAGGAAGTACCAAGCTATGTGAAATCAATCCACAAAAGGAAGTAAGCCCAACGCTTTGCAGAAAGCTTCAAACTTCTCCCTAGGCAGAGCCTTTATGAAAAGGTCTGCAATGTTCTCCTGTGTGGGCACATATGCCAAGCTGATCTCTCCAGTGGAGAACCTCTCCTTGACATAATGATAGTGCACCTCAATGTGTTTAGTACGAGCATGGAACATAGGGTTCCTCGCAATTGCCAATGTGCTCTGACTGTCAGTGAAGATGGTGGTGGCCGAAGATTGACCAACATCCAAATCACCCATAAGGCATTTGAGCCACAAACACTCAATAGTCGCTATGAAAACTACCCTAGACTCAATCTCACAACTAGAAGTGGACAGAGCAGGCTACTTCTTGCTCAACCAAGATATACATGAGCTACCGAGCATGAAGTGTAAGCCGCCGGATTGGCACTTTGTATTTTCATAATTCTTGTATTTTCATATCCCGCATGAATTGAAAGGTTTCATATTCTGCATGAACCGAAAGGTCGTTGCAAAGAGTTGTAACTACTTATAAAGCAATGAAAGGACGCTCCGGTGACGATCAGGAGAATCGCCAGACTGTCTGTCTAGGCGATTATGTTCTGTAGAGTTACCGCGGTGTTGTGTTTGAGAAATCTGAGTAGTACTGTCTTTTTCGTCTTTGTTTGATTACATTAACTTGCGGTTAGTCCAGTTCCATTAAGTTACGGTAATGAAGTCTGTGTTACGGTAATATTTAATGTTGGTGCTGTGTACTGAGAAAGTAGTAACCAGAGTACGAACAGTAAGTCTGTAAGAGAACGAACCAGAGTATTGATAGTAATTTGTATTAACAGAGTACTTTGAATATTAGTGTACTATGATGTGAATGAGTTAATTGGGAAAATCAAGTTATAGGGCCTCTGATTAGCAGACCCCTACCACTAACAAGAACCCGAAAGAGTTTAAGCGCGCCTGTGACGACAACGCGCGTTTAACACTAGCGCCGTATGTGGGAATGTGGCAATAGAGTGTTGCAAATTGATTGTGGGAAGGTGGCCACAGATTGTGAATCAACAGTAAGGAGAAGAAGTACGCAAGTGTTGCAAAGGTGATATATGCTGGTTACTCGGTCCGGCGAGTCGTATCCAAAGTACAAGAGAGATCGACAGCCTTGGGCGGTACCAAATTTATTAGGGACAACCCCAGGAGGCAGAAGCACAGATCGGTTAGGCCCGGTCGTCGAAGAAGCAAAGCACGGTAGCAGTGATTCCGGTAGCATTCCGATGGAACATACTGCAATTCCGGTAGATTCTGGTGTGATTTCGGTGCAGTCTGCAGAAGATACAGTAACTTCGGAGTCTACAGGGAGGCAGTGTGCGGTTGACTCGACACTGTCTGGTCAGGATTCGAATTCGTCTGAGGATAGAGGTGTCTTGCACAGAGAGATTATTGAAGGTGAAAGAATACCCTGTTTTGGGGAAAGTTCGGCAAATTTCGGTGACACTTCGGTCCCAGTTGTAGGGAATTTACAATTTTCCGGTGACAGTGTGATATTTCCTGGTGAATCTTCATTCCGGACACCACTGTTCGGGGTAAGCTTGCCTACATTTGATACCAAAGAAGAGGATAGGCTATTCGAATTGGAGATCCGAAAGAGGTTGAGCACTATTTTTGAACCGGAAGGTGAGCAACCTAACCATACAGACTCCGAAGGACCAGAAACACCTCCTCAAAACTCAGGAGACAACAACAATAACGCTACTAGCACCATGAGTGGACAACAACAACAACAACAACAACAACAACAACAACAACAACAACAACAACAACAACAACAACAACACCAACAACAGCAACAACAATAGCAACAACAACAGCAACAGCCACTTCCACCTCGACCGGTCCCAACAGGGGTAACATACACCAAGTTCGGTGGATTCCTAGGTGACGATCCTGATACCCATGTACGCACCTTTGAAATAAGTTATGCAGTGCTAAACCATCCACCCGATCCGGCATACAAGGCCATCGTATTCCAGTCTACATTAGTCAATGAAGCAGCGAGGTGGTTAACAGAGTATGATATCAACCATTTCGGCACCTATGAGGCGGTAAGGGATGCATTTTTACAGAGGTTCCGACTGAAGAAGAACCCTGCCAAAATCTTCGATTACTTGCAGAACAATAAACAAAAGCTGCACCAGTCTGTGCAGGAATATGCCACATTATTTAGAACTCATTTAAGATAACTACCACCGGCACATGCCAACGTGCCGGATGATGTGATAACTCAGTGGTTTATTAACGGGTTAACCCCACAATTAAGACAAATTATGATCATCCGTTGTGTGGGAGCTATGCCACTAGATGCGGATATTGCGATGGCCCTACAACTTGAGCATAAGGTTGGAGGATTCACCGAAGACTTGGAGTGGCTGAAAGCCAGTAAAAATGTTGCGGAAGATCTGGCTAAACAGATGTACTGCACTAAGTGCAAAAATCCTGGTCATACCAGTGCTACCTGTGCCCTTAACCAGATGTATTGCGCCATATGCAATCTCAATGGTCACTCAATAGAAAATTATGCGTATAACACCAAAGTGCAGGGACAACCAGCTGTGAACGCCATCATACAGGAACCAGGGCAGCCAACCACTCATTATGTGCCACCACAGATGTGAAACACTCAGCCACAAGGATATAGGAATTATCGGGGACAGTGGAATACAAACTTCAATGCAAATCATTGGCAGACAGGTACATCACAGGAAGGTACTTCCTTACCACCACCTCGATGTCATTTTTGCGGTGAACTTGATCACATCCGAAGATTCTGCAAGGATGCAGCCGAATATGATCAAAGAAAGAAAGAACGTCAAAACCCGATGACCAACATGGTCTATATTTCACCAGTGGAAACTCAAGCAGCAGTGGTCCAGAGAAGATCTCGTAAGCAGTTGCAACCAGCAACGGAAGTGTTTGAACCTGGCATCCGTGAACAGCAGAGAATGTATAACAAAGCTAGCAAATGGACCACCAAAGAGCCTACGATGTTCCCTGATCCAGTTCCGGTGACACAGGTTCCCTTACTAAAGGTGGGATCACAAGAACAAGATTGTACCCCAGTAATAGGAGAAGCATCATCATCATCAGAATCGGGGAAGAGTACAATTCAAACACAGCAAGTATGGAATATTCTCTCTAAGGCCTCAATTACACTCCCCTTGGGAGAGCTCCTCGCTTTAGTGCTATGAGTTAGGCAGCAGTTTCAACAACAGGTTAGTCCCATATCTCCCAGTACTCCGGTGACTGCAACAATCCAATCGGAAACTGATTCTACAGTGGATCATTCTGTTCCCTTAATCACGATCTCGCATAAAAATCACAAGATTACGCAAGTGCTAATTGATGATGGTTCCGGTGTGAATATAGCAACTGAAGCTCTCTGCAAGAAGTTAGGGTGGACCCAAATCGAGCCTGTTCAATTCTTTGTCAGAATGGCCGATCAATCCCGAGTTCATCCAGTGGGACTCGTAAGGAATATCCCCATTACTTTACAGGGTACCACATTTAAGATGACTTTCGTAGTCTTAGAATTACCGGAATATAGCCTTGATTACAATCTCCCTTTTGGTCGACCATGGTTGAAACAGGCTAAGGTTATACATGATTGGTCAGCACAGGAACTAACTTTTAAAGATAATCACCGTAAATATGTTGTCAAACTTGATGCCATTCAGCCCTGCGAACTCCATGCCAGGCCATATGTAGCAGAGCCGGTCCACATGTTGGATGTCTTATCTGACGATGAAGAAGAAGCATTTCTGAAACACAATGAAGATCTGATTTCCTTAGGTACTATAGACCTGCAATCAGTAGTGGACACCTGGAGTCCGGCAGCATGTACAGTTGTTCCCGTGACCGGAGAGGCAGATATAGATGATACTGATGCTATGGATAAAGCCACTCTGCATCACCTTTTACAGTCAGCTGACGATCCGGTGAAACCTTGTCAATTCTATGTCCCGGAAGACCAGTTAGTCACCTACAATTTGCGTAATGAAAGTAACCCGCGTCATGTTAAGATGAAGGCTGGATTGTCTGAGGAATTTCAAGAAGATTTGATCAGACGCTTGCGTGAGTTTTCTGATGTTTTTGCCTGAGATTACTGTGATATGAAGGGTCTGAATCCTCGGATCTATCAACATTGAGTCGTGCTTAAACCAGAAGCAAAGCCAATTAAACAACCCAGTTACCGAATGAATCCCAACTATGCAACACAAGTCAAAGCAGAACTCGATCGCCTATTAAAGGTAGGATTCATTATACCCATTGAGCACGCTGAATGGATCTGCTCGATCGTGATTGGATTACCGAAAATTGAATGCGGCTACGGTACCTGATCCATTTCCTCTCCCCTTTCTCGACACAATGTTAGACAGAGTGGCTGGACATGAGATGTACTCCTTTTTGGACGGTTACAGTGGTTATAACCAGGTCCGAATGGCTGAGCAAGATATACCGAAAATAGCCTTTGTTACGAATTGGGGTGTGTATGCTTGTACAGTCATGTGGTTTGGTTTAAGGAATGCTCCAAGCACATTTCAGCGGTGTATGCAGGAAATCTTTTCACCTTACCTCACTTTTTTTATGCAAGTATACTTAGATGATTTTTCTTTATTCGGTTAGATTGTGGCACACCTGTATCATTTACGGTGTTGTTTTGAGAAATGCCGTGAATACTGACTTTGCTTGAACCCGACCAAATCTGTCTTTGCAGTTTCTTGTGGTAAACTCCTTGGCCATATTATCTCTGCACAAGGCATACAAGTTGATCCAGATAAAGTTGCAGCTGTGTTGGAAGCACCTGTACCTACCACACCGAAAGAAGTGATGTGCTTCCTAGGTCAAATCCGGTGGCATGGTCGCCATTTACGGTGGTTAGCTCATCTCGCCACACCACTTAATCGACTCATGAAAAGCACTCCACAACAGTTTAAATGGACTCTAGAATGTCAAACTGCCTTTGATCGTTTAAAAGAATTATTGACTCAGGCCCCAATTTTGCAAACCTCGGATTGGGAACGCCCGTTCCACGTCTTTATCGATGCCTTAGACATAGCAATTGGAAGTGTTTTAATGCAACAAACTGATAAGTGGTTTCGGCTTGTCTACTATGCAAGTCGTCGCCTCGCTCCTGTTGAAAGGAATTATTCAGTGACTGAAAGAGAATGTCTCGGTTTAGTGTACTCTGTAAAGAAATTAAGGCATTATTTGTTAGGCCGAAAATTCACCTTTCATGTAGATCATGCTGCGCTGGTGTATCTGGTCCGACAGTAGCATTTAGGTGGTCGCTTAGCGCATTGGGTTCTATTGTTACAAGAGTTTGATTATGAAGTGATTCATCGACCTGGCACTGCACATGCATTAGCAGATTTGCTCTCTTGATTGGATTCCGGTGAAGCTCCGGTGGGCGTTGATGACACCACACCAGCAATTTACATTACCGAACCAACTAGTGACGAATCTACAGAACCTCCTGTGACACCTACCTACTATGATCAGTTATTAACCTTTCTTACTGATGGATGTCTTCCCGCTCAAACCTCTCCTGCGATAAGGCAAAAAATTGCAGTTTATAGCCACAGATTCCGGTTGATTGCCGGACAGTTGTACTACATGGATCATACTGGTGTCTTGCTTTGTTGTATTCCTCCACATGAAGTAAAATCGGTTATTGCTATGGCACATTCAATACCTTCTGGTGGACATTTTACAACAGATTTAACGCACCGAAAAATTATGCAAAGTGGGCTCTGGTGGCCTACTATGTACAAAGATGTGACTCAGTTTGTGCAGCAGTGTGACACTTGTCAGCGATCTGGGCAACCTTTACAATGCCACTTCTTCCCTCTACAACCTGTATTACCTTTGGAACCTTTTCAGAAATGGGGTCTTGATTTTATTGGACCAATCTCACCTCCAGCAATCCTTAGCAACCATCGTTACATTCTGACCTGCACAGATTATGCTACCAGATGGGCAGAAGCTTGGGCATTACGGTCCACAACAGCTGTTTCGGTAGCAAAATGCCTGATGAAGGATGTTTTCCCGCGTTATGGATTACCTCTGGAACTTATGATAGATCAAGGAACACACTTTGTCAACAATTTAATGCGAGTATTAACGCACTCTTTTCAAATTCTACATAGATTCAGTTCACCGTACTATCCTCGTGCCAATGGATTGGCGGAAAGCACTAATAAGACCTTGTTAAGTATGCTACGCAAATTGGTTGTGGACTCACCAGAAAGATGGGATCAATTACTACATGCAATATTATGGGCATACCGAACCACATATAAAGTAGCAACTGGACTGACTCCTTTTAAGCTTGCCTATGGACTGGAAGCAATAGCCCCAATGGAAAATGTAGTGCCCAGTCTACATGTGGCTATCACTCAGAAACTGTTACCTGAAGAATCTTTACCATTTCGATTGGAAGCACTCAGAAACTTGGATGAACATCGCTGGGAGAGTTTACTAGTTCTTCAAGAAGTTCAGTTGCGGCAAGCTCGTACCCATGATAGATATCTCAAAACTCCAGTTTTTTCGGTGGGACAACTTGTGTTATTTTATAATGCTAAATCAAATCGTGTGGCTGGAAAATTCAAATTACGGTGGTTTGGCCCTTACCGGATTAGTGAACAAGTGGGCCCAACTACTTTTCGGTTGACTACTTTGATCAAAATTCCTCTTCCTAAAGTGATCAATAGTTCAAAGTTGCGGCCATATCATCAAGCACCTGATTCTCGCTGACGTGTTCTTCGTTTTTCCGCGTGTTATTTACTTTCTTTTTATTTTTTGTGTGTTAGTTGAATAAGCCTATAATTATCGTCGTTTTGATATCTAATTATGATCAACAACCGCCCTGCATTATTGATCTGCACATGCATGCACGTCATAGTTATAAAGGTTATCATCTCAACACCGCACGATGATTAAGGTTTTCGATTGCCTCTCGTTGCCGAGTATCTACTTAATCTTCTTCTTTTCGCTGTTAATCGCTATTGTGTCTGTGTGCTTTGTGTGTTCTGTATTTTCTGTGATTACTGTGTATTCGTGACCTTGTGCTTTCGCGTACGCATCATGGAAGCATTGGCTAATTTCGTTGCCTTCCGTGATGGACTCCCTCACGACGTGAGTGAGTTCTTGCGTATCCGAGGTTTGTCAAACTTTGCTGAATTGCCTTGGCATTCAGTGGAGTGTCATCCGTATTACGCGCAATTATTGCTGCAATTGCCGCCACTCCTCCTACAGAATAGAGTTGGCCAATTACATGTTTTCCATCTCATGTAGTAATCACCTTACAGTCATTTGCTGCAGCTTTCCGACTCTCTCTGGAAGGACGAGAGAATGGTCCTAACCTTCCGGTAGCCACTATGGTTGATTTGTTCCCAAGGTACTCATCAAATGAGTATGCTATCGTGTGTCGCCCTGACCCTGAACGAACAGCCTTGCAATTTTTGGTTTCCATACTAAACCTACAAAAATGCACTTGCAGGATTTCACGCCCGTTCTACTCAATGATTGACATGGCTTCTTGGGAGCCTGTTAATTTTGCTTCCTATTATTTCCGGTGCATTCACCGTGAATGTGTTACGGTCATTAAGCATGTTAATAAAGGAGATTTGCCATGTTCTCGTCTTCCGCATATTCTTACATTTTTATTTCCGGACCTCCAAGCAGCGCAACTGCCTCCAAACGCTCCAATCTTATACCATGAAGAATCTGCCCAAGTACTCGAAGATACCAAAGAGGATGATGAAGATCTCTTCCAGCTTCTTCGCCGTAAATGCCAACGGATAAGTCCTTCGGAGAGTCAAGTGCAAGGTTCCGCCGCTGGAAATGAAGAAGAAAGAAATGAAGAAGAAATTTTCCACGACACTGCCACCTCAATTCACCTTGATCATCTACTTAGTCTTCTCCCATCCGGCAACAGGAGCACAATGCATCCACTGCTGATTCAAAAGAAACCTCTTCTCGGGCGGATTCTCAGCATCGATTCCAAAAGATGTGCAAGTCATTGTTGCTGAGGTAATAAAAGAAATAATTACCTTGGTCGATGCGGTAATAGATCGGATTAAAGTGACTACGCAACAACCTGCTGGAATAGTGTTGGTACCCAACACTCTTATGACTACTCCTCCACCACTGCCTCCGATTAAGCCCATTAACCCTGTTTCACCCATTGTTCCTGAAGAACCTGCTACTTCTTCTTCCTCCCCTACTTATTCTCCACCCTCTTCTCATCACCTCTTGTCAGCCTCATCATCCCAACCACTCCCTCCTCTTTTTCCTCCGATACCTATGTTTACAGAATTAGAATCGATGGGACGTATGCTGATCCATTTGTCACAGCAATTACCATTGAAGATGAAGGAGGTTACTGATAATATCCGACATGAATTACAACACAAAGTCGATGTCCTTGAAGCAGATATTACTCCACTCCAGGAAGAGGTAGATGTAGTAAAGGCAGAAAATCATGCTCTGCACGTACAGATTCAACAATTTCAGGCTAAATTTGTCGAACAGGAATCATTGATCAGCTAAAGAGATGCTGCGTTGGCTGAACTAAGAGACAAAGATGAGTTATTAAGTGCTGCTGATGCGGAAATTCTTCAGTTAAAATAGTTTATCCAGGATAAAGAAGATGCTCATATAGCGCTCGGGAGTTTATTGGAAGAAACGCGAGTTCAACTAGATGAAGTTGTACAGCGAGGACAAGAAATGGTAGATTTAGCTAAGTGGACTAATGAAGAACTCCAGAGAGCAAATGCCAACTTGTTTGAAGCCAATTTTGCTCTCAAAGCTCAGATGAATTCAACCAATCAATTGCAGAAGGAGATAACACGGATCAGAAAAGAAAGAGATGCATATTACCGGACAATTCAATATCAGGCTCAGGAATTGGAAAGGAGAGAGACACAGTTAGGTATTCAAGCAGAACGATTATCCAGAATAGATAAACAAATTCAAGACATGAAAGTGAGCCGTGATGAAGCCCTGGCGAACGATTTTTACTTACAGGAGGCATTTTTGCAGACGAAAGCTGAAATTTTGATGAGTCAAGTAATTACTGCAAGTTTTGTTCTTACTGACGCCCAGTTAGTCGAACCAGACACTTTAAAGAAAATGCTGGATAACCTGAAGCAAAAAATTGCCAAAACATTTAAATTAGCTAGAACCATGTATCTACAGGGTATAGTAGATGAGCCCTAGATTTTATTCCATTGCAGGTTCAAGTCCACCGTCCGTGCCAGTGTAAGCCGCCGGATTGGCACTTTGTATTTTCATAATTCCTGTATTTTCAGATCCCGCATGAATTGAAAGGTTTCATATTCTGCATGAACCGAAAGGTCGTTGCAAAGAGTTGTAACTACTTATAAAGCAATGAAAGGACGCTCCGGTGACGATCAAGAGAATCGCCAGACTATCTGTCTAGGCGATTACGTTTTGTAGAGTTACCGCGGTGTTGTGTTTGAGAAATCTGAGTAGTACTGTCTTTTTCGTCTTTGTTTTGATTACATTAACTTGCGGTTAGTCCAGTTCCATTAAGTTACGGTAATGAAGTTTGTGTTACGGTAATATTTAACGTTGGTGCTGTGTACTGAGAAAGTAGTAACCAGGGTACCAACAGTAAGTCTGTATAAGAACGAACTAGAGTATTGATAGTAATTCGTATTAACAGAGTACTTTGAATATTAGTGTACTGCGACGTGAATGAGTTAATTGGGAAAATCAAGTTATAGGGCCTCTGATTAGCAGACCCCTACCACTCCCAAGAACCCGAAAGACTTTAAACGCACCTGTGACGGCAACGCGCGTTTAACAGAAGCAAAATCCACTAGTGGACTCATGAGTGCCATAGTAACCAACCCAATGAGAGTCAAGAAAAGCATGTAAATCTGGCAGTAGTGATCCCCCCTTGGGATAAAACAATCCAAGTACTCAGGTACCACTCAAGAAGCAAAAGATGCGCTTAACGGCTTGCCAATGCTTGATACCTCGGCAATGCATAAATCTACTCATCTATGAGATAGCAAACTGAATATCTGGCCAAGCAATGCATATGTAAATCAAGCATCCAACAACCTCTTGATAAATAAAAACATCAAATGCATCTCCAACATCATGCAGACTCAATCGTAAACCTGCCTCCATAGGAGTGGTAATAGGTATCATGGGAGCACTAGATTGTGCTCTCTGACTACAGTAGGCAAGATTTTGGAAATATACTTATGATTACAAGAACACCCACGTAGGGAAAACGATACAAGAACATGTAACAGAAATGAGATGTCCCACAACCCGGGACTGATAGGTATGAAAAACTGAACTAGAGATGATACATGAGATCCCACAACCCGGGATCGTAGGTATGGGACAAGATATCTGGATTACAAGAATTCCCTTCAGGGATATGAACTGGATACAAGAAAGAACTAGAAAGGATCTTGTACTATGAGATTACAATAGGACAAGGCTAGATGTCCAGGATACAAGGCTAGACAGGATTGGAACAAGAGACAAGACTAGAAGTCGAACTGGAACTTGAAAGTACTTACTTGGTGGTCATGACTCCTTGAGATCCCAAGACTGGCATCCAGAAGATTGATTATGAATGTGGTCAATCCCTCCTTTTATAGGTTTTCAAGGGCGTTTATGATTTGATGATGTCATCGATGACATCATCATCTGGAAACAAGACTTTTGGGTGTCAGAATTCAGCAAATAGGCAGTCGATCTTGGGGTTTTGGCACATTTTGGATGCAATGGTACATTAGTTTCTCCAAAATCATAACAAAAAATGAGATATATGAAATTCACATGTAATTTAAGGTTTAAGGTGGTTTTCTTTGTGTCCATGACATCACCTCCCCTTCAAGCGACGAGTTCCATGAGGAGCAACCATGTTCTCTAGCTTGGGTTTCATTGGATTCTTCCTATGGAATTCACGAACCTTGATTTTTGCTCTCTGAATATTTTCTGTAAGCTCTCAAGTATGATCGTTGAGATCATACCCCTTCCAATGAATAATGCATTTCAATCTTCCTCGGGAGATTCTTGAATCAAAGACATTGTCAACCTTGAATTCTTCATGATCTTTAATCTTGAAAGGTGGTGAAGGACTAGGCCTCCCTTGCAATTCCTTCTTGTCCTTTATCTTCTTTTCATCTTCATAATTTGTACGCTCCATATCATTTGTAATGACTCCTTGGGCTTCAAAGATTCTTGATTCGGATTCTTGAGGAACATTGTCTTGATTATTCAACCCTTCCTTCTTCCTTGTGCTGTTCGCGTGCTTCTGCAGACGTCTAACTCCAACAATTGGTATCAGAGAAGGTCGTCGCTTCATCTAGGGCGCCGTCGACACTCCTCCATTTGCAGTCTCACAATCGTACGAATTTTGGTGAGCATACTCAGGGTGTTTCCGAGATCAAAACTGCTTCGCTTTGTGGTGCCGAAATCGCGATCTGAGCTCGTTTCGGCCTCCGAACGCACTATCGCAGTGCTTGTGCAGGCTATTTCGTCTTTTTGTGCCAAAGGTATATACCAGTTTCTGTTCGCCAGTTTAAGCATCTCGAAGTATGCTACATGTCTAGCAGAACTCGTCTGGGCAGTTTTGTTCAACTTTTTGAGATACAGTCAATTTTCTGCATCAAGGTATTTTAGTCATCGGCCATGGCTGAAAGCAGTGATGTATTCCGTATGTTGGCTGTTGAGGATAAGTTGGATGGTACCAACTACCCATTATGGGCTTATATAATGCGACATGTATTGGTTGCAAAAGGATTGTGGAACATTGTGCAGGGTGTTGAAAGATGTCCTGTTACACCTATAACAACAGGTACTACGAATACAGGTGCTGGAGCTGATGAAGATGGTGTCGAAGGTGATATTGTGCAGATTCCTGTTCGTGCTGCTCTTTCTGTTGCACCTACTGCAGAGGAGATTCGTTGGGATGGTAGAGATGCCCATGCATATGCATTGATAGCTTTGTTTGTCAAACATGCCATTATTCCTCACATTCGCTCTTGCAGAATAGCTAGGGATGCTTGGGATACACTTACCACATTGTACCAAGCTAGGAATGAGGCTCGTGTTGCTTACCTTCGAAAACAGTTGGAGAGTGAGCACATGAATGAAGGTGATTCTATGGATAGTTTCCTAACGAAGATCAAAGATTTGAAGGAACAATTGATTTCTACTGATGAGGTTATAGCAGATAGCTCACTTGTGCAGACCGTTCTAAATGGTCTTCCTGATTCATATCAGAGTTTTGCTTCTACTCTTCGGTTGATGATGAAAGGCAATCCGAATGCCTTATCATTTGAGGAGTTAGTCTCTGTTCTGTTGCAGGAAGATCAGTCTAGGCAGAACAAGTCCGTTATGCGTGTTGCAGATCAAGCTTTCCTGGCTAGTCAAAAGGGCAAAGGAAAATGGAGCTCTTCTACTAGTAAGCAGAAATCTGCAAATGCTACACATTCGAAGAACCAGGATAAAGATGAAAAGAAATCAGAAAAGCAGAAATTGTTTTGCAAGTACTGTAAAGGGAATGATCATATCATAAAGAACTGTCCAAAACTGGCTGCAAAAGACGCAAAGAAAAAGGAGGCTAGAATGGTTGTTGTAGAAGCCTCTTCACCAAAAACAGAGTCTGCTAATCTTGTGCAGGAAGAAGAATGGGTGTTTACTACTGTTTGCAGTTTTGACCCATCTTCTCATGAGCAATGCATGTCTGCAGTGGACTCAGATGTTTGGTACTTTGACAGTGGGGCGACCAAACATATTACCTCGCAACGCAGTTTCTTCTCTTCACTCGAGCCTGCCCCTACAGGGAATACTGTCACATGCGCCAACAACTCCTCTTATCCTGTTATGGGAGTTGGTAAGATCATTTTGACTACTGTTGACGGTAGTTCTTTCACCTTGTCAGATGCTTTATTTGTGCCAGGGATCAAGAAGAATATGTTATCAGTTTTTGCATAAGCCAAGATCGGCTTGGTTGTGAAATTTGTTGATTGCAGATGTACAGTTCATGATCTGTCAAATGGCGATGTTATTATTGCTTCTGGCATTTTATGTTGTGGGCTGTATAAGCTCATAGACTATGAAAGATCTGTGAATGATTTGGCATGTGCAGTTCATGATTCTCAGGCTATGTCAGATGCAAAGCTTTGGCATGCATGCTTTGGTCATCTCAATTTTGCTAGTTTGCTACGCCTGCAGAAATCTGATATGGTGTCTTCTTTGCCCAAGCTTGAGGCACCTGGAAAACATGTATGTGAAGGCTGTATTTTGGGCAAAATGCAGCGTTCCTCCTTTCCAAAAGATGGTTCAGTTCGGGCTACGCAGAAATTGCAGCTTGTACATAGTGATGTCTGTGGTCCTATGCAGATACCTTCTTTTGGAAACTATCTTTACTTTGTGACTTTCATTGATGATTTTTCCAGGCATGCATGGGTATATCATTTGAAGGCAAAGTCCGAAGTGTTTTTGTGCTTCAAACAGTTTTTGGTTTTGGCTGAAAATCTGTCAGCATGTAAAATGGGCACCCTCCGTTCTGATTGAGGGGGGGGAATATATGTCTTCTAATTTTAATGCATTTCTGGCTGAACGTGGGATAAAACACCAGTGTACAGTGCCGTATACACCTCAACAGAATGGAGTTGCTGAACGGAAGAATAGGTCACTCATGGAGATGGCGAGGTGTATGGTCAAGAGTCAGGCTTTACCACATAGTTTCTGGCTTGAGGCTGTCATGTGTGTAGCATATGTACTTAACAGGTGTCCCACTAAAGCGCTGCAGTCTATCACTCCATATGAGGCTTGGCATGACCGCAAGCCATCTGTTGCTCATCTGCGTGTTTTTGGTTGTTTGGCATATGCATTAGTGCCTGAACAACATCGTAGAAAATTGGGTGATAAGGCAGTAAAATGTATTTTTGTTGGGTATAGTTCTGAAAGTAAAGGCTATCGTCTCTATCATCCACAAACTAAACGCTTTCTGGTTAGCCGTGATGTTGTCTTTGTGGAAGATGCTATTCAGCCATTGCTTTCATGTACTAAGGAGACATCTGTTAGCTCCAAAGACATGTATGATACTTTGATGCCTCTTTTTACAGGTGGACAGTCTAGTGCTGGTCCTAATGAGGCAACTTCTCAGCCTTTGCAGGTTTCATATGATGATGCTGATCATTCCATCTTTGATGCAGATTTACATGATGCACTTGTTGATGAGAGAGCTGATATTGAGCAGGCAAAAACTATGCCAAAATGGCTGGTGCAGACTTTGCATGACATCAAATTAGATGCACCTTTGTCATATCGTACTCGTTCAGGCTCTCATAGTGCCTCCTTTGCATCAGATTGCTATGCTATGGCTGCGTCTAGTCTTTGTGATGAGAATGAGCCTGTTTCTTTTGATGAAGCACAAAATTCAGAAAATTGGATGGCTGCTATGCAATCTGAATATGATGCTATAATGAAGAATGGTACATGGTCTTTATGTGACTTGCCTCTTGGCAAGAAGGCCATTGGCACTAAGTGGTTATACAAGCTGAAGCGTAAACTTGATGGTACAGTTGACAGGTATAAGGCTAGGCTTGTTGCAAAGGGTTATGCACAGGAAAGAGGCATTGATTTTGATGAGACCTTTGCACCTACATGCCGTATGACTACTGTTCGGAGCATTTGTGCACTTGCAGCCCATCATGGTTGGAATGTACATCAGTTGGACATTAAAACAACATTTCTGAATGGTGACTTGCATGAAGAAGTGTATGTTTTTCAGCCCCGTGGCTTTGTGCAGAAAGGGCATGAAAACCAGGTGTGCAGGTTAAAGAAGGCATTATATGGTTTAAAGCAAGCACCACATGCTTGGTATGAGAAGATACATGCCTATCTGATTGCACATGGTTTTGAGAACAGTCCAACTGAAAGCACCTTATACGTTAAGCGTGCTAATGATGTGCTTCTTATCATTGTTGTCTATGTTGACGACATGCTTCTCATTGGTCCTATTGAGAAGCATATTGCTGATTTCAAGGGTGATTTGCATGCCTCATTTGAGATGTCTGATTTGGGGCATTTAAATCACTATTTGGGCATTCACTTTATGCAAGTTGATGGTGGGATGGCTTTATGTCAAACAAAATATATTGACATATTATTGCAGCGTTTTGGCCTTGAAGACTGTAAGCCTATTGCCACTCCTATGGAGACATGTTTATGATTGAGTCTTCATGATGCTGGAGATGCATTTGATGCTGTTCTCTATTAGCAGGCTATTGGATGCTTGATTTATTTATGCATTACTCGGCCATATATTCAGTTTGCTGTCTCACAGATGAGCAGGTTTATGCATTTCCCAGGAGTCACGCATTGGAAGCGGGTTAAGCGCATCTTTCGCTACTTGAGTGGTACTCTACTACTTGGGTTGTTTTATCCCAAGGGGGGATCACTACCACCAGATTTGCATGCTTTTTCTGACTCAGATTGGGCTGGTTGCTATGACACTTGTGTGTCCACCAGTGGTTTTTGCTTCATGCTTGGTAGCTCATGTATATCTTGGTTGAGCAAGAAGCAGCCTACTATGGCCACTTCCAGTTGTGAGGCTGAGTATAGGGCAGCTTTCACAACGACTGTTGAGTGTGTGTGGCTCAGATGCCTTATGGCTGATTTGGGTGTTGGCCAGTCTTCTGCCACCATCTTCACTGACAGTCAGAGTGCATTGGCAGTTGTGAGGAACCTTGTGTTCCATGCTCGCACTAAGCACATTGAGGTGCATTATCACTATGTCAGGGAGAGGTTCTCTGTTGGGGAGATCAACTTGGCATATGTGCCCACGCAGGAGAACATAGCAGACCTTTTCACGAAGGCTCTGCCTAGGGAGAAGTTTGAAGCTTTCCGCAAAGCTCTGGGCTTACTTCCTTTTGTGGAGCGATTTCCACATAGCTTGGCACTTCCTTATACATGAGTGCAAGCTCCTTGTTCACTGCATCACTCCCAGGGGGGATTTGTTGATATATTTAGGTAGTGATGTGTGTGAACACACTAGGACCGCCGGGGCACTTTTTTCCCTCTTTAGGAGGCTTTTTTCCCTCGGCTTGTATATACGCCTATTTCCCTAATGGGCTACTTATCTTTGTACATTCTCTAGTAATACATTGAGTCTTGTGTGTTGTGCTCCAAGCTTCTTCTTCTTCCTTGTGATGTTTGCGTGCTTCCGCAGACGTCTAACTCCAACAGACTCCAAGATTACTTTAAAACTTGTTTTTATGTAACAGGAGTGATAATTTTGGAAAGGTTCAAGCAACAAGAGTAGTTGCAATCAAAATCATTTATTTGATAGAGTTCGTTTGGTACGTTGGCAAGGGCCACAAGTCAAAGTATAATGGTGAGTGTCTTTATGCATAGTTGGCCACCAAAGGCCACTTTGTAAGATTTTCCTTAAGGTTAAGTCAATAGATAAATGAGCACATATAGGGTATTTATGGTCCATATATAGGACGGATTAGACTTCATGAGCTAGTACACATCAGAGCCACGCCACAAACTTGCCTTGATAATAAATTTCACCAACAATAATATGAAATCTACAAATATACTATGCTAGTTTCTTGTTGGCAGTGAGGGACATACTCTCTCATGGGATTTCCATAAAAAGGAATGCATATATAGCATTGTTGTAAGAGTTAGCTGAATCCCATCGAATCATAGGTTGGTCTAGATGAGTCCTATGTATGGAAAGGTCGGGAAAAGTGTTGTCAATACTAGTAGGGGCTTCGCTTGGGTCATGTAAAGAGAGAAAATCAACAATGATGAGATGAACCTATTATGTGAATGACATCATAGTCAAATTCTTGAAGTAAAAACCCATCGAGCCAATCATCCACAAAAATTTTGTTGCTTCACAAGGTAGGCCAAAGCCAAATGATGAACATGAAAGGCAATTCAAGAGTTAAGTAAATAGTGTTGAAATATACTTATAGAATATATCAAATCCAAGCACTCCTTTTTTATAACAGAATGGTTACATTGGGTCGGGGATAGATGATGACAAGCATAGTAGATGGATGGGTATCATTTATTGACTTGCTACATCGAGACACTTCCAATGGCAATGTCAAAAGCATCAACGAACATGTGCATGGGCTTCTCCCAATGTGATGCTTATAGAATAAGGTCTTGAGTAAGCAAATTTTTTAGTCATTCATAAGTGGTCTGGCAGACAAGTATCCAAGTGAACTCTTTGGGTGGCATAGTAGGGAGCCGATTGATAGGGATAGCAATATGTGCCAAAAACCATAGATGTCAGCCATGACACATGACTTAGCCGAGAAATTATAATACTTCTTTTGGTGATTTGCACAATGGTGCATCTCGTATTGCCTTAACTCTATCAAGATCAACTTCTATGCCTTTTTTAGAGATTATATATCCTAATAATTTTCCATACAAAACAACAGAAATAGGTTTATCTAGATTTAAACACAATCAATATTCTTTGCACTTATTGAAACAAAGTCTTTAGTGCTCTAGGTGGTCGTCCTGGTCATCAGACATAGAAAAATCATCCACAAATACCCTCATGAAACTAGTTAAGTAAAGGGAGAAGGTGTCCTACATACACCTTTGGAAGATTATCAAAGCATTGCGAATTCCAAACCGCATGATCATACATGTATACACTCACTAATTCATAATAAAAGCAATCTTTGAAATTTCATGCTTGACCATCCTTACTTGATTGTATCCACTATAGCCATCAAGGAACGAGCAAATTTTTGGACCAACTACCTCATCTAGCATGCTATCTATGAAGAGTAAAGGAAGTAGATCCGATATTATCGCTGCATTTAATTTTCTAAAATCTACACAAATTCCTAACTCTTTATTCTTCTTAGGGACAATAATGATCGCTGATATCCATTTTGGATGATCTATATGTATGATAAAACCAAATTATAGTAATCTATCAATCTCCACTTTTACTTGTCGGGCATAATTTGGGTTCATTTTATAACTAGCTTGCTTAATAGGTTAGGCATATAGTTTTGAAATAACTTTATGTTGGTAAATACATGGATCTAGACCCATCATGTCTTCATATCCCAAGCAAAAACATTGATGAACTACTTCAATAGTCCAATAAATTACAAATAGAATGCCTCAAGAAAATAAGCATAGATCTTCCCTAGTCAAGGAGAGTTAGGGGTGCCTTAATCATACATAACTATTTCATTTTCTGGTACATATGTTTGATGCTCCTTGGTTGAGGAAAAAATTTGGTAAGTCTCCAAAACATGCCCGATTTCTCTTTAATCATATTGATAGTGTAGACATTTGGTGCCCTATGATCAAAGATGTTTTGGAAATGAATTTTTCCAATTGACAATAGGTCTTTATTTTCTTCTAGAAAGGTAGTATCCTTATGTTTTGTGAGAGCCCCTAGCATATTTACTAGTTCTTCCACCTAGTCAATATGGTGAAAATCATAGGGTGTGATATCGTTGAGTGGTATGATGTATTTTAGGTTTCTATACTTAAAAATCAATTGGTGGGAGGATGACTCCTACATGAATTTCACCTGACTAAGCTAGGGTCTACCAAACAACATATTTTAATCAAGGCTAGAATCTAGGACACAAAGAACTACAAAATTCATTGGAAACATAGCTCCATGTAATGAAATAGGTAGATTATGTATTAAACCAACTGGGTGTACTCGTGATTGATCAACCATTCAATGAAGAATTTAACATGCTGAATGTGATTCCAACCCATCTTCTTACAGAGGGTACCTATGGTGATGCATACTCTTGAACCTTCATCATAGCACTTTCTATGTACATTTATTCTTGTACCATATTGTCATTAATGGGATATCATGATCTATTGTGGTATCAACTTTTAGTTGGACTACTGTAGTGGTAGTTTTTGAGGTGATTCTCGTCAGATATGATAGCTAACTACTACTTGAATCTAGGAACAGGGATAAGGATCTATCTAGTGGCATGGTAATTAGTGCTTGCAACAATATATCCCAAGCTCTAAATTTTGTAGGTCGATCTATATCATTGTTCTCATTAATATTTTGTTGTGGTACTAGAGTAATCCAATCGGCACTCATAGAGGCTTCCTTGATGATAGGTATTAGTTATTGAAATATGGGTGTTGCTTCCTATGCCCAGTTCCCAGCCTTGGTAGCCATATGTTAGTGCTCCTTAAAACCTTGTTCAAAAATGGGAACAAACAGTGAAGTGTTTTCCCAAATCTAGTTTCGACTGTGGATTACACTTCTTCTAGAGTGAACATGAACATATTAACCATAGGGCCTTTTCATTCCTTTTTTCTTTTATTGTATTCTTGGGCCTCTTTATAGTTCCTTCTTATGTGTCTTGATTCACCACTAAGATGATAGCACATTGCTATTCCTCATGAAACAGGATTTTTGTACATGGAAGACCATCTATGTTTTCAAAACTCTAGTTGGTATACTACATATACATTTGATACTATTGGTTTCTTTGGTGGGGTGGAATATACATAGTCAATCAATTTGCAAGATCTTGTATCACTAGTATAATGGTAATTCTTTTATGTGTCTTAACATTATATGGGCAAATTTCTATGGTATGATCTACACATTGACAAATATTACATTACATCTAGTTCAATGTGCAGTTTGTTGTGGTATGTTTTGAATTCCGACAGTTTGTACAGAAAACCTATTTTAGCATATCTACCTAAATAATCTTTTGGGCCTTTGTTGGTAACCACTTGAGATCTTCTATAATGCCTCCTACTTTATGCTCAAACAATAGGGTCATATCCACAACACATATCATTGATGCATCTAATGATCATAATCTCTCTATGTTGTGGTGTTAAATCATTGATAAACCACTATGTAGTTACATCTCCTAGTATGCATTTATCCACTCGGATCTATTGTAAATGGGTCTTTGTGATGTACTCCTAAACATAATTTTTCTTGTTGTTTTGCAAAAAATAAAATATTTGGACTGGCATGTTGGAAATTTAGTAGGCCCATAACTAATACCACAGGTCCAAGTTCCATAGATCTAGCATCAACAACACAAATTCCAACAATCTTCCAATATTGACAAAACATGAACATACCACATTTAATCATACAAATGATGAGACAAAGATAGAGAAAGATTAGACAACATGTGTAAAGTGTTACATAAGCCACTGCTTACTCACACTATCATATATACAAATGTCAATTTACAATGTGGGAGCAAAACTCTCAACCACTCTATGTGAACAGAAATAGGTGGATGAATGAATGTACAAATGTAACAAACATATTCAAATGTATGGACAAAAATCTGAATATATATGAGATGTGTGACCTAATAGGTTGTAGAAGAGTGAATATGAGTGACAGAAAGAGGAAGGATCAGTGTGAAACTAATAATCAACAAATCCTCATCTAACTTTAGGCTATGGAAGACCCTAAGTCAGATACGTGTGTGAAAAGATCACATACTTACAAAAGTAGCAAAGAATGCTAACAAGTTTGCTGTCAAAAATCCTTAAAATCATATGACCATACCTTCTCGAACACCTCATCCAAATATGCATACAACATACATGTACTGATTCTCTTGTACCTATGCCGAGTAGGACTTCTCCTGATATGGATGCCACTGCCTCCATAAACTCCAAGTACAAACCCATGTGGGTGCTTTCAGAGATAAATGATGTAGCCACGAGGCCTTGCACCTGTAATTGTAGAGTGAGTAATAGAAAAGTGTATAGATGCTGTAAACTCTGGACAATTTTGACCAATAGGACATTGGATCCAACAATCCCCCCTACAATGTCATATTGGTACAAATTGAATCGCCACACTTCATATGGAGTGATTCCATCTAGTTACTTAGATGGAAGTCTATTTATGAGATATGTGGTTGTATACACAACCTCTGCCCATTGGTAGTTTGGTAATCCCTTTTCATTGAGTATGGACCTTGCAGCTTCAACAATAGCTTTGTTTCTCCTCTCTGCTACACCATTGAGTTTGGGTGTATACCTTGTAGTGACTTCCCTTTTAATGCCTCTTTCATTCAAGTAGGCATCAAATTCAGAAGAGAAGTATTCTCCTCAACCATCTAATCTGAGTCTTTTCAAAGTCCTACCTGTTTGGTTTTTAGCAAGAGCAACATGAAAAAAAAATGGTCCACCTGCCACAATCATCAATGAAAGGAACATAATATCTTGAGCTTGATATAGATGGATCCTTACTCAGACCCCACACATCCGTGTGCACTAGATCCAAAAGATTTTGATACACATATCCCTTCTTATTGAAAGGTTGTCTATGAGCCTTGCCAAATTGACAAGCTCCACACTTATAAAATATGTGTTGCCTTGTGATATTATGCAAACCAAGTACACTTTGGTCCGTGCAAATTTGGTTGAGTGTCCTCTCACCAATGTGAGCAAGCCTTTTGTGCCATATCTCCAACTCTGTGAGAGTTTTATATCCATAGCTAAACAAGTCTATGTTCTTTGTATTGTCCACTTCAAAAGTGAAAAGCCTTCCTGTCTTTTCTCCTTTGGCAATCCTTCTAAAGCCTTGCCTTGGGTCTTCAACATATGCTCCAAATCTGTGATTCAACCTGCAATCCTTTTTTCAACAATCTGCCCAACACTTATTAAATTTTTGGTAATTGTAGGGACATACAAGACTTTGCGTAAGAGGTTCATATTCCCATCTGATGTCCTCACATTACCTACCTTCTCCACCGAGTGCTTTGTATCATCTCCTCTTTGCACTTCATGTTTGTTGTGAGGATCTTCCAAATCAGAAAGTAAAGCCACATTTCTTGCTACATGATTTGAGCATCCCGAATCAATGTAAAAGATGTGATCTTCATCCTTACCCTTCTTCACTGATAGATTCATAATCAATAACGAATCTTCTTGACTTTGGTCCTCTGCATAGTTATTGTAATCTCTTCTTCCTCTATGGCCACTTTAATAGTTGCTGTTGTTGTAATTGTTGTTGTAGTAGTTGTTGTTGTTGTAGCCTCCATTGTATCTTCCTCTATTTGATCCATAGCCACCTCTATTGAATCCTCTTCCTCTTGAGTTCCTCAGGTTCCTGAAACATTCTTTAATAATATGATTAGATAAGCCACATATATTGCAAGGTTGAGATTATGGGAATCTCCCCCTGCCTTGCTTTCCACCTCTGCCTCTTCCTCTATCTCTTCCTCTACCTGCAAAGTTTTCTTGGAAAGAGCTACCTTCATCTTCATTCTTCTTATTCTTTGACTTGTCCTTGACCTTAGCTTTATCAAAATATAAGGAAGAAGTCTGATTACCTCTTGAGGACTCACCACCTTTGCTAATCTTTGCTTCATGAGTGAAGAGTTGGCCCATGAGTGTGTTGAGGTCGGGTACATGCATATCCATGTACAAATCCATGGCTATTGTGAAGGACTCCCACTTTTCATCTGCTTTGATTCCATTTATGATTTGTCTAATGATTTGTTCCTCTTCAATTACCTCTCCAATGCTTCCAAGTTGATCTAAAATCTCCTTCATCTTTGTGACATAATCAATCACACTTTGCTTGGGGCTTTTCTTCATTGTTGTGAACTCCATCCACAATTGGTTCTTCCTTGCTCGAGTGTTGGAGGCGAAGAAAGAAGCAAGTGCATTCCAAGTCTCTCTTGATGTCTTGCATCCCTTGAGATGAGGTAGAAAATTAGAGATTGAGTTTAGAATATAGGACCTTGCAAGTGCATCCTTTGAACACCAATTCGAAAGTCTTTCCTCTTCTTCATGTGATGGTTGCCCTTTGTTCCTCATGGTTGGTATAGCTTCATCTCCAGATGTGTATCCAAATAGATTTGTCCCTTGAAGATAAGCCTCCATCCTTAGAGACCATGTTGGGTAGTTGTTTCTATTCAATTTGTTAATTGTTGATGGAAATCCATCTCCCATGTTGATTGACTATGCTCTGATACCATTGTGGAGAGAGATGGTGAATGCAATCTAAAGATGAATTGGTGCTGCTACAACCAGCTTCACACCAACCAACTGAGACTTCAGATTTGGTTAGTAGAACCTTTGAGCTTCCTAAATCCACAAAAAAATCACCCAAGTGCTTTGGAATAATTATCAAAATTTGAGTCAAGATAGACTAGTTGCAAGATAACTAGCTCCCAAAACTTGCTATTTTGTACCTACACCTGCTAGAAAAAATGAATAGTGCTCTCAACCTAGTAGCAATTAGAAAAAGTCTTTTTGAAAAAAGCAAATAGACTTAGCAAGCTTTCCATTCCAAATTAAAATACTTCAATTCATCAACTGAGCACTGAGAAAAAGTTTTAGCAAAATCTAGAACACCCCCACCATTTTGAGGCTCTATAGAGATAGACCAGTGAGCAGTAAAATGCAGATTTCTCACAAAAGATAAATCCAATGCTCATGAAATTTTCTGAGCATAAATTAGACGTGGAGAGCTATCCAGTGCACTTTAAAACCCTAAAAAAGGTTATGTATATCCCAAGACATGAGCTTCTAAAAGTTACTATTTTGAGTGAGTATAGTAGAGAACAAATCCGAGAGGGAGTAAAAGATGAATGTATAGATTCACATATGATTACAACCACATTGGCAATGTATATTTGCACAATGGGAGTAGAATGATAGAGCTATGGAGTGATCTCTTCAATCTCTACAAATGGGCATGAAATGGGCACGAATCAAGCACTACTTTGGCGACTTCCTTCTTGCTCCTTTTATAGCTACTTTTGGAGGTAGTTTTGAATTTGAATTCAAATGACTTCACCTAAAAGTGATACTAGGAATTAGGAAATATTCCTCAGCTAATGGATTCATGGTTTTAGGTAGTTAGAGCCACAAACTTGCTTTGTACATCATGGATAACTTAATCCATTCTTTCTTTTATAATTACAAGAGATAAAATGTACTCTTTGACAAGAGGTGTTCATATGTCTACACACATGACTACAAATGAACATCATATCAAGCATGTAGGCTTGGGCAAAATGCACCAACATCAAGAATACATTCACCACTTTATCATCCAATTTCTTGTGTTGATGTTTAGGCACTAATGCATATGTAGTACTATCAGAGACATGTCGTCAAAGGGAAATCATATCATGATGGCCGAAACGAGTAGTAGGGGTTGGATCACGCCCTAGGGGGGTGTTGCATCCTTCCTATTTGGTGGGTGGTGTTTGCACATTGGGCGCCTTTCTTGGGGAATAGTATGATAGGAGGCTCACCACACATGCTTCAAGAGGAGGCAAAAAACATTTTGCACGTGATCACGGCAGTAGGTTTTTGAGGACGAAATCATAATAGAAGTAAAATGAATAACTCAAAGTAAACTCACCGTACTCATCAAAACTAGATCAAATGTTTACAATCAAAAGATATGTCTCACGAACGAACTAATACATCATGGCGGATATCAATCACGAAATCAAAATACAAAGCGAATCACTATCCAAGTGATGGCGACTGTAAATTAGCAATGAATTCTGCTACAATGTAGATGGGAAATAGTGCTCAAACTTCTCTGCTACATGGCAAAAAAAACTCTTCTCTTCACTTCACACTTTTCTCTTTACTTGAAATCTTCGGGTAATGTGGATGGTGATAATTAAGTAAGCCCACATGCCTTCCTGTTAACTGAAAAAATCAATGGGAAAAATTAATACAAAAAAATGATAATAAAAAGAACACAATCACTCAAAAAAATTTATGCTCTGATTTGATTGTTGCTTATCTAATTTTTTTCATTTACACTTCTAATTTCTAGCATGTTGCCAAATAATTCATCCTTCAAGAAGAAGTTGTAATACTTTTTCTTGATGGATCTATACTTATTTGTGGAATAGTCTAAGGAAGGTTTCAGCAAACTCAAATAATTTCCTATGTCTTTCCATTCTCCATCATACTCACTCTCATGGAATTTCTCGTAAACATAGACTAGTGGATCATATCTCATCATGTTTGTTTCTCTTTCTACATCATCATCATCATCAAATTTTCTCTTGAAAGCATATTAACAAATGTGTTTAGATTTCTAGCTATGTGAACAAAAGTCGGACGAATACAATTCTCATATGAGATCCACCTAAGCATTGCAATATCTGGAGAAGAACAATTTGCTATCATACCTATCAATGGAAGACAATCAATCTCTATAATAACATTTGATCCAATGAAATATCCTTTATCATATTTTAAAGCAATTAGCAATCCCCATAACTCTCTCTTTATTTGTGGATACTTTCTTTGAGTGTCATATAATATCTTTGCACCAAAGAAAACTGTGTATATGTGGCCTCATCATCATCTTGTCCTATGACCTAGCCTATACCAATAGGACTGGTATCAACAGCCACGACCTAAATAATCAATGCACTTCAAAATCACAACTTCCATTAGCAGTTGCTTATATTTATGCATACAAGATGCAAGCTCCCAAGAATCTCCTTATCTCGTTGACATTAGGACACACCTCAAAACTTTTGCTAATGGCCTCAACCTTCTGCGAGTATGGCTTTGGCCATAATGTCTGCATAGATGTCCTACAATGAGAACCTCGTCGACTCAAAAAATAGATTTCTCTAGAGAAAATTTTAGCCCTACCTCTTCGAATCTCTCAAAAGATTTCTCACAATTAGAGATATGATCATTAACAAAATTCCTACAATGAGAAACATCTAAAGTCTCATCTTTTACTCTTTCCTCACATCCTTTTATCAAAATATCATCAATAAAAGGCATAGTCGCTAAAGGTATGAAGTCATGTAGGACCAGATTCATGGCATTCATCATGTGAGCTATCGAATTTGTTGCTCCCTACGGCGAAGTACACATGCGTACAAGGCCCAATGGAGTCTTCATCATCGTGATGTCTCTAATCTTAGTATCCAATTGAAACTTATTATATTGTGAATACAGATCACCCATGGAGTACATCCATGGAGTAGATGGAATGCCTAGCAAATGCTTTTGCAAACTCGTCTGCTATAGGTCATGTCCCTACATTTCTTATCATGACTTTATTTATAGGTTGCAAATCATGGATGAAACAAAGTTTCCCATTCTTCTTTGGCACCATCAATCACCTATTTGAATATGGTGCTAAAGATGGTTCCAATATTCACATGGATATCTTTTCCTTTAACAAACTCATCAACTTAGGTAAGTGAGCCTTTGGGATTGGAATAGGTCAAATATTAAATGGTATATGTGGCACTCTAAAGATGATCATGGGTGGAACTTGTTTTAGATTCCCTTAGATATCTCATGTGGTAAAAGAGTGAATGCCTTCTCATGTCTCTTGATAACTTCTATGACCTTTTCTTTCTCTTTTTCTCTAAGAAATGATTTCTCTCCAAACTTTATTTGCTTAACAGTCTCCTCAGTAAAATGATGCCCTATAAGTTCTCGTCCTCTCAACATAGGGTCATTAGACACTCTCAGATACTTTTTGTAGCTATCACTTGGCAACGGTTGAGCTATGGGTTTTATTTTCTGATCAACAATTTTGTACTTTGTATTTATATTCACTTCGTATTCTTGCAAAAACTCAACAATTAAATCATATCCTTGAATAGAATTGAGTGTGATGATTTTAGATTTTTCATTTCTTTGAAGTGCATGCTCAAGTTCTTCTAGAAGAGTCCAACTACTTTCCAACTCAATTATGTTTTCAATCTTTTCATCACGTAACATTAAACCTACATTTTTGTGGTGTTTTTCATATATTTTTCTAAATTTATTTGAAATGTTTTCTTTTTGTAAATAAAGCAGCTTCAATTAAGAATATATTGAAAAACTTTGAAACTTATTTACAGAGTGTTATGAGAAATCAAGCCACTCCCCACCATTTTCTCTCTCAATAGTGGGTCCTAATTGAAATTTTGGTCAACATAAGCCCCATACTCTCTCACCGGTGCACAATCATTGCACTCACAATCATGAGAGTTAATGGGATGTATTCTTAGATTCTTCTTGTCAGGGCAAAGAGTCATGACTTGTAAGGAGTTCAACCTAGATCTCGATCAGATTCTGGCATAAGCAGATCTATCATCCATTGCCTTTTTCTCCATCCAAATTTCAACTATGAATGGTTGCCCAAGAATAGACTCGTATGAACAGTTGTCTTGGACAAAGAAGTGGAATTTCTTACAAATGCCCCCAAGTGTCACAGGTACAAAAGCACATGCTCCTAGCAAAGCTCCAGAGCCATTATCTACGGTCCTCATCCTCTAGCCATGTTCCTTGTCTATGGGCCATCTAAACTTGTCATACAATTTCTTGAATATCATGTTTGTCTCTAACCCTGAGTCAATCAAGGCCAAAGCTAACTATGAATCTCCATCAATTCCTAATGTTACTTTTACTTCTAGCATCCCTTTTTCCCAAACGTTTCTATTATAATCACTATCAAATTTTTCTTGTCTCATCGTGAAGACTCCAAGAGTAAGAAAGGCATATGCAGATGATACAAGGAGAAGTGACCCACGACCAAGAAGATCTTGAAGGATGCAGAATTGTGTAATGATTGATGTATCACAGTTACATGGCTCATCATTGTGCCTACATGTCCAAGGTAATACAAGATGTTGAACCTTCTTGTTTTGAAGATGCAACTAGAAATGTAGATTGGGAGAAATATATGAATGAGGAGATGGTTGCACTGTATGGAAATGAAACATGGAAGCTGGTTCCATTTGCTGCAAGGAAAGAAACCCATAGGCTACAAGTGGGTTTACAAGGTAAATGCAAGAAATTAAGAATTATGACCACCAGGTGCAAATACCCACAAATTAAAGGGGAACCTTGGGGATTAGTTTTTGCTCTCAAGTGTAACCATAATTATTTCATCAGAGCAAATATTGTTGTAGAAAAAATTGTTTGCCTTTGCTCGGAATGATAATCAATTGCTCAACTTTATATATAGCTATGTTACGATGGATTGATTATATTAAATTTATAAATCTATAGTTTTTTCATATTGAAGGAAAGAAGAATGTTGTTGCAAATATGTTATTGAGAGCAGGATATGATGAGATTGAATTGGAAACAATTGAAGAAATAGAAAATCGTGTAAATATTTTCATATGGGCTATTTGGAAAAACTAGTTATGATGAAAATTGGCTCAACATTGGCTATTACCTAAGCAAGATGACCGTCACTTAGTCTGAATTGAGCCTCATTAAAGCTTAATGTCTGGAACATTAATGTCTCAATTGAGCCTCATTAAAGCTAAATTGAGCCTGGTTAAAGGTTAATGCCTAAATTGTGCCACATGTCTAGAACATTGGGGCAAGGGGGGATGGGGGTTGAACTCTATAGCAAAATCATACCACTAGGTCAAGTGCTTAATCATCCTCTACTACCGTGCAATCTGAATAAGAGATCCTGGAATCATTGGACATGGAAGCTTGTTATTGGAATAAGAGTGTGACATATGAGTGCCGACACTTAGTCTAAATTGAGCCTCGTTAAAGCTTTCACTAACTCACAAAGGGACTATGCTATATGAAGAATAAAGTGAAAAAAGGTGTCACTAATCACCGAACTTGGGATGACCAGGAGCACATCCCAGGGCTCCATGTGCTCCTATGATAGAGAAAGAGGCACATGCATGTTTCTTTGGGTGACCCGATTGCACTTTTTGGGTCACCAAACGGAGTATTAAGGGCACATGTATCATAGGTTTGGTGATCTCCGATCACCAGAATTATGGACACATGCATATGATCACTAAAATCTAATGGCACATAAAAATTATCAAACTCCTGATGATCAAAATTAAAATCATAGATCTTATTTCATCCTTCACACAATTCATATTTGTTGTTGTCATATATTGAATACGATTGTTGTGGAAGTTAGTGTTTGAAATAGATTCCACTACTCAATCAAGTTCTACACATATTTCGATGGTGTGAGATGATGGTCGAAAAAAAAAACTAAGCTCAACAAAAAGAGCATAGTAAATAGTGATCTTATCTATCCAAAATTTATTGTACCATTTAGTTTCAACGTCAATTCCATTGCATAATTAATGAGTTTTCCAACGAAAATTAAGATTATACTTTCAATGCGATAAAAAAATAAGATTATACTCTCAATGCTTCGCATGTTACATTCAGGTTTGCTTTGCTTGTAGTCGTGATTATATATTATCAATTACATCCACGTTTATGATCAATTACATTCACGTTTATAAAAGTTTTGTCGATATATAATCAATTACATTCATGTTTGGCTTGCCTGTTATGGCGATTACATATTGACAAAACATTGATATTAGTGCATGAGATTTTTTCTTTTTTGAAGAACAATAGAAAGGTAAATAAATTAAGAGAAAATACAACCCATAATCGGGGACACCCCAGAGAAAGGGGGAAAATTACATCAGAGAATCTAAGAAGACCATAAGGCTCATACCTTTTAACTGAGTAAAGGGAGAAACATTCATTCTTCCACTTTTTGTAGTGAAGATTATTACAAAATGCTAGCTAAGAGGGGGTACAAAAAGGGGCTTCATTCAGCAATGCCATACAATTCTTGATATTATATCGAACTTTTTTAAGACATCTGTAGGCTGTGGGTGGGCTTAGAGTAGCCTCCAACCCACACCTGCACACACAATTTCTTCTTTCTTTATATGCTTGATAGCTACAAAGTTGGCACTTAGTGCCAAATAAGGTGAGCCAAAGTAATAGATGTGATACCCTTGAGAAGTAGCAACGAGAAGGGAGTTTAAAACATATGTATCTGGTTACTCAATAACAAACTATAAAAGGCTCAAAGTGTTTAGAAACACTCCGACTATAGAGATGTCACATCAACTCTAGAGAAACATTACAAAAATGAAAGAACAACTAAATGTTGTTACAAAGAGGGTGGGAGGGTGGGTAAATGGGGGTTATGAGCATACAAAATGATGAAGGAAAGGGTGGGAGGGTGGGAAAATGGGCAAAATGAGTCCCAAAAAATTGATGGCAAAAGGCTTCTTTCAATGAGGAGAAAGCACACCACCAAAGTAAAGCACCACCACCACCACCAAAATCACCACCAAATGCACCACCAAGACCTTCACCTAGCACTCTGATACCATGTAGAGAGTACACAGACGGAAGCAAAATGAAAAGTAAATTACTCTCACAAAACAATGAATGTGTGAGACACAAAATGAGTAGACCATGAAATGGGTAAACTCATGTGGATTAGAAATGAGCCTAACCAAATACAAATGGGGGAGAGGCCCTCCTTATATAGATTTGTGAGGGGCTCTCCAAAATACATCTCATGTGGGATAATTCCCCTGAAAGGAGAATGAATACAACTAGTAGAAGCAAATGGCAAGGTACCCAAATACAAAGGAAATACTCGGAAATGTAATGGAAATGAAATGGAAATAGAATGACTCCAAGATACAAAAGGGAGATACACTCTCATAGTCTCAACATGAAGTGCATCAGGGCTGGTACAAAGTAGGTTTTAGGAGTACCACCTCACTTCCTTGAGGTATCCATCCATCTCTTTCAACATGTGATATTTTGTTCGAGTCACCTTGGAAGTTACCATACACATAATCATGTCAAGCTTGTCACGCTGGAGAAAAGTGTAATTCTGACCAAACTTCGGATGACCGAGGTGGCATGTGCCCCCCGTAAGAGAGAGCACTCTATGCCGTATACATAATCTCCACTCTCTCAATTTATTTATGTCCATATCTTTTCCACGCTTCATCCTTGCAGCTTGCATGCGGTGTTCAATTCTAGAGATGTACATGCTTGGAGGAACGAGAAGTTCCTTTCTCGGGAGATAGCCAAGGCCAAAAGCCAGAGAGTTCATACGAGGTACCTACTCATGATGGCCAGATGAGTAGAGGGGCCTTAGAGAGAACTCTAGATGGTGACTAGGCAAGGGCTATAAATAGGCTCGGAGGTGAGTCCCAGGCATGTCATTCTCCACTTCTCACAATTGGTATTAGAGCTTGGTGGAGAGATCCATGGAGGGAAAAGAAAAGATGAAGTGAGAGCAATGTCTTTGAAGGTATAGATGAACATCTTCTTGTGTTTCGAGGGGAGCTCCATCACCATCTTTGTTGGGAATTGAACTCACAACCTCTCGGTTAGGAGTGTGATGGGCTGACCACTTGCCCCAAAAGCCATGGTTCAACCATCTCCTACTAAGATTATATGACATTCCTTTCCCCTTAGAATGAGCATTGTCCTCAATGCTCACTTGTGGACCCTCTTGACTCTCTTGGACCCACTTTCCATGCATGAGCGCTTCCACCAACCTCAAACTCAAGCACATGGACCAAATTTGGACCTATCCCACCCTTTGTGGGTGCCCAAATGCCCATGCACCTTCATCTAAGGCCAGTTTCACACTCAGCACGGATAAGCGCTTTTTCCAAGTGCCCACGAATGAGGCACAAACCTACATCTTGCCAATTTCTCAACTAGGCTCTGATACCAATCTTAAACTTCCTTTTATTAATACTTTAAGAATTTAAACAATGATCAACATTTGATGTATGCAATCCAATTTATGCATGTACATACAGAACATGCCATAACATAAAGTAAAATGCCTGAAACATAAAGCATACGTCCCTGAGTAGTTTGGTTTTGGAATTGCATGCATCCAATCGTTCTCGATGAGCTTCGAGACCTCTGCACCTTCCTCCTGAGGTCCTAACATAAACTTTGAAGTGTCCGAAAACATGGGATCACTTCCTAAAACATAAAGCATGGTCAGATGATTACAAAAATAATGCAAATTTAGTCAAAAATGCATTAGTAATCCTTCTTTAGACCTGCAAAAATCATTTTAGGACGTTCAAACAATCAAAAACTGAAATTATAGCATTTGCAAAGAGCTCGAAGTGAAATTACTCAAATCGCCTTCCCGGTTTGAAAGATATGGCTATGCAACACAGAGAATGGTTGCTAGCAATTGCCCTTATGTTTTTGCAGGTTATGGAATTCATATATAAGTTTATGGCGTGCATGCCATGGGCCTGTCAAGCCCTATGTTGTTGGGTGGCTTGTGTGCCACTGAGCTTATGGTTTAAATTTTTTGGGATTCCATTTCCTCGGGAAATGCTATCAAATTTTTTCAAATCGTATGGCATTATATACGCACTTGCCTTTACATAAGAATGTTACGGCATGGTAACATGCATTTCTTGCAAATATCACTAAGGTGTTAGCATGCTTATAAGCATGTATTTGATGGACTTAGTACCATCAAAGTATTATTTATAAGGCAGCTTCAATAATAACAGGATCCCTACATATAATCCTTTTGGAATTAGACTATAGGATTGCTAAAGGAAGGAGCTATACCTTCACCATTAGTAATGTGCACAAGCAATCCTATAGGTTATGGGAAGTTGCATACACGGGAGATACACTTTGATAATCTCCAAGATAGCGAAGATATAATTATCTTCACAAGAGTCTCACAGCATGATTAGGAGACTATAGGGTATTATGACAAATACCCAAAGAGTGACTAGTTTCACTCCTGCACATCACTTGAGCAAGTAGTGAAGCATTCTTGCTACACTACTAAGGAAACCAATTAGATGAGATCACAGAGATGGGTTTCATGAGAGAGCATCGACGGGTGCTATGTGATTCGAGTGATGGTTAGGAAGGCCACAGGTCTGGCACTAGCTCTATGATATAGAGTATAGATCCCTTAGTCAGGAATAGTTGGGGTACCCAATACATGTATGTATATTGGGATCTATAGACAGGTACTTAGACCTAGTCTTGGTACCTTGGAACAAGTTAGTTTGGAACAGAAAGGGATATCCATTGTCACATATTGACTAGAACCAAACTAACTAGTTCGATGACATGGGACTCATTTGAGTCCACTGACATGATTCTAGGATATGGGATTCATTAGAGTCCACCTATATATTGCATTACATATATATGGAATATATATTTGGTTTAGTGTAGGTATGACACCATGAATTGGAAGAAGTTTTCACTGGTATGGGACGGTGGAAATGACTTCCCTTTGAGCACTCTTCTTCTATGGCCAGGGAGAAAAGGACTCATCATTCATGGCGTCATGTCTCACTAGATTGTAGGAGAGCTCTTAGTAGACATCTCCTTAGGATTGGAACTTATCCTTCTTAGTTTAGGGAAGATTTATTCTTCCAGTAGAGAATGTGATAGGTGATTTTATCACCATTGGTATCACATACTCATTTTGAGTTTTTAAGGAAGGATAATTCCATTAGTTGATTGGATCATATAGATCCATGACAGAGTATGGTTGGCATAGATAGATCTTTAGTATGGATACACATGTGTTTACGATATCCTGTCACATCATTGTTGACCATTTTAGTAGAGGGCTTTGACCCTTATTAGGAATTTATTTTCTCCACTCTTCACTACATACACCTTCATTAGTTAGGGGAGATCTGTTCTCCATCTTTATAGGAATATATGTAATGAGGGATTATGCATTACTTGCGAAAGAGAGGACTAAATAAATTCATCATTTTCTCTTTTAAGGAAAGGAGAAAGTGGGAATCAGCTCAGAGATCCATGAGAGATCTCACTTTAGTTCAGTGGTCTCACTTTAGCTCCTACTCTTTGAAAGAGAAAGAAGGAAAGGAAAACATGATTTTTTCATAGGAGAAGAATATAGTATGTTTTCCTTCAGATAGAAGAGGTGTTTGGGAAACATCTCCTAGTCTTTATTTCAGAAAGAATTCATTTACTCTACTTTTCAGTGTAATTTTCCTTCACATGGGAGTCTCTTTCTCCACTAGTTTTGAAGGAAAACATGGAGAACTTATGTACATGTTCTTAGTTATGGGGTAAATGGATTCAACATCATCTCTTTCAAAGGGAAAGGGAAAGTGGAATAGGTTCCACTGCTAGATCTCTTTTCCAGAGACAGAGAGAGAGAGAATTTCACTTTCTCACTTTTAGGTTGTCTACATAGAAGTGGCATTCTTCTATCAAAGGAAAGAGGGAGATCAGTTAATCATGATGGTTAGATTGAGTCGCACTTTTAAACTCTAGAGAGAAGTAGTTATGCTATTTTTAGTGATGGTCTTTGAATAGATGCGATGATCTAGTTATTGACATTAGTTAGACTGAGAGTAGAGTTACGATTCTTCTCTTTACGGTTTCTAGGAGATAGGGACATATCTAACCTATTGAGGTACCAAACTCTTAGTTGATGTTACATCATGAGTATGATGAGTAAACATCATTTAGGAGGATGGGTACTTAGGGATTATCTGAATCTCAAAGGGAATGCTTTTTGCATTCATATGGCAAACTACAGGGAAGAGAAATATTAAAAGTTTGCACTAGTGCCAATAGATTCTCTTCCAATAGAACTTAGTCCAATGGTAAAGGATGACAAACCACAGGCTTCTTGATCGGTGAAATGTAGAGATTGCATTTTACTCTCAAGAAACTTTTATATATGAGCTAGATGATGGAATTGCATAGTCACAACGTAGTGTAGAGAAAACTATTAGTTGTGAGCACACTCAAGGTTAGGAAGACCTGGAGCGTTATAAGGGCAATCTATCATTTAGTCTTAGATGGGTTTGTAGTCACTTTTTATGGCACTTTGTTCTATATTTCATAGGATTCTATGGTTTACTATCTCCACTATGGTCAAGCCTATAAGCTTGGCACTTTACACTTTCTTTTCATATTATTACTCCATAGAGGATACATCATATGGACTTATGTCATTTTGATGATGTTATATGTTATGGGAGTGATAGTTTGGAGATGGAGTGTACATGGGAGATAGTAGGTACCACTCAGACGGTTTCCCACCTTTGAGATGATCTCATATGAGACTTCTTAAGGGGAAGGATATGGGGAAACAACACACAGAGATGACCATGTACATAGAGTACATGGGGTTCAGAGGAGTCCGAGCACTTTTTTCTACCAATACGGACATTTCATCTACATTTTCGAGGACGAAAATGTTTTTAAGGGGAAGGAAATGTCATATGATATTCATCGGGTGTGACTTATCTCTTGAAGAAGGATGCACATGGCATCCTGAGGGCATTATGCCCATTTGGTAGAAGGGGGAGAGAGAAGTCTCTCCCCTTAGAGTATTAATATACCTCAAGAAGAGAGTCTTCAAGTATGTAAGAGACTCATTATGAAGAATAGGAGGCTCGGCAGCAGGGTGGAGAACCAACATCGAATAAGTCTCTGTGTGTCTTGGAGTGGAGGACGGCCTCGCGTGGCTCACCATAGCAACGGCAGCGAGCTATAATAAAAGGAAGTTTAAGAATCTTGATGGCGGCTGTCACGCGTGTAAAGAAAAGAGTTTGGTGGTTTCGATTGGTGTGTAGATGGCGGGGCTAACACGCGTGTAAAGAAGAGAGTTCGGTGGTCTCGATTGGTGTGTAGATGGCGGGTATGCTACAACAAAACTACCGAGAGAGATTTCCATCGCTTTGTGATCTTTGTTCAACACAGATATTAAGGTATAGCTTACGTTCAAAATGCATCGCTGGACGCAGACAGCGGGTTTTGAACTCGCGACCTGCTATCTTCAAGGTCCACACACTAACCATTAGACAATTATGACTTGATGCTTAAACACTGGGCCATGAATAGTGCATATTGACTGTTTGGGTACTCATTACATACAAGAAGATGAAAGAGAAGAAGTAGAGAGAAGGCAAGAGAGATAGAGGGAAATAAAGGAAGAGAGAAAGAGATTGAGAGAGAGAGAGAAGAAGAGGATGAAGAGAGAGGAAGAGAGAGAAAGAGAAGGAGAAAGAGAAGAAAGAAAGAAAGAGAAGAAAGAGAAAGGGAAAGAAAGAGAAAGAGAAGAAGGAGAAAAGAGAGAGATAGAAAGAGAGAAGTCAAGAGAGAAATAGATATAGAGAGAAGAAGAGAATGAAGATAGAGAAAGAGAGAGGTAGAGAGAAAGAAATAGAGAGAGAAGAAAAGAAGAAAAGAAGGAAGAAGAAAGAGTGATTCATGAGAAAAAAAAAACAAAACAAAACAAAAGAGAAAGCATTAAAGAAAGAGGAAACCAAAGTGAGGGAGCAAGAAAATGGATGAGAAAAGAGGAAGAGAGAAGATGAAATTGAAGATAAGAGAGAGAAGGAAAAGATAAGAAAGAGAGAAAAAAATAGAGAAAGAGCAAGATTAGCATACCTACCTCCACTTAAATGGCCATAACTCTCGCATACGATACCCAAATTGGATGATTTCACTTGGGATAGAAAGTAGACTTGAAGGGCTTTCCAATGACTGGTTGGAAGCTACCATTGGATAATCAAAAACCACCTGTAGAGTGAATTTAATTCTCTGCATATCATTTCAAAAGGTATGCTGCCCACTCACCTAGCTTCATTGTTTTGGCCATAACTTCCTCGTAGAATGTCCAAATCAAGAAATTCAACTTGGTATAAATTCTACACTTCAAGAACTTTCTTTTGAATGGTGATAATCCATATTTGGACCATTGGAAGCCATCTCTACACAAGCTTTTAGATGGCTATTGACTATCGAGAAACTCTTTTTGAGTGAATTGAGTGTTTGATTATGATAATTAGGAGTTTTTAACCATATTTTGAACCATTTTGGATAGGAAAGAATTGTTTTTCATACATTTGCATCATATTTTTGCTTTCTAATAAATTCATTTGAATACCTCTCGCATCAAAGCTTATAATTAGTATTGTATTTTCTTCCAGTTTTATGAAATCAACATTTGAATGTGCATGAAAGATAGTTTTTACATCAATTTATCTATGCACATGACGTTACATTAGCTTATGTTGATTAGTAAAAGCATGCACAGATCTTGTTTGTGTGTTTTAGAATCTTTTGCAGGTATTGAAGGCAAAGAAAAGAAAAAAAGACATTGTAATGAGGGCGTGTAGTGCCCAACAGCACATTTTGGCAAAGTTTCTTATTTGCAGGTTTATGGAGTAGACAAAGAGTGGTTTGCCAACCTTTAGGCGGATGCCTATCATTGTAAAGACTATTATTATTTTTTTCAAGCTTCATTTTCCTGGCGAAATGCTGCCGGAAATTTTGTTGCCACATGGCGTTATATGCCATGTGAGAACTAGAGTGATGTTGTGTTGTGCAAGAGAGGAAGTCTTCTGTCAGCATAGCTAAAAGTATATAATTTTATTGAAGTAGAGAAGAATATGCATGAGTGAATGCATGTCTACATAGACGATATGATTGCTAGAAAGTTGAAGTGCATGATGCATTTTCTGTTTATCGAAGATCACTTTTATGTATCACCATGACTGGTTAGAGTGAGCATGAGGTATGTGATCGAGGTACCAGGCATAGGCTAATTATGCCTTTAGAAAGTAAAAGATAAGGTGTATATATCAAGAGCAACTAAGATGTGTTTTTGACTAGTAACGCATGAGCACATAAACTGTTTTTCATGCGAGTATATGTACTTGATATAGACGCTTATCTCGAGTCCGCACAAGAGTGCTATGGATATGATCATCAATACAAGTATTAAGTGCTTGTATATGATTGGTTGTAATGAGACTAATGAATGTGCAAGAAGCACAATGAATAGAATGACATCCATAGATGTTCACTTTTACAAAAGGGTGGATACTATGTAAAGAGTTGATTTTTTTTTAACGAGACGATTTGCATGATTATTTGGTTTGCATTGATCTAGATGATCATTATATGCATGGATATATCTCCATGAAATAATCCATTCAAGATAATGAGTTAGTTTTTTTTAATCATAAGGATTAACATGTCTTGTCATTTTTAAGTTTGAAAAAAATGATTGAGCAAATAGTTAGTGAGGTAGCAGCCTCACAGAGATTTGGATGCTACTCTTTGAGGGAATGCCCAAATTTATTGAAATTTGGAGGGCAAGTATCTCTTAAGCTTTTCTTTAAGCTGAAAAATTTTCAAGTAATTTGGAGACTTTTAGATAGGTCAAGTGACCTCTGCACTAAAAGTGCTGCTAGTAGAGGTAGAGGCCTGAAACAAGTGACATAGGCCTGTTACAAAGGGCATTTATCTTGATTGGTAGATCCAAATGGAATGATTTTTGTTGGAAATGAAATCTTGATAGATGCACTTTGTGCATACTAAGTTTCATTATTTTTTAGAGATCATTTAAAAGTTCAAATAATCTCTGCACATGAAAGTGCAGCCTCTGGAATTTGTGAAATGAACAAAGACCATGTCACCTAGAGGTGATTGGTTCTCTTAGCTCATTTACTCACATTGAAAGATTTTTGTTTCTAACATTATCTAAACACCTCCAGATGGTGTGTATAAAATGTCAGATGAAATGTTTCTCCATTTAGGAGATATAAAGAAAAGAGTAAAACTTAGCCTCTTTAATTTTTTACAATTTTGCAGGTGTAGAGGCTTAGTATTTTGGTCATTGTGGAAGATCCAAATGTCCAAATACTATGAAACTCATAACAATAATATTAGATAGTTGTAGCTATATGCTATTAAAATGTGGAAGCAATTGGACATCATTTGATAGGTAAAATGATCTATTCTTCTCAAACTAATCTCTGGCGAGGATTTTCCAAAGAGTGGTACATGTGACTGATGAGCACATGATATTTTCATATTGGAAACTCAAATTTGTTGGAGAAGCTACTCCAGTATAGACCCTATGCTAGAACCAAAATTCAAGGATTTTTGAGTTTATCTTCATATTTAGAAGTTATTATAAAAGTGCAGCAGTAGTGTTTCTAAGTTCACCTAAGCGAAGGTGTAGCAGAGATAGAATTATACTTTTGAATGCGTATTTGATTTCATTTTGAATTGAAATTTTGTGAGACCAAACTAGATAAGTTGATCTAGATTTGGACACAAAGAAAATGGAATTTGGAATTTTTTTGATTAGTCTAAGGGCTTCAAGAAGATGACTCTGTACATTTTCAGAGTTGGTCGTCAAGTGTTCGACCCTTCTAGTAAAATGGTCATAAAACTCTGAGAAAATATCCAAATCAAGTGATTTTTGTGCCTAATGAAAGCTTGAGAAAAGCTAAAAAAGAATGGAAAATGTCATAGATTTTTTTTTTTTTTTATATAAAGGAAGTTCGGCAATAGCCTACTCTCCCGGACTTGAATTAAATTAAGAAACAAAGGTACAATGGAAGGGGACTAGTGCCCACGGGACCCCCCAAATCCCACAAAGCAGGGGAAGCTTGGCTGATTCCTAGGTTGCATTACAAAGAAGGTTGATCACCCTCTCGTCGCCCTCATGCGGGGCCCACTTGGGTTTGAGCTTGTTGTTGATCAAAAGGAGGACTTGATGGTGCCTGAAGGGGGGGGATTTCTTGCTGTTGGCAATCCTTTTGCCAAGGAGGAATAGAGATTTTTCAATCGACCACTCCCTGGGGGGGTCGCCGAAGTTGAGAGCACACCGCTCCCGCCAAATTTTCCACAGGACTTCCCCTCTGATTGCGTTCCAGAGAGCCGCAGAGCATCCGATCGCTTCTCCCAAAAGGACCTGTTTCCAACTAAGCTTTTTCTGAACTCTGATTTTCAGTCCAACCGTCTGCCAGATTTTGTAGGAGTTGGGGCAAGTAAGGAAGATGTGTGGGACATCTTCGATTGCACGGTGGCATCGTTTGCACCACGGAGGGATCCCACAAATTTTGCTTGCCTTATGGTTAGTCCAAATTCCTCGATGAAGAATTTGCCATAAGAGGACAGACTTCTTAATCTCTATAAGTGGGTGCCAGATACCCATGAATTTCATGTCCCACCGAAGCCGCGTCCAAGACAGGCACCACTTCCTGTTGAGGCTGATCTGGAGGTCAGTCGTTTCTTTGATGTTCGGGATTTTGAGGAGGCTATTTCCATTGTGCCATTTGAGACCACGCGCGTTCGGAGCATCGTGTCCCATGAGAAGGCGAGTTTTGTGACGATCCCAAGCGAGACATCTGCTTTGCAAGGTGTTCCATTCTTCGTAGGAGACGTTTATGCGAGGGTCGATATCCTCGTAGTTGATCCAACTGTTGGTGTCATGTTTCCAGAGGTGTTTCCATTTTTTGAATCCTTTGTTCCATAACTTCTTGGCATTTTGAATGTTCCACGACTCCACACTCCGGATGCCATGTATCGGAAACCAGATAGAGTCGTTTTGTCTGATTCCGGCCGCCCACTTCCAGTCCTCACTAACTCTTGTGAGGCTTTTGACTTTGTTCCAGCCCTTCCAAAGAGAGCAAACGAGATTGGAGCCTTTCGGGAAGACAGGAATCGGGGAGAATAGCAGGGTCATGATGTCAAGGTTCTTCCAGTTCGGGGACCCCGTGAGGGCCAACTCATTTTTGTTTCTGAAGATCAGCTTGGCCCACGAGGCCTCCCTATTGCACCAAGCTTTAATCATCCATTTGGCCGCCAGTTTGTTAGCCATACACCCAATGTCCAGGATGCCAAGCCCCCCGCTCTCTCTAGGGCTGGTGCAGATGGCCCATTTGATTTTAGGCACCCCCCTTCTGTTATGATCGCCCGTCCAAAGAAAGTTTCTGCAGATGCTATTCAGTTTGGACAGGCCTTGCTCATTCGGTCTCCAGCAAGAAAGGAAATAGATGGTAGACGAGAGGAGGAACGTGTTGATAACCATCGCCCGTCCAGCGAGATTGATTTGCATGCCTCTCCAGTAATTGAGCTTGTTTTCAAGTTTGGCCAGCACCCAGTTCCATCGCTGCTCCATAGAGACGCCAAACCCCAAGGGGATTCCAAGCAGCCGAAAGATTTGGCCCTGCGGAATGATTTGACAGCCATGATCCATGAGAGGGCCAGGTTGATGTCCCACAATGGCCCTAAAGGCGGTCTTATTGTGGTTGATTTTGGATCCAGAGGCCTCACAAAAGGTATCAAGACACCTCCAGAAAGTCTCCAGGCTGGTATTATCATTGTGAACGAACGCGTTCATATCGTCGGCAAAAAGTCTCATGATGATTTGACTGTGGTCGTGGGGTAGCTGGAGGCCTTTGATATTGCCAGCCTCCACATGATGAGCCACAAGTCTGCTCAGCCCCTCAGTGGCAATGGCAAAGAGAAGGGGGGCAAGAGGGCACCCTTGTCTAATAGATCTTTTAAGATGGATCGCCTTCGAAAGTTTGCCGTTAACGTTGATTTGGGTCGTTGCGTTGCCGAGAAGGGTCGCGATCATCTTGGTGAATTTCTGACTACATCCGAGGTCTTGGAGCGACTGCAGAAGATAGTCCCATTCTAGCCTATCGTAGGCTTTGTCAAAGTCGATCTTGAGGAAGACCACATCTTGATTAGACTCATTTGCAAATTGAATACCTTCCCAAATATCCACAATGGTTTCCAGGATGGACCTGCCTTTGATGAAACCTTTTTGGTCCTCACTAAGCCAAGATCTCAGGTGGCACGCAAGTCTGTTGGCAATGACTTTGGCGACGATCTTGTATCCTGTTTGAAGCATCGTAATTGGCCGCCAGTTCTCGATTCTATTTTTTTCCCCCTTCTTGTGAATCAGCTTGATAATTCCATTATTTATACAGGAAGGAAGAGCACCAAATTTTAGCGCTTCTTGCCAAACCAACCGAAGAGGGGTGGCAACCACCAGCTTGAAGGATTTAAAAAACTCGTTAGTGAGTCCGTCGGGTCCCGGGCTTTTACCAAGAGGGAGGGCATCAATGACCTCTATGATTTCTGATTCAGAGATCGGGGCATGAAGCAGGGAGTGGAGGTTGGGTGGGATTCTCCGGGGGGAAACCCTAGAAATGGCAGCCATGCAGTCCCTTCTATGGTGGGAGAGGGGGTTCGAGGTTCCCAGGAGTCTCGTGAAGTGCCCTTCGATGATGCCAAAATTATCTTCTTCCGAGTCGCATACATTGCCATGTGGGTCTAGCAGTAGGGGAATCGTCTCTCTGTTGTGTTTCCTTTTAAGGATACTGCACATCTCTTTGGTGGGTTTGTCGGCTTTTCCAGCCCACCACTCCTTGAAGAAGATTTGCAAGTTCTTCCTTTGTATTTCTTCCTCGTATCTCAACGCTGCTCTGATTTTCCGGAGACCTTTCTGGGCTTGGTGTTTTCCTTTGTTCACTTCCTCCTCGAGTCGCCAGAGTCTGTGGTAAAGCGCTTCCCTACGAGCCCGCCGCACTGTCTCGAGCATCTTCTTGGTTCTGATCATGATCTTGCGAGACTTGTCGACCGCATTTCTCCAGCACTTGGCTGGGGCCAAGCCAGAGGCGAATGCCACCTTCCACACCTCGGCAATCTCTTGATGGACAGAGGGGAGAGAGAAGGTGGAAGCGTTGGCATGGAACCACGGAGCCTTGTGGGTCTTGTTGGGAGGTTGAAAAGTGATAACGATCGGGTAGTGATCGGAGATGGTGAGGTCAGTGCGTTGCGTGATGGAAGGGTGGCCCCACAGATGAGTAAAGCTCTGAGAGATGTAGCATCTATCAAGTCTAGCTTTCCTCAGATCCTCGCCCGCTTGGAGATTCGACCAGGAAAAGCCATTCGAGTCTTTGAATTCGACCAAATCCAAGTGGAGTTTGGTCATGTCCCACGTTTCTTTCTCCCGACTGTCGATGACCTTGCCCTTGCCCATCCATCTGTCCATAGGGTCCTCCACCATGTTGAAGTCTCCACATATAAGCACGTTGTGGGGAAGCGAGTCAAGAGAAGTCCAAGTGTTCAGCCTCTCCAAATCCCCGTTAGGGGCGTACAAAGAAACCATAGTAACACAGAGGGGAGCACCAAAAGAAACCGCAATCCAGCGGTGATTTACATCTTCAATGGAGTTCTCAAGCTTTTCAAGCCAGGGTTGTTTAACTCCGATAGCCGTTCCACCGGACCCCCATTGGTGCTTTGTTGGGATCCACACATGGGCCGAGGAAACCTGTCTGAGCCGTTTCAGAAGGTCTTCTCCGTCAATTTTAATCTCTTGAATGCATATGATGTCTGGTTTTAAGCTAATGTCGCGGAGCCATTGACCAATGATGGCCGCTCTTGAGGGGTCGGTTAGCCCCCTAGCATTTAGCGAGATGACAATCATTTTTGTATTGATCCCTCTTTGCGGGAGGGAGCCTTGTCCTTTCTTCTCTTGGCTTCATCTTTCTTTTTCGCTGGGATCTGATCCCGACTTAGAAATCGGTTCTTATGGGGGCTTTTCCAGGGTAACCCCAAAGGCTGTTTCCCTTTGCGGGATGCCCCCCGCTGGGGAGAATTGGGCCCCGTGCTCGGCATCGTTTCCGGGATCGTCGATCCAATGATGGAACTTTCACTATCCATGTTGTCTTCATTATTAGTAGTGAAACCATCTTCTTTGCTTGTAGTGTAACCCTCCTGGGGGGTTTCTTTGTTGTCAGGGATCTCTAGGGCTTCGTCGTAGTTGTCTACCTCCGGTGACTTCCCACCTGGGTAGTCGAGCTCGTTGATCTCCTTTCCAAGATTGCAATACAAATTGCTGTGTGGGGTAATTGCCAGGTTGTTCCTCTCACCGTTGGCCCTCGGACTTCTTTTCCTTCTTCTTCTAACTTCAGTAAAGCCATCGGCATCAGCTTGTGGGTTGAGGCGGCCCTTGCCTTCCCCTTCCTTGGTCAAGTGGGTCAAGTCGTCAAGGTTGTCTTGAGCAGTTTTGGAGGCTTCTTGCAATCGCTTGTTTTTTTGCCTGAGAGGGCAGTCTTTAATCCTGTGACCTTGCTGGCCACAACGAAAGCACGCGTTGGGGAGGTTTTTGTAGGTGATATCCTGCTCCCAAACATCTCCTTCGCCCATGTCCACTTTGATCGTTGATGGAAGCGGCGAACTGAGGTCGGCCTCGACGCATATTTGTGGGTGCCATCTAGCATTGAACGAGTGTCTTGCACCCTCGTAGATGAGACCACCAATATCTTCTCGTGAAGCCAACGGCTTGCCGATAGGGGAGACTATGTCCCACACGAAGTTGTACAAGAAGTATGGGAGGTTAGGGAGCTCAACCCAAAGAGGGTACCGAAGTGATTTCGATTTGTCGGGGGTAAAGTCCATCTGAATAAGCACAGGGTCGTCCGACCGAGCTGCCAGGTGCCAACGCTTAGGGCTTGGAACGCCATCTCTTCATTTTCAAAGACTAGCAGCATGTGGTTTGCTGGTAAGAATTGACATTTGCTGACAATTAGTCCTCGAGGGAACCACTCTTTTCGAAGCCATTGTCGCACGATTTCGAGCGGGGGCCTAGGGCCAAACACTTGGCCGACGAGGCAAACTTTCTTGAGCTCCTCCTGAGCAGACAGAACTGCGGGTCTACTGAGGGACACGATGGGGGATTCAACACTTTCGGATGCCCCAGGGGCGGCACATGATCCCCCCTCCAGCAGAGCGGCCAGAGTGCCGGTCTCCCCAGGGGGGGGGGGGCCCGATTACTTTTCACGAGAGAGGACGAAGCCACATCCATGGCCGACAGAACTTGCACCACTTTTAATTTTCAATGCCCAGCGGCAAGACCCTCCAACATAGAGAGAAAGCAGACCACAGACAAGGAAAAATCCCCCCACCGATCACATCGCATCCAAATACTCCGCTTTTCAGGGAAAAACAAAAGGGCCAAAAATCCCACAAAAGAGGGGAGCACACATCTACTTTTTTGAAACTTTTCTAAATTCCTTTTTCTTTTTCTTCTTTTTTCTTCTTTTTTTCTTTTTTTTTTTTTTTCTTCTTCTTCTCTTTTTTTTTTTTTCTCTTCTTTTTTTTTTTTTTTCTTCTTTTTTCTAATTCAAGCTGAGAAAAACCTACCAAACAGGTGGCTTGGCGGAGGAAAGGAAGCTAACCTTCTATTATATTTTTTTCTCTCTCTTTTTTTTTCTTTTCTTTTTTTTTTCTTTTCTTCTTTTTTTTTTTTTTTTTTCTTTTCTTTTTTCCTTCTTCTCTTTTTTTTTTTTAAAAGAGACTTTCAATTCTCTAGTATCGGCCGAAAGTTCCCCCCGCGCGCGGTCGTTCGATCGGGAGAACGGGCGCCCCACCGACGATATCTGTCGGACCGAAAATTCCAGGTATCGCCGATCGCCGTCCGTGAGTATCGCCAGGCGGACGGGCGATCGCTGTGACCGACGATCGCTGTGACTGGCGAAAATGTCATAGATTTTGGATGAATAAAAGTTAGTTAAAATTAAGATTTAATCTGCTGCTGTTGGAAATTGTTTATGCAGGAGACATTGTTGAAAGGAAAAGACTTTTCACAGGTTTTTTATGATATTTTTTTGAGATGGTGTGATCACCATGGGCTAGCTATGCCATAGATATGTGTTTATTGAGCATTGGTTTTTGGTGACCATTCTCAGTAGGACAGAGGAGACTCTGTTGAAATTTTCAAGAATATATGTAGTGCCATGAGAGCATAGAACAGGAGAACTTTGGTAGTTGTTCTCATTTCAAATAATTGGATTCATAAAAGTGGTATAAATTCCAATTTATTGTGAGTCAATATTTGATTCAAGATGCATGAGTTGATATTTGATGCAAGTCGCATCCTTAACAACTCTAGTTGAGTTGATTTACTAAATAATTTCTCAATTCTCAACTCAAGATGAGTTGATGTTACAGATAGTTATGAGTGATAGAGTCATAGGAATGACTATGTTCTTTCCATCAAGGGAAGGAAACTCTTCAGGTACACTTCATGATTTCATTACATTATTTATGGTTGTGAGTACTCACTGAGTTATTCTTATCATTTTTGAGAGAAGTGTTCGACTTTAATCTCATACACACATCTATGTGGAGTATAAAGTTGGTGGTATGGGACATCAAACTTTGTGTTCTACCTAGGTGTAGGACAGATGGTATGGGAGAGAAGTCTCTGTATGTGATTTGGAGTTCATTTATATGATCTTCTGGTATCACCTTATTATTAGACAACAGAGGGGCAGTTGAGACAGTCACTCTGTATGTGATTGCAAACAAGGCAAGTCTGCAAGCTAGTAGCCTAGAAGCGAAAAGGCAAGGTTTGCACATAAGAACTATGAATAGGCAATTGCATTTAGAAGAAATTTATAGAGTACGTACTACTTTATTTGATATGCCTGAGAATAGGCCATGGTTCATACATAGTGTGTATGAGGTGAGCTAGATGCTTAGCCTAGTGGGCTATGAGTGTGCACACATCTACTTACCATTTTTCACTATGTCTAGTGGACTCATATTATGGTTCTCATTATATCTGGGAGTGCCAAATTATCACAGTAGGTTGCTTGAGACACCTCATTCCTAGTTAGGAATGATTTGATCATAGTGATGATCAGATGGTGGATATTTGTGAGTGCCAGATTATTACAGTAGTTTACTTGAGACACCTTATTCCTAGTTAGGAGTGATTTGATCATAGTGATGATCAGATGGTGCTCATGGATAAAGCAAGTTTCATCCACTTGGAACATCTTGCATGTTATTATTGAGAAGGCAGTGGTAGTTCCACTAATTGCTATACTTTCTTAGCACGTCTTCACTTAGCATGATGGACTTGGTTCCAGAGAGTGGATTAGGATTTATTTTGAATGAGAGATATTTTGGTCCATAGTTGGGATTATTATATATGATAGATTGAGATTGGATCCATGGTTTGGATGTGGCTGATTGAGATCTTACTCCATAGTTTGGATGTGACAGATTGATATCTTGGTCCATAGTCTGGATCATTGATAGATCGTCATATTGATATCTTGGTCCATAGTCTAGATCATTGATATCAATATATCATTACAGTGAGTAAATCAAGCAGATTTACTTGAGCTTAGAGATTAAATACTATTTGGAAAAGATTTCCATTTATTTTTAGTATTCACAGAGACCAAGACATAGATTATTTTAGATGAGCATAGTATTTTATTACTCCAGTGGAGTAAGTGATTTTGCAGGATTGTACCATATGACGAGTTGTTAGTGGGTATTTTAGGGAGATAAAGGCAAGCTGCCTATGTCTCTACAGGTGACAAGCTGTCACAAGTTAGTGGTCAAGGTCTAGGCATAGGGAGTCCGAGGATATTCCGAGTACTTATGCTGTGCATATATGGACTCATTGGGCCTCAGAGGGATTTCGACAGTATGCCCAAGACAAGGACTACTATTTGTTGGTGGAAATGCTAGATATAAAGCATAGAGACTAGTTGTCTACTTTTTGACCATCTAGGATTTCAGACACCTACCACACTCTACTTTTATTATTTGGAATCATAGATTCTGATTCCCAATTTTATAGCTCCTTCTATATCATTGAGGACAATGATCTTTAGAAGGGGGAGAGAGTGTTATATTCTAGAGATGTACATGCTTGGAGGAACGAGAAGTTCCTTGCTTGGGGGATAGCCAAGGCCAAAAGCCAGAGAGTTCATACGAGGTACCTACTCATGATAGCCAGATGAGTAGAGGGGCCTTCGAGAAAACTCTAGATGGTGACTAGGCAAGGTCTATAAATAAGCTGGGAGGTGAGTCCCAGGCATGTCATTCCCACTTCTCACATGCGGAGGTCTCTAGACTCTCGAGTCTCTTTCCAACTCATCCTACCATTGTTGATGGCATCTTTCATGACATCATGGCTTGGAACTGTGTGTTGCAGATAAAGTGAGAGTGCAGAAGCGCTGAATCTGACATGTTTGCGTCCTTTCAACCATTGCTGTTGTCACAGTTAGCAATGCTCTTGTGTTTTTTATCAAGAAGTTAATCGCGCAAACAGAATTCTAAAGCAGATATGGCGACGTTCATTTGAGGTATCTTATTGACATCTATCGTTTTTGCACTGTTCTGTGCCATTGATGTCACAAGATGGCTTTCACTTGTGAAGACGATGCAGTCGGAGTCTCTCGCAGACCAGAGATATTGTAGGGGCTTCACTGTGAATGTAAGAATACGGAGGAGCCAGCAAAACGCTGTAATCATTTGGCGATGGACACCGCAGCAGCATTGACTGGCGATGGCCAGCTTAAAGCGCGATTGTTTTGTAATCATTTAGCGATGGACAACGCAGCAACATTGACTGGCGATGGCCAACTTAAAGCTCTATTGTTTTGGGTCCTCGGCGTTGTCGGTAAAGTTGGCCGCGAATCGCAATATACGGTGCCATCGCCGCCCACAAAGATGCCGACGTTATCTTCACCCCCTTTCCTCGCCGTCAAAGCCTTGCTGCCATCGAATGACCTCTACTTCTCACTTCATTCCGCGTCTTCAAAGTCTTGCGCCCACAGTACGCCTCCAACCTACACATCATTTTCAATCAAAACGCCCAAGCTTTATGTCCATTTGTCATCTTCTTCATGCTTAATGTCTCCTTCCGAAAGAAGTGTCTGCGTGTGCGCCGGCGCGTGCGAGAGAGAGAGAGAGATTCATGTGTGGCATATGTAATCTGTATGTCCAGCACCACTTTCTCACTTTTGAGGCTTCAGCAGTGCCCACTGCCTACGGTCTCTGCTTTGAGCCCTCCTTTCGTGCCATTAATGGCGGCATCTTTCAGTAACATCTTGACTTGAGAATTGTGTCTACCTGTTAAAGATCAAGATCAAAGATGTTCGTGTCCTTCTTCGATTTCTTCGAACCACACTTTTTTCCACAGTCAGCAATGTTTTTGGCTTTTTTTGTGTGCTACATCTGAAATTGTGCGTGCTCTACCACTCCATTAGCGATTCTAAATATGAGATTTTTCTGATAACAACGAGACTTAGAAGAAAGAAATTCCAACTCTTTCTACCTCTCACTCTTGGAGCGTATAGATTTATCACATCATATAGCTGAATATCTACAAGCATCTCACATCATATACATCATATAGCTGAATATCTATAAGCATCTCACATCATATAGCTGAATATCTACAAGCATCTCAATACAATTGTACAAGTGATGTGCATGGTACTCATGGGAACTTCCATATCCTTCAAAGCAGAGGTTAGATTGACTTATAACTAGTTTTAAACTCGGTTACAACTGGTTTAAATTGGGTTACAATTGGTTTAAACTGGTTAGAGCCACTACATATGTAGCTCGAGAGTTGAACTTTGGATCTCCGCCTCAAGAGGCCAAAGCCTTACCAAATCAAAGCCTTACATGGTGCATTCCTCTCTCTTCATATATCACATAGCAACACCCTTTAATGATGCAGATAACAGTTGCGGTTGAGTTTGATATAGTGGGTGCTTCATTAATCTAAGCGTTCGTGAGTCTCGTGCCTCATAGAAGATGGTTGATTGTGTCTTTTCACACTTCAATACAATTTTGTAAAAAGAAGTTGATCATTGAGATGTATTTGTTCGGTTAAGCTTGAATTAACAATGTGAATCCTCACATGTCACAAAGCACGGATTAGAAACTTGACATGGATTAATATTTGACACTTGCACTGGCAAGATATAGAGTTGGATGGCTCCCTAAGGGAGAACTCGGGAAGGGATAGCCCTAGGGCCAGACAAGAGCACTAGTTTTAAACAAACTCAAAGAGCACTAGTTTTAAACAAACTCAAAGAGCAACAACGAATCCATAAGAGAACTATCCAAAGATCAACCATGATAAATTGTTGGAAGGCATATCATTCCAACATCTACGTTGAAGAGCATCTATAGCCATCACGAGAGGTCGAGCCTTTGTCCCTTACCAAAGATGCCAAAGATCCAACCCCTCAACCTAGCACACACATGCACAATCAAATACAATTGCCTATTCTTCAATTCTCCAACTTATGAGCAACAAAATTTCTTTTGTGTGTAATAGACCACCTACAAAATGGTAGAAATTCATTTTAGTGGAATCCTTCACATCAAAGTGGACGTAAAATCTATTAGACTTATGTGTTTCTCGAGTAGCTTTAATGTGAACCTTTTCCCAATACATGGGCACTTTTTACTTTAGTGCTGGCTAGAAGCTTTTTCCCCATGTTACCACATACATGATTCACTCATATGTGGTGGTACTTTGTACTTAGGGATAGTATTCAACTCCTACTTTAGTTCTTATCATCTTCAATAGAGAGAGCTATTCCAGCCATCCATCTTCTCCGTGTGTCTTGTTGCATTTGTGCTCCTTGTGTGTGCTTCTTGTGTATCTCTCACACTTCAACACACACCCAATAGTGGTTTCAAAGTAGGTTTGGCTCCTTCTCAAGTTTTGATTTTTTTCATCACCGTGTGAACACTTTTAATAGTGCAAATTGACTTCGGGCCATAAAACAGTGATTTTTAGCAGCCATGAAGCATCTCCACCAATTGCAATAGTGTTTTACCCCCATTTCAAAGTCATTCATGCAGACAAAATCGCCATTAGAGTGACGGATTGTGAGGTGAAATTTCAACATTCATTTGAGTTTCTATTGAAGTAAAGATCTTGTCACATTCTTGTTCTTTAGTGAAATGGCGGGCAACAATAACTTCTTTGGCATGCTTCAAGTTGAAGATAAGCTGGATGGGACCAAGTATCCAATATGGTCTTACATAATGAAACATGTTCTTGTTGCAAAAAAACAATGGAAGATAGTGTCAGATGTAGATCGAAGACCTTCATGTTCTTTAATTTCATAGTTTATTGTCACAAGTGGAGCTTCTTCTTCAAGTATAGTGGTTACTCCTTCTCCATCCACACAAGATTAGCTTAGATAGGATGGAAAAGATGTTCAAGCTCATGTGTTAATTGCACTTTTTGTGAAGCATCATATAGTTCCACACATTTGTTCATGTTGTACATCAAGATAGGCATAGGACACTCTTGCTTCTTTATATGTTGCGCATAATGAAGCATGTGTTGCATACTTAAGAAAACAACTTGAGGATGTATGTATAGCTGAAAATGAGTTTGTGGATGTATAGTTGATACACATGAAGGACTTGAAAGAACAATTGGCAAACATAGATGAGATTGTTCTAGATGCATCATTCATCTCTATATTGTTGAAAGGACTACCATAATCTTTTCAAATTTTTACCACTAGACTCTGTTTGGTTGCAAAAGGGAATCCAAAAATGTATGCATTTGATGAGGTTGTGTCTCTACTTTTGCTAAGGGAGCAATCAAGGGTAAATAGGAGTGGTTTGATTGAGAGAACACAAGCACTTTCTATCTCATAAAAAGAGAAAAGCAAGTATGGTTCACCTTTGGGTTTGTGAGCCGTCGGAATGTAATAGGTAATCTTGAAAAGTCGCACGCATACCAAAAGGGCGTAGCGCAATAGTTGTAACCTTTGATTAATAAAAGAAGCGTGCGTGAATAGAAGGGATGTCATCGCCAGACTGTGGTCTGGGCGAATGCCTGACTGGAGCATAGTGTCTTACTTACGTTCTAAGTATTCTGTATCTCTGTCTCTCTGTAATTAAGTTCAGTACTGTGATAAGTTTGATGAAGTACTAAGTTAAGCGATACTACAGTGAAGTGATGACATTGCACAATTAATTGTCTTGTGTTGAAGTATGTTGTAATGCACAAACAGATAGTAGTTGAAGGTTAATCTAAGTTATCGCATTAAGACTGTGAAGTAATATATACTGAACTTGTAGAATCGGGAAAATACAAACAGGGCCTCTGTTTTACATATCCCTAACCATCCCAAGAACCCAGAATCAATAATAGATTAAACAATAAGTTTAACGCTGGCGTCGTCTGTGGGAAATGGAGTAGCCAATTGAAGAAAAGGATAAAGAGCGAAGAAGAATCCTTTGATATATGTCGGTAACACGTTCCGATGAATCTTATCCCAAATACCAAAGTGATCCACATCCTTGGGCAGTTTTGAATTTGTTAGGAACACCCTCTAGTGGTAGAAGTGAAGAACAATTAAGTTCAGTTGCAGAAGGATCAGTCCAACAAGCGAGTGGCAATTCTGGTGGCAGTTCGGTGCTGCGCAGAAGCAGTTCGGTAGAGTGCGGCAATAATCCGGTGTGTTCTGGTGACAGTCCGGTACATTCTGAAGACAGCACATTAGTTTCTGGTGGTATTTCGGCATTGTCCAGTGAAAATTCAACATTCTCTAGAGACAATTCAGTGATTTTTGGTGATAGTTTGGTATTGTCCAGTGACAATTCGGTGCTCTCCAGTGACAATTCAGTGATTTTTGGTGATAGTGCGTTATTGTTCGGCAAGAATTTACTCCATTCACCATTTTTAGGTGCAAGCTTAATCAATTTCGATACTAAGGTTGAGAAAGGGCTGTTAGATTTTGAGTTAAGTAATCGGTTCAGAGACATTTTTGGACCGAAAAATTGGCAAAGTGACCATACGGGTCAGGAACATCAAGAAATCCATCCCCAAAATTCAAGCAACATGAGTAGTTCACATCAATAACAACAACAATAACAATAGCAATAACAACAACAATAGCAACAGATTGTTCCACTGCGTCCGGTGCCAGTCGAAGTCACCTACACAAAATTTGGAGGTTTTTCGGGAGATGATCCTGACGTGCATGTACAGACATTTGAAATTAATTATGTAGTTTTGAATTACCAGCAGACCCTGCTTATAAAGCCATCGTGTTCCATTCAACTTTGGTTAATGAAGTTGCACGCTAGTTAACCAAGTATGACTTGAATCATTTCCGGTGATATGATGATGTGAAGGATGCATTCCTGCAACGATTCCGATTAAAGACAAAACCAACATAAATCTTTGATTACCTGCAGAATACCAGGCAGAAGCCACACCAGAATGTACAAGACTATGCCACTCTATTTCGGACTCATTTATGATACTTGCCACCAGCGCATGCCAATTCACCATACGACATCATTACTCAATGGTTCATAAACGGATTAAACCCCCAATTGAAACAGATTATGAGCATACGATGTGTGGGAGGAATGACCTTGGATGCCGTAATCACTATGGCTTTACAGTTAGAAAATAAAGTGGGTGGATTCACTGAAGATCTAGAGTGGTTGAAGGCATCCAAGCATTCAAATCAGGATCCACTGAAACAAATTTATTACACTTAATGTAAAAACACAGGACACACTAGCTCAGCATGCGCTCTGAATCAGATGTACTGTGCTATTTGCCACACCGTGGACCATACTACGGAGACTTGACCGTATAATGCAAAGGTACAGAGTAGAGCGGTTGTCAATGCTATCATTCAAGAACAAGGGCAACCGGCCAGTCATTACGTACCACCACAAATGAGGAATACTCCTTACCAAGGATACAAGAATTACAGAGGCGCACGGGGCAACTAACTTTGGACAAACTCGGTGGAATGCGGATACATCAGGTGAAGGTGCATCTCTTCACCACCTGAATGTCATTTTTGCGGTGAAATAGGGCATATCCGTAGGTACTGTAAAGATGTGGTTGAGTACAATAAAAAGAAAAAGGAATGACAACACCCGATGGCGACATTGGTGTACATTTCAGCAATCGACACTCAAACGGTAGCAGTACAAACACGCTCGAGAAAGCAATTACAGCAAGCTGCGGAGATTTTTGAACCTAGAATTCGTGAACAGAAGAATGTGTTTACTAAAGCAAGTAAGTGGTCAACCCAGGAACAAACTATTTTTCTTGGTCGAGTTTCGGTAACGTAGCAAGGCATACCACAACCAGTATTGGAAGGCAGAAATCTGACCCAAATAGTATTGGAGTCCCCACCGGACATCGTATCGGAAACAACAAAATTTGATCTGGTGTGGGATGTCTTATCCAAGGCGTCCATTACGCTACCATTGGGACAACTATTGGCTTTGGTTTCTGGTGCATCAAAAGTTCGAGCAACAGGTCAGTCCAGGACCTTCATGTGCTCCTTCGACAGCCACAATTCAACCCGAACTTGATTCGACAGTGGATCATACAGTGCCCTTGATTATGGTCTGGTATAAGAATCATAAAATCACTCAAGTATTAATTGATGGAGGTTTCGGTGTAAACATTGCAACAACAACACTTTGTCAAAGGATGGGATGGACACAAATCGAACATGTCCAATTTTTTGTCTGAATGGCTGATCAATCCCGAGTTCATCCGATGGGATTGGTGCGAGACATTCCTATTACTCTTCAAGGAGTTTTCTTTAAAAAGACCTTTGTTGTTCTGGAATTGCCCGAATCCAGTCTTGACTATAACCTACTCTTTGGACGACCATGGTTAAAACAAGCTAAGGTAGTTCAGGATTGGTTAGCGCATGAATTGATTGTTAAGAATAACCGCCGTAAATATGTCATTCCACTGGATGACATGAAGCCTTGCAACTTGCATGCACGACCATATGTAGCCAAACTTGTACACATGTTGGATGGTCTTTCAGATGATGAAGAGGAAGCTTTTCTTAAAGTCAACAAGGATCTGATGGCACTTGGAACTATGGACTTACAACCGTTTGCAGATAACTGGAGTCCTGCAGCTTGTACGGTAGTACCACTGACCGGTGGATCCAAATCAAGTGTAGCACAGACCTTGAATGATATGATGCTACAACAATTGCTTCAGTCAGATGACGACTTTGCCATGCCCTAACAATTCTACATACCGGAAGACCAATCGGTTACCTGCAATTTAGGTGATGAAACTAATACACAGCCAATGAAGATCAAGGCGCGACTATTAGAGAATTTTCAAGATAACTTGTTGTAGTTGCTACGTGAATTCTCTGATGTGTTTGCATGGGATTACCGGGATATGAAGGGGTTGGACCCGCGTATCTATCAACACAAGGTTATGTTGAAACCAGATGCTCAACCTATTAAACAACCCAGCTATAGAATGAATCCTCATTATGCGGCCTAGATCAAAGCCGAATTCGATCGATTGTTGAAGGTTGGGTTTATCGTCCCTATCGAGCATGCAGAGTGGATTTCCCCTATTGTCATAGTTCCTAAGAAGAATAAGCAATTACGGATATGTGTGGACTACCGGAAATTAAATGCAGCAACCATACCTGATCCATTCCCTCTACCGTTTTTGGACACCATGTTAGATGATGTGGAAGGTCTCGAGATGTATTCCTTTTTGGATGGATATAGCGGTTATAATCAAGTACAAATGGCAGAGCAGGACATTCCAAAGACAACATTTATAACCAATTGGGGCATTTATGCATGTACAGTGATGTGGTTTGGTCTACGAAATGCTCCAACTACGTTTCAGTGCTATATGCAAGAAATTTTCTCTCCTTATCTAACCACATTCATGAGAGTTTACTTGGATGACTTCTCCTTATCCGGTGATACTTCGGTGCATTTGTATCATTTACGGTGTTGTTTTTCAAAGTGCGGAGAATACCGTTTGTGCTTAAACCCAAATAAGTCAATGTTCTTGGTATCTTGTGGCAAGTTGCTAGGACACATTATCTCAAAACAAGGGATTCAAGTTGATCTAGATAAGGTGAAGGATGTACCACCCAAAGAAGTGATGCGCCTCTTGGGACAAATCCGGTGGCATGGACGACATTTATGGTGGCTTGCTCATCTGGCCACGCCACTCAATTGACTGATAACCAGTACTCCTTGATAGTTTGAATGGACTGAAGCATGTCAACGCTCTTTCGATCTGTTGAAGTCACTGTTAACGCAAGCGCCTATTTTACAAGCGCCAAATTGGGAAATGCCATTTCATGTCTTTGTGGATGCATCCGACATTGCAATTGGGAGTGTGTTGATGTAGCAAATGGAAAATGGTTCCGTCTAGTGTATTATGCGAGTTGTAGATTAGCTTTGGCAGAGCAAAATTATTCAGTCACTGAACGTGAATGTCTCAAGTTAGTATATTCGGTGAAGAAATTCTGGCATTATTTACTAGGATGCCGCTTCACCTTCCATGTCGATCATGCGGCTTTGGTGTACCTTGTTCGCCAACAGCATTTGGGAGGAAGACTAGCCAGATGGGTATTGTTGCTCCAAGAGTTTGATTATTCAGTAGTCCATCGACCAGGATCCGCACATGCACTTGCTGATTTTCTATCTCGATTGGATTCCGGTGAACTTCCGAAAGGAGTTGATGATACCACACCTCCTATTTATGCAACTGAGACTGTACAAGATGATCAACAACAATTACCAGTAAAATCCTCCTATTATGACACTTTGATGCTTTTCTTGACTAGTGGATGTCCTCTCGACACGATCTCTCCTACTACTCGTCAAAAACTGGCCATGTATAGTCGACGATTCCGGCTAATTATAGGGTAGTTATATTACATGGATCACTCGGGAGTGCTGCTGAGATGTGTTCCCCCACACGAAATTGCTTCAGTTATCACAATGGCTCATTCGGCCCCAACTGGAGGTCATTTTGCGGTGACCTGACCCACCGGAAGATTTTGTAGAGTGGCTTATGGTGGCCTACGATGTACCGTGATGTGACCAAGTATGTGCAGCAATGCAATGAGTGTCAACATTCAGGTCAACCTTTACAGCACCATTACTTTCTACTCCAACTAGTTTTGCCTCTTGAACCTTTTCAAAAATGGGGTTTGGATTTTATTGGGCCGATCACACCTCTTGCGACGCTTATCAGTAACAAATATATATTTACCTGCAACAGATTATGCGACTAGGTGGGCCGAAGCTTGGGCTCTATGGTTAGCCACAACTTTTGCGGTCATTAAATGTTTGATGAACGATATTTTTCCATGCTATGGTTTACCCCTAGAGATTGTGATTGATCAAGGTACGCACTTTGCAAACACATTAATGCAAGTGCTTACTAAAACCTTCTAGATTGTGCATAAGTTCAGTTCTCCCTACCATCCACGAGCGAATGGACTCGTTGAGGGCACCAACAAATCTCTGCTGAATATCTTAAAGAAACTGGTATTAGATTGCCCGGAGAGATGGGACCAATCCCTACCTGCCGTATTATGGGCTTACCGTACAACATATAAAGTGGTGACCGGAACAATGCCCTTCAAGTTGGCTTATGGGTTGGAGGTGATTGCTCCTATGGAACTGGTGGTTCCTAGTCTGCGAGTGGCATTAGACCATAAATTACTACCGGAAGAATCTTTTCCTTTCCGATTGGAGGCTTTACGGTCTCTGGATGAACAACGCCTTGAGAGTTTTCTGGTGTTGCAGGAAGTTGAGCTTAGACAAGCAAGAACTCACGATCATTTCCTTAAAACCCCCATGTTTACCATCAACCAATTAGTGCTCTACTATAATGCTAAATCTAACCGATCCGCCGAAAAGTTTAAATTGTGCTGGTTCGGTCCCTACCACATTGCCGAACAAGTGGGACCAACAACTTTTCGGTTATCCACCCTAACTGGTACCCTTCTTCCTAAGGCGGTCAATGCATTGAAGCTTTGTCCCTATTATCCACCGCCTTCATCCTCATGATGCATGATCAGTATTTTTACCCTTTTTTCACATTGTTTCCCCTCGACGTTCCTGTCGTCTCTGCGTAATTCCGATTGACTGATTGACCATAATCTTTTAGTTTTCTTAACTAACCATGATTAGCAGCCGCCCTCTGTGTCTCCGATTCTGTTAGTGCGTGCATGTCGCCATTATACCTGTATATTTCCAACACTGTGTGATGATTAGGTTTCTTTTCGTATGATTCTTCCAGTGTTTCTACGTAATCCTATTCTTCACATTGCTATTCGCTATTGCATCCTTGTGTGCTTGTAATCTTTGTATTCCCTGTGCTATTGTGTGTTTCTGCTTGTGCTATGGAAGCCCTGGCAAATATTGTCACCTTTCGTGCTGGACTCGCTCCGGACATGAGCGAGTTCCTGCGTGCTCGTGGTCACCTTGCCTTCACTGAATTGCCTTGGCATTCAGTGGAGTGTCATCCCTTCTGTGCACAGATAATATCTGCCATAGCCACCACGCCTGCTCCGGAACAATGTTGGCCGTTGGCATGTTTGAACCCCCATGTCATTGTTACTCTCAGTACCGTCGCTGAGGGATTCTGTCTCCCTCAGGACGGGTTGGTTGATGGCCCTCTCCTTCCCATGGCGACCATGAAGGACCTTTTCCCCAGGCACTCGTCTAACGAGTTTGTCATTTTATGTCATCCAGAACCAGAGTGCACTGCACTCGAGTTCCTAGTAGCTGCCTTAAACCTCCAAAAACGCACTTACGGCATTGCACGTCCTTTCTACTCCATGATCGACATTGCATCTCGAGAGGCCGTCAACTTTACTTCATTCTTTTTCCGACACATTCACCGTGAATGCCAAGCCATTTTGAAGCAGTTAGCCAAGAATGAAATTCCTAGAACTCGATTGCCACACCTGCTCACCTTTCTCGTTTCGATGATTCAAGCAGAACAACCACCCCTAGCGAATACTCTGCTCTTACATGAGGAGTCTACACAGATGCTGGAGGATGATGATAACGAAGATCTTCTTCATTTCTTCAGGCGCAAACGTAGTCGAATAAGCCCATCTCAAAGTCAGGCGCAGGAATCAACCGTTTTACAAGAGGTTGAAATTTTTCATGATACAACAACGTCCTTATAGGTAGTATCTGCATCCTCTTCTCCTAGTAAGCAACAGGATCCAGACATTATTATGGAAGATGTAGCTGAGATTTCAGAGCGAGATGAAACAAAACAACCGGATGCTGAGACTATGAAGGTGACAGTGGAAGATACCACTGTCGTTGTCTATCATCCATCCTCTTCACAGGTAGCAGATGATCAAACAGACACGGCAACGCAACTGCAAATTGCTGAAGCGGCCATTACCAAAATTGCCACTGTATCATCGCCACTCCAACAGGAAATAGGCATTGTCCTAATGCAGATACCCCTTCTTCCCCTTGCTCCTCCAACCACACTTCTTGTTGTGGCCGATGAGTATCCTTCCTTGCCTACCACTGCAATTCGTGAGGCCTCGTCCAAAATTTTGCCTTCTCTCGACTACTGTCCACCCTCGTCTCCACACCTCCTTTCTGCCCAAACATCGCAACCTACTTCTTCTATTCCCACCCCGGTTATGTTCACCGAATTGGCATCCATGGGCCAGTTATTAATTCAGTTATCCTAGCAATTACCTTTTCAATTGAAGACGGCACAACAAACTCTTTGACAGGAGCTGTAGAGCAAAGTAGACCTCCTGGAAGCTGATATCGCGCCCCTCCAAGAAGAACTTCTTGAAGCCAAAACAGATATTCACTCCCTACAAGTCCAAATTCAGCCATTACAGGAACAAATGATAGAGAAAGATCTAATTATTGCTAAACAAGACACCGAGATTACTGGATTAAAGCAAGAGGTTGCAGATAAGCAGGATGCCATGACTGTGTTAGGCAACAAGCTTCATGACACGCCGGATAAACTTAGCATATTAGAAGAGGCTTTGTAGATGCTAGCTATGAATGTTATAAACATAGAGAAAGAGCTTAAGCAGGTCATCGAGGAGTTGTTCCACAAAAGCCGATCCTTGGAAGAAGAGATTGGCCAAAATATTCAGTTGAAGAAGGAGATTGGAGCAATTCAAAAGGAAAGAGAAGATTTTTACAAGACAATGCAATTTCAATCTCAGGAACTCGAATATAGGGAAAAAGAACTAGGAATTTAGGCTGATCGATTGTCAAGGATTGTGTTGGAGTTAGATGTCTGCGGAAGCACGTGAACAACACAAGGAAGAAGAAGAAGCTTGGAGCACAACACACAATACTGAATGTATTACTAGAGAATGTACAAAGATAAGTAGCCCATTAGGGCAATAGGCGTATATACAAGCCGGGGGAAAAAAACTCCTAAAGAGGGAAAAAGTGCCCCGGTAGTCCTAGTATGTTCACACACATCACTACCTAAATATATCAACAAATCCCCCCTGGGAGTGATGCGGTGAACAAGGAGCTGGCACTCATGTATAAGGAAGTGCCAAGCTATGTGGAAATCACTCCACAAAAGGAAGTAAGCCCAAAGCTTTGCGGAAAGCTTCAAACTTCTCCCTAGGGAGAGCCTTCGTGAAAAGGTCTGCTATGTTCTCCTGCGTGGGGACATATGCCAAGCTGATCTCCCCAGCAGAGAACCTCTTCCTGACATAGTGATAATGCACCTCAATGTGCTTAGTGCGAGTATGGAACACAGGGTTCCTCACAACTGCCAATGCGCTCTGACTGTCAGTGAAGATGGTGGTGGCAGAAGACTGGCCAACACCGTCTAAGCCACACACACTCAACAGTCGCTGTGAAAGCTGCCCTATACTCAGCCTCACAACTGGAAGTGGTCACAGTAGGCTGCTTCTTGCTCAACCAAGATATACATGAGCTACCAAGCATGAAGCAAAAACCACTGGTGGACACACGAGTGTCATAGCAATCAGCCCAATCTGAGCCAGAAAAAGCATGCAAATCTGGCCGTAGTGATCCCCCCTTGGGATAAAACAACCCAAGTAGCCGAGTACCACTCAAGTAGCGAAAGATGCACCAATGCGTGACTCCTGGGCAATGCATAAACCTGCTCATCTGTGAGACAACAAATTGAATATCTGGCCGAGTAATGCATAAGTAAATCAAGCATCCAATAGGCTGCTGATAGAGAACAACATCAAATGCATCTCCAACGTCATGAAGAATCAATCGTAAACCTGTCTCCATAGGAGTGGCAGTAGGCTTACAGTCTTCAAGGCCAAAACGCTGCAATAATGTGTCAATATATTTCGTTTGACACAAAGCCATTCCACCATCAACTTGCATAAACTGAATGCCCAAATAGTGATGCAAATGCCCCAAATCAGACATCTCAAATGAGGCATGCAAATCAGCCTTGAAATCAACAATATGCTTCTCAATAGGACCAGTGAGCAACATGTCATCAACATAGACAACAATGATCAGAAGCACATCATTAGCAGGCTTAACATATAAGGTGCTTTTAGTTGGACTGTTCTCAAAACCATGTGCAACCAGATAGGCATGTATCTTCTCATACCAAGCACGTGGTGCTTGCTTTAAACCATATAATGCCTTCTTTAACCTGCACACCTGGTTTTCATGCCCTTTCTGCACAAAGCCACGGGGCTTAAAAACATACGCTTCTTCATGCAAGTCACCATTCAAAAATGTTGTTTTAATGTCCAACTGATGTACATTCCAACCATGATTGGCTGCAAGTGCACAAATGCTCCGAACAGTAGTCATACGGCATGTAGGTGCAAAGGTCTCATCAAAATCAATGCCTCTTCCCTGCGCATAACCCTTTGCAACAAGCCTAGCCTTATACATGTCATCTGTACCATCAGGTTTACGCTTCAGCTTGTATACCCACTTAGTGCCAATGGCCTTCTTGCCAGAAGGCAAGTCACATAAAGACCATGTAGCATTCTTCATTATAGCATCATATTCAGATTGCATAGCAGCCATCCAATTTTCTGAATTTTGTGCTTCATCAAAAGAAACAGGCTCTGTCATCACAGAGACTAGACGCAGCCATAGCATAGCAATCTGGTGCAAAGGAGGCACTATGAGAGCCTGAACGAGTACGATATGACAAAGGTGCATCTAATTTGCTGTCAAAGTATCATACATGTCTTTGGAGCTAACATATGTCTCCTTGGTACATGAAAGCAATGGCTGAATATCATCTTCCACAAAAACAACATCACGGCTAACCAGAATGCGTTTAGTCTGTGGATGATACAGACGATAGCCTTTACTTTCACAACTGTACCCAACAAAAATACATTTTATTGCCTTATCATCCAATTTTCTGCGATATTGTCCAGGCACTAATGCATATGCCAAACAACAAAAAACACGTAGATGAGCAACATATGGCTTGCAGTCATGCCAAGCCTCATATGGATTGATAGACTGCAGCGCTTTAGTGGGACACCTGTTAAGTACATATGCTGCACACATGACAGCCTCAAGCATGTGGTAAAGCCTGACTCTTGACCATACACCTCGCCATCTCCATGAGTGACCTGTTCTTCCGTTCAGCAACTCCATTCTATTGAGGTGTATACGGCACTGTACACTGGTGTTTTATCCCACATTTAGCCAGAAATGCGTTAAAATCAGAAGACATATATTCTCACCCTCGATCAGAATGGAGGGTGCCCATTTTACATGCTGATAGATTTTCAGCCAAAAGCAAAAACTGTTTGAAGCACAAAAACACTTCGGACTTTGCATTCAATGGATATACCCATGCATGCCTGGAAAAATCATCAATGAAAGTCACGAAGTAAAGATAGTTTCCAAAAGAAGGTGTCTGCATAGGACCACAAACATCACTATGTACAAGCTGCAATTTCTGCGTAGCCCGAACTGAACCATCTTTTGGAAAGGAGGAACGCTGCATCTTGCCCAAAATACAGCCTTCACATACATGTTTTCCAGGTGCCTCAAGCTTGGGCAAAGAAGACACCATATCAGATTTCTGCAGGCGTAGCAAACTAGCAAAATTCAGATGACCAAAGCGTGCATGCCAAAGCTTTGCATCTGACATAGCCTGAGAATCATGAACTGCACATGCTGAATCATTCACAGATCTTTCATAATCTATGAGCTTATACAGCCCACGATATAAAATGTTAGAAACAATAATAATATCGCCATTTAACAGATCATGAACTGTACATCTATAATCAACAAATTTCACAACCAAGCCAATCTTGGCTAATGCAAAAACTGATAACATATTCTTCTTGATGCCTGGCACAAATAAAGCATCTGACAAGGTGAAAGAACTACCATCAGCAGTAGTCAGAATGATCTTACCAACTCCCATTACAGGATAAGAGGAGTTGTTGGCGTATGTGACAGTATTCCCTGTAGGGGCAGGCTCGAGTGAAGAGAAGAAACTGCGCTGCGCGGCAATATGTTTGGTCGCCCCACTATCAAAGTAGCAAACATCTGAGTCCATTGCAGACATGCACTGCTCATGAGAAGATGGGTCAAAACTGCAAACAGTAGTAAACGCCCATTCTTCTTCTTGCACAAGATTAGCAGACTCTGTTTTTGGTGTAGAGGCTTCTGCAACAACCATTCTAGCCTCCTTTTTCTTTGCCTCTTTTGCAGCGAGCTTTGGACAGTTCTTTATGATATGATCATTCCCTTTACAGTACTTGCAAAATAATTTCTGCTTTTCTGATTTCTTCTCATCTTTATCCTGGTTCTTCGAATGTGCAGCATTTGCAGATTTCTGCTTACTAGTAGAAGAGCTCCATTTTCCTTTGCCCTTCTGAGTAGCCAGGAAAGCTTGATCTGCAACACACATAATGGACCTGTTCTGTCTAGACTGATCTTCCTGCAACAGAACAGAAACTAACTCCTCAAATGATAAGGCATTTGGATTGCCTTTCATCATCAACCGAAGAGTAGAAGCAAAACTTTGATATGAATCAGGAAGACCATTCAGAACGGTCTGCACAAGTGAGCTATCTGGTATAACCACATCAGCAGAAATCAACTGTTCCTTCAAATCTTTGATCTTCGTTAGGAAACTGTCCATAGAATCACCTTCATTCATGTGCTCACTCTCCAACTGTTTTCGGAGGTAAGCAACACGAGCCTCATTCCTAGCATGGTACAATGTGGTAAGTGTACCCCAAGCATCACTAGCTGTTCTACAAGAGTGAATATGAGGAATAATGGCATGTTTGACAGACAAAAGCTATCAATGCATGTGCCTGGGCATCTCTGCCATCCCAACGAATTTGCTTTGTAGTAGGTGCAGCAGAAACAACAGCACGAACATGAATCTGCACAATATCATCTTCGACACCACCTTTATCAGCTGCAGCACATGTATTCGTAGTACCTGTTGTTATAGGTGTAACAAGACATCTTTCAACACCCTGCACAATGTTCCATAATCCTTTTGCAACCAATACATGTCGCATCATATAAGCCCATAATGGGTAGTTGGTACCATCCAACTTATCCTCAACAGCCAACATACGGAATACATCACTGCTTTCAGCCATGGCCGGTGACTAAAATACCTTGATGAGAAAATTGACTGTATCTCAAAAAGTTGAACGGAACTACCGAGACAAGTTCTGCTAAACCTATAGCAGACTTCGAGACGCTTATACTGGCGAACAGAAACAGGTATATACCTTTGGCACAAAAAGACAAAATAGCCTGCACAAGCGCTACGATAGTGCGTTTGGAGGCCGAAACGAGCTCAAATCGCAATTTTGGCACCATAGAACGAAGCTGTTTTGATCTCGGAAACACCCTAAGTATGCTCACCAAAATTTGTATGATTCTTAGACTGCAAACGGAGGAGTGTCGATGGCGCCCTAGATGAAGCGATGACCTGATCTGATACCAATTGTTGGAGTTAGACGTCTGCGGATGCACGCGAACAGCACAAGGAAGAAGAAGAAGCTTGGAGCACAACACACAATACTGAATGTATTACTAGAGAATGTACAAAGATAAGTAGCCCATTAGGGCAATAGGCGTATATACAAGCCGGGGGAAAAAAAACTCCTAAAGTGGGACAAAAGTGCCCCGGCGGTCCTAGTGTGTTCACACACATCACTACCTAAATATATCAACAGATTGATGCAGAAATCATCGATATGAAGTTGTGCAGAGATGTCGCTCACGCAAATGATTTCTATTTACAGGAAGCATTTTTCCAGACTCAGCCTGAGTCTTTAATGAGTCAGGTGATAGCTTCCAGTTTCGTTAGGAGTGATGCACAGCTTATTGAACCTGAACTTTTGAAGAATATGATAGATTCCTTGAAATAGAAGATCGCCCGAACCTTTAAGTTGGCCTGATCCATGTACATATAGAGCATTATAGATGAATCTTAACTTTGTATTTTTTCTTTTTGGGTTCACGTCCACTGTGCGTGCCAATGTGAGCCACCATAATGTAATACGTAATCTTGAAAAGTCGCACGCATACCAAAAGGGCATAACGCAATAGTTGTAACCTTTGATTAATAAAAGAAGTGTGCGTGAATAGAAGGGATCTCGTCGCCAGACAATGGTCTGGACGAATGCCTGACTGGAGCGTAGCATCTTGCTTACATTCTGAGTATTTTGTATCTTTGTCTCTCTGTAATTAAGTTCAATACTGTATTAAGTTTGATGAAGTACTAAGTTAAGCAATACTGCGGTGAAGTGACGACATTGCGCAATTAACTATCTTATGTTGAAGTATGTTGTAATGCGCAAACAGATAGTAGTTGAAGGTTAATCTAAGTTATCGCATTAAGACTGTGAAGTAGTATATACTGAACTTGTAGAATTGGGAAAATACAAACAAGGCCTCTGTTTTATAGACCATAACCATCCCAAGAACCCTGAATCGATAATAGATTAAACAATAAGTTTAACAGGTTCATGAAAGCCAAAGCTTCAACTTTCCTTATCCTCTCATTCCTCTATTGATGCTGATTTCCAAAAGAAAAAGAGATGCAAATATTTCGAAAGGTTGTTCATACTATTGATTGAGTGTAGAAAGCTTGCCAAGTGCAATGAAAAGAAGAAGGAATCCAGCATTTCTATTGTTGAAAATTCTTCAAATGCAAAGAATGATGAAGCCAAAATAGCTCAAGATTTTTATTCATGTGTTGTTACATATCATTATGATAGATGCATCATTGCATTCTAAATCTATGGTTTTGATTGAGGTTGATTCGGAATGGTTCTTTGATAGTGGTGCTTCACAACACATAACTTCATGCAAAAGGTTTTTAACATCTTTCAACGATGCACCCAAAGGAGGACATGTGGTGTGTCCAAACAATGCCTTTTATCCTATCATTGGAGTAGGAGAAATTGAGCTTACAATTGAAAATGGAGGTGTGATTCACTTGAAAAATGCATTGTATATACATGGTATCAAGAAGAACTTGATTTGAATTTCGTTGATTGCCAAAGTTGGACTTCATTTACACTTTGTTGATGATAAGTGTATGTTTCATGATTTTAGCAATGGTGATATTATCGTGATGTCTGGTACATTATGTAATGGTTTTTATTGATTGGATACATACAAGAGGGCTACTTCAAATCCCATGGTTGCTCATACTTCCTCCATAGTTGAAATGGAGCTTTGGCATGCTCATTTTGGTCACTTGAACTTCAATAGTTTGATTTAATTGCAAAAACAAGGACATGATTATCGGTTTTCCAACACTTGAGTCCATTGAAAAGCATGCATGTGAAGGTTGTATTCTTGGAGAAATGCATTGTGCTTCTTTTCCAAAAGATATTCATACACACATTATAAGAAAATTATAGCTTGTTCATAATGATGCATGTGGTTTTGTCAAGAATCCATCTTTTGAGAAGCATGTACATTTTGTTACTTTCATTGATGATCCTACTCACTATACATGGGTATATTCTATGAAAGCAAAGTATGAGGTATTTTCTTTCTTCAAAGAATTTTTAGCTATGGCTGAAATATTTTCTTCAATAAGCTTTTGACTCTATATACAGGTCGTGGTGGTGAACAGGTCACATAAGTTTAATGCTTTTCTTCATGAAAGAGGAATTTCACATCAATGTATGGTCCCATATACGCCTTAGGAAAATGGTGTTGTTGAGCATAAAAATAGAACAATCCTTGAAATTGCACGATGTATGTTTAAAGGAAAGCACCTTCCTCACAAGTTTTGGATAGAAGCAATCATGTGTGCAAACTATGTGTTGAATCAATGTCCTACAAAGGCACTGAGAGTCATCACTCCTTATGAGGCTTGGGATGGACATAAACCTCTAGTTGCTCATATGTGTGTGTTTGGTTGTCTAGCATGTGCTCTTGTGATATCACAACAACATCACAAACTTAATGACAAGGCAAAGAAATGTATATTTTTTGGTTATAGTGTTGAAAGTAAGGAATATGGTTTGTATCATCCATTGATGACCAAAATTGTTGTGAGTTGAGATGTGGTATTTGTTGAAAGTTCAATTTTCCCTCTACTTGAATGCAAAAAATAGCCAACAGTTAGCTCACAAGATGTGTTTGATACACTCATGCCTTTGTTCCAAAGTGGTGCATTTGAGTATGGCCATCTAGATCAACCAACTGAGGCTCAAAGGACTGAAAAAAATCTAGTAAAATAGAGCTAAAACTATAGAGAATTTCCAGCCAAACATGGCTAAAAGTCACATATGGTCAGAACTGCTCGAAATTTAAGTCACATATGGTTGAGCATTTGCGACAAAAGGCTGAAAATGAGCATGAAATTCATCCCATGCATGATATACATGATGATGCATTACATAATGAATGCATGTGTATGAAGAGTGTACTAAGTATACCAAAGTGGTTGAAACAAACTTTGCAGGATATCAAATTGAGTGCACCTTTACTTGGTAGAACAAGATCAAGACCTCACCATGCATCAAGTAATTTTATGGATTATTTTCTTATTGCAACAAAATGTAATGAAGAGCCACTTACTTTTGAAGATGCATATAATGATCCACATTGAATGAGTGCTATGCAATCGAAAATGGATTCCATACATAGGAATGGTACTTGGGAGTTAATGAATTGCCAAAAGGAAAAAATACCATTGATACAAAGTGGGTTTACAAGATTAAGAGAAAGTCATATGGTAGTAGCATTGATCACTATAGAGCTAGATTGGTAGCGGTACTAATGTATTATGTATGTTGATTGTTGAGGATAAGTTGGATGGTGCAAATTACTCATTATGGGCTTATATGATGCATCATGTATTGGTTGCAAAAAGACTATGGAATATTGTGTAGGGTATTGAAAAACGTCCTATTACACCTACAAACATAGCTACTGAAGGTGATGTAGAAAGTGTTGAAGATGAAAGTATTCTTTAGATTCCTATTTGTGTTGCGGTTCCCACTGCACCTACTATAGAGAAAATTTGTTGGGATGGGAAAGATGCCCAGGCACATGCATTGATAGTCTTGTCTGTCAAACATGTCATTATTCCTCACATTCACTCTTGTGGAATAGCTAAGGATGCTTGGATACACTTACCAATTTGTACCAAGCAAGGAATGAGGCTCGTATTGCTTACCTTCAAAAACAGTTGGAGAGTGAGCACATGAATGAAGGAGATTCCATGGACAGTTTTCTAACAAAGATGAGATTTGATGGAATAGATGATTTCTACTGATGAAGTCTTGCCTTATAGTTCATTTATGCATATTGTTCTAAATGGTCTTCCCAATTCATATTAGGGTTTTGCTTCTACTCTTCGTTTGATGATGAAACACAATCCAAATGCCTCAACATTTGAGGATTTAGTCTCTGTTTTGTTGCAGGAAGATCAGTCTAGGCAGAATAGGTCCATTATGCATGTTGCAAATCAAGCTTTCTTGCTAGTCAAAAGAGCAAAGGTAAATGGAGCTCTTCTAGTAGTAAGCAAAAATCTGCTAATTTTGCACAATCAAAGAAGGATGACAAAGATGAGAAGAAAACAAAAAAATAGAAATTGTTTTGCAAATACTGTAAAGGAAATGATCATGTCATAAAGAGTTGTCCAAAACTGGCTTCTAAAAAGAAAAGGAAGAAAGAGGCTAGAATGGTTGTTGCAGAGGCCTCAGAGAGGCCTCTACACCTAAAACAAATTATGCTAATCTTGTGCAGGATGAAGAATGAGCATTTACCACTGCTTGCAATTATGACCCATCTTCTCATGAATAGTGTATGTCTCCAATAGACTCAGATGTTTGGTACTTTGATAGTGGGTCAACCAAACATATTACCTCGCAACACAGTTTCTTCACTTCACTCAAGCTTGCCCCTATAGGGAATATGTCACATGTGCCAACAACTCCTCTTATCCTATCATGGGAGTTGTTAAGATCATTCTAACTCTTGCTGATGGTAGTTCTTTTACATTGTCGAATGCTTTATTTATGCAAGGGATCAAGAAGAATATGTTCTCAGTTTCCACTTTAGCCAAGATTGGCTTGGTTGTGATTGGTGATAGATGTACAGTTCATGATCTATCAAATGGAAATGTCATTATTTCTTCTGGCATTTTGTATCGTGGGTTGTATAATCTCATAGACTATGAAAAATCTGTGAATGATTCAACATGTGTAGTAAATGATTCTCATGCTTTCTCAGATGCAAAGCTTTGGCATGCATGCTTTGGTCATCTTAATTTTGCTAGTTTGTTATGCCTGCAAAAATATGAAATGGTGTCTGCTTTGCCCAAACTTGAGGCACCTGGGAAACATGTCTGTGAAGGTTGTATTTTGGGAAAGATACAGAGGAACTTGTATTTTGTGCAAAATACAACGTTCCTCATTCCCAAAAGATGGTTCAGTTTGAGCTACTCAAAAATTGCAGCTTGTTCATAGTGATGTCTAAAGTCCTATGCAGACATCATCTTTTTGAAAATATCTTTACTTCTTGACTTTCATCAATGATTTTTCCAGACATGCATGGGTATATCCATTGAAAGCAAAGTCTGAAGTGTTTTTGTGCTTCAAACAGTTTTTGGTTTTGGTTGAAAATTTGTCAGCATGTAAAATGGGCACCCTCTGTTCTGATCAAGGGGGGGAATATATGTCTTCTGATTTTAATGCATTTTTGGTTGAACGTGGGATAAAATATAAGTGGACAATGTTGTATACACCTCAACAGAATGGAGTTGCTGAAGTATTTCGATGGCGATGCACCACAATGCGCTCTCCTTCTCAAGAGCTTCACGATGATATGCTCGGAGTAGAAAACCGAGCTCCTAAGGCTGCACATAGTACTCTGCACAGAGGTTGCAGAATACGCAGAAAACACAGTACACAGGGAGCACGAAGACAGACTTTTTAGGTCTTACAAATGCGGTCGAACTTAGAGTTTGTGACTAACCAGGCCACTATATGTTTTATTAAAGAACATATACAAAGAAGTGTCCAATACCCATTTGGCCTTTCACATGGACACTAACGGTAACAATCTCCCACTAAAGGCTAACATGGTGAAAGTAACTATGGGAGAAAAATAAAGAATGATAAAGAATACATGAGTGTAAGTATACAAACTATACCTCCCACCTGATGGGCATGTTACACAGTATACAAGTGACTATGTAAGATCAAGAATCAAGTAACCCCCATCAAGTGACAACAATGTCGAAAGCTATCCTATGGTAGAGCTTTAGTCAAAGCATCTGTAGCATTATCTCGAGTGTGAAGCTTCTCAAGAATAATGCGCTCAGTGGCTAAGAAATCTCTAATGAAGTGATACCTCACCTCAATGTGCTTGGACTTTGCATGATAGATCGGATTCTTAGCCAAAGCAATGGCACTCTGACTATCACTAAGCAAGCAAGGTACATGCTGAGGTAAACCCATATCACAAGCAAGACGAGAAAGCCACAATGCTTCCTTACATGCCTCACTTGCTACAACATACTCTGCTTCTGTGGTGGAAATAGCTATACATTCTTGAAGATGAGATCTCCAAGAGATAGCACCTCCAGAAAAATGAAAAATGTACTCTGATGTAGACTTATGATTGTCTACACAACCAGCATAGTCAGAATCTATGTACCCAATAATGGATGCTTTCCCTCTACCTAAGCATAGACACTTGTCCTTAGTACCACTCAAATATCTCAAAATCATCTTGACCGCTTCCCAATGTTTCTTGCTAGGATTAGACATATATCTTCTCACAACTCCCACTGCAAATGCAATATCTAGTCTCGTCGCTACCATAGCGTACATGAGACTACCAACAGTAGACTAATAGGGAATTTCGGTCATGAATTCCTTTTCCTCATCTGATTTGGGGCAATCATCCTTGCTCAATTTCACATACGTGGGTAAAGGTGTACTTAATGCCTTTCCACCCTCCATATTGAACCTATGAAATACTTTGGATATGTACTCACTTTGAGACAAGTATATGCATCTTTTACTCCTATCACGAGTAATGTGCATGCCAAGAATATGTTTGCCATCCCCCAAATCCTTCATATCAAATATCTAACTCAACTTCTTTTTGAGAATTGACAAGTCATAAGAGGACTTCCCAACAATCAACATATCATTGACATAAAGTATCAAACATATCAAGCTGCCATCTTAGCATCTCTTTGTGTAGAGACAATGATCCTCATTGCCTTGAGAATAGCCTTGAGACTTCATAAAAGCATCAAAATTTTGGTACCATTGTCTAGGGGATTGTTTAAGTCCATACAAGCTCTTCTGGAGCTTACAAACTAGACTTTCCTTGCCAAGAACTACATAATCCTCTGGTTCTTCCATATAGATCTCATCTGTAAGATCTCCATGCAAGAAAGCAATTTTCACATCCGTTTGGACTAACTCTAAGTCCTCCATTGCAACGAATCCGAGCAACATGCGTAGGCTAGTCATCTTGACCACTGGAGAGAAGATTTCCTCAAAATAAACACCATGTTGTTGCTTAAAACCCTTTGCAACAAGTCGTGCTTTATGCTTTGGAGAAGCACTATCTGATGTGAATTTCAGCTTATATACCCATTTACATGGTAAAGCTTTCCTGCCATTTGGCAAAGGTACTAAATCCCAAGTACCATTCTTGTGAATAGAATCCAACTCACTCTTCATAGCACACTCCCACTTGGCATGATCCTCTGTCTACATAGCCTCTTTGTAGCAAGAAGGCTCACCGGCATCTGTTAGCATAACAAAATCTAAGCCTGGAACATATCTATCAGGTGAATGTGAGACACGTGCAAAACATCTCAATGGTTGCTGAACAGGAACATGTGCAGAGTGATCTTGAACATCCCTATGTGCAGCATTTTTATGCATGCTAACAGGAGGACTAGCATCCTCAAACACCACTCTTCTCACTTCAACCGCCTTAATGGGTTGTTTATGCATCTTAGACTCATTGAAAATGACATGACTACTTCTGATCAATGTCCGTGTTTTAGGATGCCATAAGCGATATCCAAATTGTCCTTCTCGACCATATCCAAGAAAAATGCATTTCTTTGACTTATGGTCCAACTTTCGTTTAAGATTCTTGGGTATATGAACATATGCTTCACACCCAAAAACTCGAAGATGATCATATTATGGTGGCTTCCCAGTCCATAGCTCTTGTGGCACTTTCAGACCTTTGGCAGTACTAGGTGAAAGGTTAATCACATGAACTATAGTCAAACTGCTTCTGCCCAAAAGCCTTGTGAGAGGTTTGCATGATGCAACATAGAGACTATTCTATCTTGAGTAGTTCTATTCATCCTCTCAGCTACACCATTATGTACTGGGGTATAAGGAGCTCTAAACTCTCTACAATTCCCTCTAGACTGATAGAAAAGGCTGAATTCATGTAAGATATACTCACCTCCATTATTTGAACGCAAACCCTTAAGCTTAGGTCCTTTTTTAATCTCAATTGAAGCAAGCCATTTTTTGAAAGTAGGAGATACCTCATCCTTTGATTTGATAGGATATACCGAAACTTTTCGAGTAGCATCATCTATGAAAGTGACAAATTAAAGAGAAGCACCTAAGGACCTAGTGGGCATAGGACCACACACATCTGTATGAACGAGATCTAAAGGTTGAATTGAAGATTCAATGTGCATTCTATGCACATTTCCGGTTTGCTTTCCATATTGACAATGCTCACAAAATGAAAAATCAGAGAAAGATAACACAGGTAAGTAGCCAGAACAAGAAAGATTTTCCATTACACTACGCGATATATGGCCCAAAGGACCATGCCAAATACAAGCTATAGGTTGTTCAGTAACAGCTAACAAGTGTTCTTTCTGCGATACAAATAAAGGATAAAGTGAGCCAACTTTGCTTCCTTTTGCAATAACCATATTGCCCTTTGACATGCAAAAGGACTAAGCATAAAAGACCACCTTGTAACCAAGGTCAACAAGTTGACCAACTGGCATCAAAATGTGTGATAACTGAGGTACATGGCGTACATTATGCATAGTAGATTTTGAGCCATCAATGAATTGCAGAACCACATCTCTAATCCCCACAACATCACATTGGTAAGAGTCACCAAGTCTCATGGTACCAAGAGACTTTGCTACATAATTAGAGAACCATTCTCTATGTGGTGTCACATGGAAAGAAGCACAAGAATCTAGCAGCCAAGTGTGGGAAAGAGAATCAGCCATTAAAGCCTCAGTTGGCACAATACTATCAAGTGTCAACACATCAACATCATGAGAAATAGCATTAATATCTTCAATCTTCATAGTCGAAGTAGATGGTGCAGGTAACTATTTAACATGCCCATCAACATTCTATCCTTTACCTTTAACATTCTTTAATGCATAACAGTCTTTCTTTATGTGTCCTTTCTTATGACAATAATGACATTCGATATCCCTCTTCCTTGATTTACTTCTACTCTTATTCTATTAACCATTCTTTTCCTTGTTCTTTCTCCTGCCACATTGTTGATTCTTTCCTTGGTAAGAATCACGAACATTATATGCATCTCCACTGTGAGTGCTAACCATAGATTTTCTGTGAATCTCCTCACTCAAGAGTGCTCCACATATGTCATCATAGACGAGTTTACCACCAGGTGCACTATTGCTATTAGCTATGCAAAACGTATCCCATGATGATGGCAAGGTGCATAACAACAATACTACTTTCATTTCATTATCCATATCCATTTTCTGAGCCTGTAAATGAGAGAATATAGCATCAAATTCATTCAGATGAGAAGCAACACTATATGTGTACTTCATACAAAGGTCATATAATTTTCTCATCAGATAGACTTTTTGATGTCGTCTCTTTTTCATATGTATTGCATAACTTCTTCCAAAGCTCCTCTACACTTTCACAGTCTAATACTGTAAAATAAACATTATCTGCTAGGAGCAAGTGAATGGTAGACTTAGCCATTTCATCTAACTCATCCCAATCATCTTCATCCATGTCAGCAGGCTTCTTTGAAATTCCATTTACATGCTTCCATTGCCTCCTTTGAATCAGCACATCTTTAATCTGATTCTTCCATAGAGCAAAGTTTGTGCCATCAAATTTTCGGATCTCAAAGCTTTGCCCTGCAAGTTATAGCTCCTCCTTGGAACACTAGCACTAGACCCTGATGCACCGGATGTGCCTAAGACCTTTGATGCCATGATGGTAGAGAACTGAATAGAATGATAATGGAGCTAGAAGAGTCCGAACACCAACGAATAAGTGTATCAAGGACTAAATCGACCACTGTATAGAAATCTAGAAACATTTTGCCAAAGTATCCTCTACAAAATGAGTGTATGAACAGTGTCAAAATATCATAAAATTGTGAGTACTAACATGTTTTCCTGCATAGTGAATCACTGACTCCACTGCATATAATGAGTTGCCCAATAGAAGCCAACTCGACTTATCGAGCACCTATGAACAACTATCATACATCTCCTATGGCGAGGCTGAGCAAGTCTTCCACTTGCATCACCGAAGAGACCCCGACATCTGGGTGTCTCCCAGTTAAGAAAACCTCACCACGACCCTCTTTATCAAACGTGAAAGGCTTTATGCAAAGAACATAACCGCTATATCAATGACCACATGGACGTACATAAGCGGTATCTAGAGAAGCGTACATAGTGTGTATGTGCTCAATATATGCAGTAAAATGAAACTAGAGGCTAAATACATAGCCCAAAAACTAGCCAATAACACTTGCAAGTGTCTATCAACTTTTATATTTTAGGCTCAAAAAACCTGCATAAATTTGCAGCAACTGCTCTCACTAAAACTGAAACCTTTCAAGAAACTTGTAGTTTTACGAGTGTGGCTAAAACGACAGCCCCAAGCTTGATATTTATTGTCGGAGAAGTACAAAGAACATTCTTCTTGATGTTCTTGGACCTGTGTGAAGAGAACTATGTGTGGAAGTACTCCAAAGTGGCTCCAAAAGACACCCAAAAATGCTTCAAAAATAGGCTTTGAAAGAAAAGAATGAAGGTTTGAGGAACCAAAACATGTTCAAGGTAATGTCAACCTTAGTCTTTCCCCTTCTTCAGACACCACAAGAGTGTAGCTTAGTGGTAAGAGATTTCCACGATTAAGCGACCTCCGGGGGAAACAGTATTGGGATGGGTGACCTCCCGAGAAGTATCGAGACCCTCTATATTCCTTGATCGTTGAGGTCCTCCCTCGCGTGCAGCCAATGGCACCAATGGTGACTTCGGTGACTCGGATGACAAGGTATGCCAAGGTCTATGCCTTGGTCGTCGCCTTAGTCGTAAGCCTTGGAGAAAGCCTGGGGGGGTGCTCGCTTTGCTGGAACAAAGCTTTTGCCTCAAACTGCTCTGATACCAATGAAGTATTTCAATGGTGATGCACCACAATGTGCTCTCCTTCTCGAGAGCTTCACGATGATACGTTCGGAGTAGAAAACTGAGCTCCTAAGGCTACGCATAGTACTCCGCACAGAGGCTACAGAATACGTAGAAAACATAGTACACAGGGAGCAGGAAGACAGACTTCTTAGGTCTTACAAATGCAGTTGAACTTACAGTCAAATATCTCTTGCAATCCATGACTCAAGAAAATACCTTGGAGGATGTTATCTATCAGGTAGTTCAATGTGAGAATCAATTATTCAAAGAAAGTCAAACCCAAGAGCTAGAAGGGTTGAATAATCAAGACAATGTTCCTCAAGAATCCGAATCAAGAATCTTTGAAGCCTAAGGAGTCATTACAAATGATATGGAGCATACAAATTGTGAAGATGACAAGAAGATAAAGGACAAGGAGAAATTCATATTCAATCAAGGAGGTGTGATTACTCAAAGCACTCCATCAAAGAACTTGGAAACACTACAATGCACCACTAAAAGCTCAAAGGACCTATCTTGTGATGAACCTAAGGAAGCTCAAGGGAGACCTAGTCCTCCACCACCTTTCAAGATTAAAGATCATGAAGAATTCAAGGTTGAGCATGTCTTTGATTCAAGAATCTCCCGAGGAAGATTGAAATGCATTATTCATTGGAAGGGGTATGATCTCAGTGATCAGACTTGGGAGCTTACAGAAAATATTCAGAGAGCAAAAATCAAGGTTCGTGAATTCCTTAGAAAGAATCCAATTAAACCCAAGCTAGAAAAGATGGCCGCTCCTTGTGAAACTCGTCGCTTGAGGGGGAGGTGATGTCATGGACACAAAGAAAACCATCTTAAACCTTAGATTACATGTGAATTTCCTATATCTCATTTCTGGTTATGATTTTACAGAAACTAATGCTATGCATCCGAAATGTGCCAAAACCCCAAGATCAACTGCCTATTTGCTGAATTTTGACACCCAAAAGTCTTATTTCCAGATGATGATGTCATCGATGACATCATCAAATCGTAACGACCCTTGAAAACCTATAAAAGGAGGGATTGGCCACATTCATAATCATTCTTTTGGATGCCAGTCTTGGGAGCTCAAGGATTCATGACCACCAAGTAAGTACTTTCAAATTCCAGTTCGAGTTCTAGTCTTGTCTCTTGTTCCAATCTTGTCTAGTATTGTATCCTGGACATCTAGCTTTTTCTTGTTGTAATCTCGTAGTACAAGATCCTTTCTAGTTCTTTCTTGTATCCAGTTCATATCCCTTAGGGGAATTCTTGTAATCCAGATATCTTGTCCCATACCTACGATCCCACGTTGTGGGACCTCATGTATCATCTCTAGTCGAGTTTTTCATACCTATCAGTCCTCGATTGTGGGATATCTCATATCTGTTATGTGTTCTTGTATCGTTTTCCCTACGTGGGTGTTCTTGTAATCATAAGTGTATTTCCGAAATCTTGTCTAATGTAGTCAGAGAGCACAATCTAGTGCTCCCTTGACATTTTGGCAAGACTATCCTGATCAAGACTAAGCACCATGGATTCCCTATGCAAGGAGATCCAATCTACCATAAAGGACTTGATTGAACATATCCAAGAGATGAAAAGATTTCTATGACAAGATGATCGATCAGTTTCAAGCTATGCCTTGAATATCAAGATGTTGTTTTGGGGAACTACATATCAAGAAGACTACATGGTTAATCAATTTCGAAGTGGCCTCAATCCTAAAGTCAAATATCTCTTACAATCCATGACTCAAGAAAATACCTTGGAGGATGTTATCAATCGGGAAGTTCAATGTGAGAATCAATTATTCAAAGAAAGTCAAGCCCAAGAGCGCATGGGCGTATATACAAGCCGAGGGAAAAAAACCTCCTAAAGAGGGAAAAAAGTGCCCCGACGGTCCTAGTGTGTTCACACACATCACTACCTAAATATATCAACAGAGTCTTGTGGATTTTATTAATTATTAAAAATGGTATATGGAAGCTTGTGGATCTTATTAGTTATGAAAAATAACATGTGGATGCATTCACAACTTCAAATTTAGAGCAAAAGTAGATAAAAGTAAGAAGGAAAGGAGAGGTGTCTATTTTTAGACAAGGAAGGTGCTTCTCTTGATAGCCTCTCAATAAAAAGAGTGCTTCTCTTAGTGTAGTTGTCCAAATTGAGTGATTTTTGTTGCGTTGCAAAGCTTACAACTTGTACTATATAAGTAGATCAGTTTTTGTTCAATTTTCAATGAGAAAGCTGCACGCAAGTAGGCATTTTTGAAAATTTTCTTTTTTGTCTATCCGGTGCCTCATCAGAGACATACCTCTCTTCAAACTTTCATATCGTAGTTCTTATGAGGGCTTTTTGAGTGATTTCACTTGGAGGAGTTTCCTTTGCTCTCATAATTTCTATCCATATCAAAATTTTGCATATATCTTTAAGTTTTCTTGCTGTTGTACATCAGTTTTCAATTCAGATAGTTAGTCATACCTTGCTGTTGCAAGCCTTCTCATGCCTTGACTTCAAGCTGCTCGTTCGGGAGCTATACTCCACCTTTTTTGACGTTTTTTGTTTCTAAAGCATGCTACTCAGAGTCTAGTTTCAGGATATATGATTACTTTTGTCAAATTATGCTCAGAGAGTTTCTGGTGGTTATTTTGCTATAGTGACCTATTTCTATTTTCTTGAAAGTTTGGAGGAAAGTTTGGTTTTGAAGGTTGGAAATATTTGGTTGGTGTTTTGAAGATCTTGGGAGGTCTCATCATGTTTCATTGTGTACGTTGATGTTTAAAAGTTTTTAAACACAAAATTGTGGTATCAGAGCTTTTGTTTTTTGTTTGTTTATCAAATCTTTCATACAACTTATTGAATTATCTTCTTTGTTTACAACAATTCAACATGGTAGATTTAAGTGCATCGATTGAGAAGTTATCAGATGGGAGAAATTATCCCATGTGGCAATTTAGAATGGAGATTTATCTCATGTCTAAAGGTCTTTGGGGATTGATAACAGGTACAAAAGTGAAGCCGGTATTACCAGAAGCTCCTACACAAGTGGATCAAGCAAGAGAGCAAGAATGGATCGAAAGAGACAGAAGAGTTCTATTTATTATATCACAAACAGTTTCCAATACTATGCTTGGGCATATAAGAGGTTTGAATACTAGTAGAGAGGCTTGGGAGTCTCTAGAAAGGTTATTTGCAACTACCAATAGAGCGAGGCAAACACAACTTATTGGTGAGTTGACAAGAGTAAAAAAGAATCCACGACAATCAGTTAATGATTATGTTCTTGAGGTAAAATCTCTTATTGAAGCATTAGCCTCTATTGAATGCATATCCTAGTGAGGATTTAAAGTTTAATAGCATGTTAAATGGCTTGAGAGAAGATGAAAGATGGAAGTCTTTCATTACGTCTATCATGACTCGAGAGAATCTACCATCCTTTGAAGATTTACAAACGCTCATGATGACTGAAGAAATCAACATAGAAGGTGGCAACTCTTATCATTCACAAAGAGGTAGTCAAGGACAATCTCTTTATACTTCATCAAGTAGATCAAGAGGTAGAGGAAATTGGAGAGGAGGAGGAAGATTCAACAACAATGCAAGAGGAAGAGGAAGCTTCAATGCTACTAGAGGAGGAAGAACAACACAACAAAGTCAACAAACTCAATCAAACGAGCAAGGTAACTTTACTTGCCTTTATTGTGGTAAATTTGATCAGTATGCCAGGGATTGCTTCTCCAATCCGAATAGAAGAGGTGGTTTTAGAGGACGACAAAGAGGAACAGGCCAAGATCACATGCATCACAACAACAACATAGTACAAGAGGAGGCTCAAACACAGAAGGAAAACATTCTTATGACTATGCATATAGAGACACATAAGAGGAAGGTAAACAACAAAACTTGGTATGTAGATAGTGGTTGCTCAAACCACATGAGTCACAACATGAATATGTTTGTGAACTTACACAAATCTGATTCAAGAGTCACAGTTGCTACAAGAGATAGTACTGAGCATGAAGTAGTTGACATTGGTGATTGTCCACTTAATGAACATGTTACTCTTAGAGATGTTTTGTTTGTTCCTACTATTACAAGAAATTTGATTTCAGTTGGACAAATGGAGCACAATGGAGTAAAGGTCGATTTTGACAATAATCAGTGGCAGGCTTATCAGAAGAAGGATGGGAATTTTGTTATAAAAGGAGAAAAGGTAAACAGATTATATACTTATGAAGTTGAAGTTCCAGATTATGCAGGTTATACAATGGTTAATGGGACTCAAGTAATTCAATTGGATTTATGGCATAAAAGATTAGGACACATCAGTGTTGGCAGGTTAAAAGATATTGCAAAGAAATCATTGGTTGAAGGTTTACCACAACTACGTAAGCAAGATTTGGATTTTGTTTGTGAGGCATGTTAGTTTGGAAAACAGATACGAAGTCATTTTTCAAAAGTAGGATTGCAAAGCAGAGCTATGTTGGACTTGATTCATACTGATGTATGGGGTCCATCTCAAGAAGAGTCCATGGCACGTAGCAAGTACTTTGTAACATTTATTGATGACTTCTCAAAGTTTACATTCATTTATTTTATGAAATACAAATCCAAAGTGTTTGACATGTTCAAGAAGTTTAAATCATTGGTTGAAAAGCAAACAGGTCGAAGCATAAGAAGGTTGAGATCAGATGGAGGAGGTGAATATTTTTCTAATCAGTTTCTTGCATTTTTGGAGGAAGAAGGAATTAAAAAGGAGACTACAAACAGATACACACCTCAACAAAATGGTGTGGCCGAAAGCAGAAACAGGTCTATCTTGGAGATGGGTAGGTGCATGTTAAATGAAAAGGACTTACCACTTACGTTTTGGGATGAAGCATGCAATATGGCAGTTTATGTGATGAATAGGTTACCACCTACTCAAAGTCATGTACAGAAAGCACCTTATGAATTGTTTTATGGATCAAAACTAGATATTGCTAATTGTAAATTGCATATGTTTTGTTCATGTTCCACAACAGTTAAGGTCAAAGTTGGATCCAAGGTCACAAAAAATGGTTTTCATTGGTATGGCAGAAGGGCAACCAGGATATAGATGTGTGAATCCAGATATGGGAGAGGTAATTGTTTCGAGAGATGTTATTTTTCATGAAGATAAATCTTGGTATAAACATGAAGTGCAGGTAGATGAAGAAGAAACTACAAGAAGTCACGAAGAAGAGCCAAGTTCTCCATGTTCACCAGAGAGTCAAATTACACATGAGAAGATAACTCCCCCCAATCAGAAGTTGAAGAAAATTCTCGATTTGATTTCAACGGAAATTGAGTCACAGGAAGAAGAAAGTGAAGGTTCTACATCAAGAAGAACTCAAACTGGAAGGCAAGAAAAGCATGGTAGGACAAGAAGCCAATCAAGGTATCCAATAAGAGAAAGAAGGCAACCGCAAAGATTTTCTCATGAAGCTTATATTGCAAAACTTCTTGAGGAGCAGGAACCAACAACTTTTAAAGAAGCGTCAAAGGTAAAGAAATGGGTTAAAGCAATGGATGAAGAAATGACAGCTTTGTATGAGAACAATACATGGAGTTTAGTTCCAAGGCAACCTAACATGAAGGTAATTGGTAACAAATGGGTGTACAAGATAAAGAGAAACAATGATGGTTCAATAAGTAGATATAAAGCAAGGCTTTTTTGTAACGGTTATGCATAGAGTTATGGCATCGATTATGAGGAGAAATTTTCTCCTGTTGCCAAGAAATCAACAATAAGGACATTAATAAGTGTTTTTGCAAGCAAGGTATGGAACCTTTATCAATGAGATATAAAAAATGCATTTCTCAATGGTGATTTAAAAGAAGATGTGTACATGGAGCAACCAGCAGGTTATGAAGATCCCAAGAAGCCTACACATGTATGTAAACTCTTGAAAGCATTGTATGGTCTTAAGCAAGCTCCAAGGGCTTGGAATTTTAGATTGGTAAAGTTTCTCGAAAAGAAGGGATACAGGTGTTCAAATGCAGATACTTCTTTGTATGTTAAGGTTGAAGGATCATTGATTGTTTATATCTCAATTTATGTGGATGACTTGATAATAACAGGAAACAATGAAGGTGAGATAGCCAGGATCAAAGCAGAGCTTGGATCTGAATTTAAAATTTCAGATTTAGGAGAACTGACGTACATTCTTGGAATCGAAGTTATGAACAAGGAAGATAGCATATATCTTCTACAAAGGAAGTATATTTCAGATTTGTTAAAGAAATATGACATGGAGCATCGCAAGAGTATCAGTAATCCGATGGAACCCAATGTGAAGTACAGTGCTGAAGATGGTGAACCTTTAGAAGATCCGCTTATCTATAGGTCTTTGATTGGTTCTCTTATATATGCAACTTTAACAAGGCCAGATATTACATTTAGTGTAAGCATATTGTCTCAATTCATGAACAAACCCACATATGTTCATATGCAAGCAGCTAAAAGGGTCTTGAGATATTTGAAGGGTACATTAAATGAAGGTCTAGGTTATAAATATCATGAAGGTTTGGATTTGAAAGCATACAGTGATGTAGATTGGGCTGGAAATAAGGATGATAGAAGGAGTATAGGCGGATATCTGATATTTGCATGTAATAATTTGGTTTCATGGAGTTCTAAAGAACAGCCTACAGTAGCACTTTCAAGCACAGAAGCTGAATATAGAAGTCTTACAAATGCAACATGTGAGATTGTGTGGTATTTGAAGCTTTATGAAGATACTATCTACAACACGTCCACTAACCTTTGGAGATAATGTAAGTTCATTAGACCTCACGTCTAATCCTGTGTACCATGCAAGAACAAAACACATTGAAGTGCACTATCACTATATCCGAGAGAAGGTGGTGAATGAAGATATTGATATTCAACATGTTGGAACTAAAGATCAATTAGCAGACATACTTACAAAAGCAGTAGATGCTCAGAAGCTTAAGTGAATCAAAGTACTACTTGGAGTCAAAGCTTTGGATTTTAGAGCTTGAGGGGGGCAATGTTACATAAAAACAAGCTTTAAAGTAATCTTGGAGTCTTGTGGATTTTATTAATTATTAAAAATGGTATATGAAAGCTTGTGGATCTTATTAGTTATGAAAAATAACATGTGGAGCGTTCACATCTTCAAATTTAGAGCAAAAGTAGATAAAAGTAGATAAAAGTAGATAAAAGTAACAAGGAAAGGAGAGGTGTCTATTTTTAGACAAGGAAGGCGCTTCTGTTGATAGCCTCCCAATAAAAAGAGTGGTTCTCTTAGTGTAGGTGTCCAAATTGAGTGATTCTTGTTGCGTTGCGAAGTTTACAACTTGTATTATATACCCAGATCAATTTTTGTTCAGTTTTCAATGAGAAAACTCCATGCAAGAAGGCGTTTTTGCAGATCTTCTTTTTTGTGTCTATCCGGTGCCTCATTAGAGACATACCTCTCTTCAAACTTTCATATCTCAGTCGTTATGAGGTCTTTTTGAGTGATTTCACTTGGAGGAGTTTCCTTAGCTCTCATAATTTCTATCCATATCAAAATTTTTCATATATCTTTAAGTTTTCTTGCTACTCTACATCAGTTTTCAATTCAGACAGTTAGTCATACCTTGCTGTTGCAGGCCTTCTCATGCCTTGACTTCAAACTGCTCGTTTTGGAGCTATACTCCACCTTTTTTGACATTTTTTGTTTCTAAAGCATGCTACTTAGAGTCTACTTTCAGGATATAGGATTATTTTTGTCAAAGTCTGCTGAAAGAGTTTCTGGTGGTTATTTTTCTACAGTGACCTATTTCTGTTTTCTTGAAAGTTTGGAGGAAAGTTTGGTTTTGAAGGTTGGAAATATTTGGTTGGTGTTTTGAAGATCTTGGGAGGTCTCATCATGTTTCATTGTGTACTTTGATGTTTACAAGTTTTTAAAAACAACAACTCCATTGGTTGTCTCCACAAATAACTAGTATACAATAACCCATCGATTATGCCACCTGCAAGGCAGAGGCTTTGGTGGTAAAAAATGCTACTACTATAATTGTTGCCAGATTACTTGCCAAAGAAATCTTCCAACATTTTGGGATACCTTTAGAGATATTTTTTAATTGTGGCTCTCATTTTTCAAATGGCTTAATTAAAGCCTTGAATATGGAATTCAATATTATTCACAAGTACAACACTCCTTACTAAGCATGAGATAATGAACATGTGGAAAGTACTATTAAGGCCTTGCTTGCTATTTTAAAGAAACTTAGTTTGGAGAGTCCAAAGTGGTGGGACCACTCATTAGCATCCATATTATGGGCTTACCAAATAGCTTATAAAGTATCAATCAACTTCACATACTTTAAATTAGCATTTGGTATCAAAGTATTGCACCTATTGAAGTCGTTGTCCTACGTTTAAGAGTCGCCATGGCTAAAAATCTATCAGCATGTAAATTGGGCATCCCCCATTCTGATGAGGGTGGGAATACATGTCTTATAATTTTAATGCATTTTTCATTGCGTGTGGGATAAAACATTAGTGTACAATGCTGTATACACATCAAAAAAGTGTTGTAGAAAGAAACAATAGGTCTCTCATGGAGATGGCATGTTATATGGTCAAAAGTCAGGCTTTACCACATAGATTTTGGCTTGAGGTTGTTATGTATGTAGGATATGTACTTAATAGGTATCCCACCAAATCACTGTAATCCATCACTCCATATGAGGCTTGTCATGGTTGTGACCCATCTGTCACTCATCTATGTTGTCAAGATGAAATCACTCTAGGATTATGTGTAGGATTTTTTTCAAAAATTATATCTTTATGCTGGTTGTGATCTGATGAGTTGTTTCTAAGAAGAAGAAAAGAGTTGTGTTGATCAATTGTTTGATTGAATGGGCAATGAGAAACATTCCATTTGTACATTGTACTTGTATATTTACCTGAATAAAACCATTAGCTCCTTAAAATCCCAAACCCTAGTTTCATTTTAAACTGAAAGCATTAAAAACCCCATGTGTTTGATCAAAAGAAGAGCCAAAAAACATGTATATATAAAAGTCCTAAAAAACCATGATAGTTTTACCCTTAGAAACCTCAAGGACCTTGAAACCCTAGCTCAAGAACCCTGAAAACTAATCTTTAACCCTTAGAAAATTAACTTTGAACCCTTATAAATTCAAGGTTTTAAAACCCTTAATGTATATATTTAATCATTAAACATGAGCTACTAAGCCTAGCCATATGAAACCCTAGGTTGTCCCAAATAAAAATGCTAATTAGGAACTTTAGGAATTCATTTTTCCCAACACCAAACCTTAATTTAATTTAATTCTTTGTATACAAGAGTGAAAAGGAATAAAACCTTAATCAAAAATAAAAATTGAAAAGAAAAAAAGTACATAAATAAAAATGAAAACTAAATAGAAAAATAAAAAGAGAAAAATAAAAATAGAAAAAGAGAAAAACCAAAATAGAAAGAAAATATTGGATTTTCTAAAATTAGAAAAGAACAAAAAGAAGATATTTTACTAGAATAAAAAATTAAAAGTTTCTAAAGTTCTAAGAAAATTCTAGAGGATTAACCAAAATTGGTAAGAAGATCATGTTCTTCTAGAAAGTTAGAACTTTAGAAATTCTATAAAAAGGAGCAAGGCTGTTCATTAGGATTTCCCATTGATTTTTTAAGGTAATTTTTTTTTCTTCCTTTCATTGTATCTTGTGTCCATTGAGAGAGCTGAGAACAAATCAGAGTAAAAGGGAGAGAAAGAGGACTCCATCTCTCTTCCCTCCCTCCATGTCCACCTTTTTCAATGCAATTGTTTCTTTTCTATTAATGATTCTATGTGGTCAATGGGAAGAGAATCATAGCATTCAAGGAAGCATAGTAAAATCGTGTCATTAAAAATAAGGGCTACTATAGATGGTAAAGGAAGTCGTTAACATATAAAATATCAATTTATGTGCATGGCCATGTAGACATACTTACAAAAGCAGTAGATGATCAGAAGCTTAAGCGAATCAAAGTACTACTTGGAGTCAAAGCTTTGGATTTAGAGCTTGAGGGGGGCAATGTTACATAAAAACAAGCTTTAAAGTAATCTTGGAGTCTTGTGGATTTTATTATAAAAACATGGCTTTAAGTGTCTATATGGGGCAATGGATCTATTGATCAAATTGGCTAGAGCTTTGACCCATTAGTTGAAACACTAAGCAAGTGGTTGGCCAAGGCCTCCAACTAAAAGGTGGCCAAAGAAACCCTAGCCAAAATTGAGTATCATCTAAAACAGCAAACTCTGAGTTCACCAACTACTCTATCTACTTTCAAATGGTAAAAGAGTACGAGCTCTCCTTTGGAGAACACAGGGGTCTTCAAGTTTCTATGATGTGTCTGAGCCTACCATAACTACATTTCTTGTTTGAAGCACATAAACACTTGCTACTTTGCTTACAATGGATAAACCCATGCATGCCTGGAAAAATCATCGATGAAACTCACAAAGTAAAGGTAGTTCCCAAAAGAAGGTGTCTACATAGGATCATAGACATCACTATGTACAACCTACAATTTATGAGCTGCTCTAACTGAATCATATTTAGGGAAGGAAGAACGTTGCATTTCACCCAAAATATAGCTTTCACATACATGTTTACAAGGTGCTTGAATTTTGGGTAGAGAGGACACCATATCAGATTTCTACAAGTGTACCAAACTATCATAATTGAGATGATCAAAGCGTGCATGCCAAAGCTTTGCATATGAGGTACCCGAAGAATCTTGAACTGCACATGCTAAATCATTCACATATTTTGCATATTCTATGAGCTTATACAACCCATGACATAAAATTCCAAAAGCAATAATGAGATTGCCATTTGAAGATCATGATGTGTACACTTGTCATCAACAAATTTGACAACCAAGCCAATCTTGGCTAATGATGAAACTCAAAATAATTTTTCTTTATCCCTGTCACATACAATGCATCTCACAATGTGAAAGAACTACCATCAACAGTAGTCCAAATGATCTTACCAAATTCCATTATAGGATATGAGGAGTTGTTTATGCATGTGAGAGTATTCCTTGTAGGGGCAGGCTCAAGTGAACTGAATAAACTACATTGCAAGGTAATATGTTTGGTTGCACACTATCAAAGTACCAAGCATCTGCGTTTATTGGAGACATATACTAATCATGAGAAGATGTTTCATAACTGCATAAAGTAGTAAATGCCCATTCTTCAATCTACACAAGATTAGTAGACTTTGTTTTTGGAATAGAGGCCTCTACAACAAACCATTCTACCCCTTTTATTCTTTGCCTCTTTTGCAGTCCATTTTGGACAAATCTTTATGACATGATCATTTACTTTACAATATTTGCAAAATTGTTTCTGATTTTTTGTTTTCTTCTCATCTTTGTCTTCCTTCTTTGACTATGGAACATTAGCAAATTTTTGCTTACTAGTAGATGAGCTCCATTTACCCTTGTCCTTCTGACTAGCTAAAGCTTGATCTTCAACTTGCATAATAAAAATGTTGTGTCTAGACTGATCTTCATACAACAAAACAGAGACTAACTCCTAAAATGTTAAGGCATTTGGATTGCCTTTCATCATCAATCGAAGAGTAGAACTAAAACTCTGATATGAATGTGAAAGACCATTAAGAACTGCATAAGCAAACTATTTGGTAAGACTTCATCAACAGAAATCAACTATTCCTTCAAATCTTTGATCTTTGTAAAAAAAACTATCCATTGAATCAATTTCATTCATATGCTCACTCTCTAATTGTTTTCAAACGTAAGCAACACGAGACTCATTTCTTGCCTAGTATAAAGTGGTAAGTATATCCCAAGAATCCTTTGTTGTTTTACAAGAGAGAATATGAGGGATAATGGCATGTTTGATAGACAAGGCTATCAATGCATGTGCCTAAGAATCTCTACCATCCCAACAAAGTCTCTCTATAGTAGGTACAATAGATGGGAATATGAAGATCATCATGTTCAATGCCATTTGCATCACCTTCAATGATTGTATTCCTAGGTGTAGTAGGGCATTTTTCAATACCTTCCACAATATTCCACAATCCTTTTGTTTTCAGTACATGGTGCATCATATATGCCCATAATGGGTAATTGGTACCACTCAACTTTGTGAAGAGATGGATAGGTATGTGCTTGAAGATGAAGAGGTGTTGCAAAATCCTTGATCTACACCAACCAAATGAACTCTAGGAGTATGTGGTGGGCCCTTTTATCTTGCCAATGGATGTATTAGACACCCTATTTACCTTGGAAGATCACTCACAAAAAGATAGATCAAAACAGATAAGTTGGAGTTAGCTCAGAGGCGAAGAACTTGCTATTTTTGGTTCATACACCTGTCCAGTGTTTTGCATACTTCTCTGAGCACATCAGCAATTAGCTTAATTCCTGTTGAGGGAGTCTAGTTAATGTAAAGAGCTAACTTTCAAGAGTAATCTCATAAAAAATAATGAACCACACACTGAGAATGATGTTTAGCAACTGATGACATCATCCCGATTTTCACGGGCTGCTACAGTTTGAGACTAGTGAGTAGAAACATGAACATAACTCCCAATTTAAGAATCCAATGATTATGAAACTTTGTATGCTTATACTAGACAGTATGCTGAATTTACTAAGCTTTAAATCATTGAATTTGGGTAAGTACACACTGAGAAACAGCTCTCACAAGATGAGTAAAAAAGTCGGATACCTGACAGAGAAGTCAAAAAGCATAGACAGTGTTGACTTCAACTGAACATAACTGAAGATTGCAATATCCAAATGAAATGAAAATTTGTGAGCATGTAGTAGACTTATAGAGATAACTTTACCAAGTTAAACCACTAAAAATGATGCACCAAGCTCAGAGAAACCATCTCTGCAATCTGACTGAGAAAACTAAGAGATATGGTAATGAGTAGTACACTTCGCAAGAACATGGAAATATGAACTCAAATGATCATGAAAATGAAAGTATATTGCTTGTACAATACAATGGACTTATTGATACATATGTGTGCCTTGTAATCACACCTTGATATGGCATAAAGCTCAGCTCTTGGAGGTCTTCACATAGGTCTCTCTAACCACGACTAAAATTGCCATCTATTTATAGTTGAGTTTGGGAGGCTAACTTCCCTCAATCACTCTCCAATCAATAAGTGATTGATTTGATTCTCTACCTACCAAAAATCACGAATTCGTGGCTCCTCTTTCCCTTTTTTGATCAAGTGGACTCAACCACTTAAGATTCTTTCACTTTTACATTAAGTAAACTCTTCAAAAGTTACAAGAGGTAGTTCACAAGTGAACTTTGCATAGTCTTCATTTTAAAGCTTCTTCTATGACTTTGTGGGACTCAATCCAAACTTAGGCTTCTCATAGAATTAGTCCAACAACTCCCCCTCAAGCCAAGTATGCTTGAGGTCTTCAATCTTCCAAGATTACTTGCAAACCAATCATAGCTTTGAATTTGCAAAGCTTTGTACTATCCAATGCTTTGGTTAGAATATCTTCACATTGTTGATGAGTGGACACATATGATATTTGAATCTCTTTGCTTAGAACCTTCTCTCGTACATACTGATAATGAACTTCAATATGTTTAGTCCTTGCATGAAAAATAGGATTAGCATACAAATGAATAGAACTCATATTGTCACCATAAATAGTTGGAGTTCCAAACTCCAATCAAAGATCTTTGAACAATGTCTTCATCCACATAGCTTCTTGTGTAGCTATGGCAAGAACTCTATATTCATCTTCAGTAAAAGAGAGAGCAACTGTGGGTTGCTCCTTGGATGACCATGAAATAACCTTTGAACCTGCAAAGGTAAGATAACCTGAAGTGCTCCTTCTATCTTCCTTGGAGCCAGCCCAATCTACATCAGAAAATAGCTTCAAACCTAAATCAGATACATAAGGATAATAAAGTCCTTCATTTATGGTTCCTTTGAGATACTTGAGAATGCTTTTGGTAGCATCCATATGTGGTTTCCTTGGTGTGTGCATAAATTGACTTAGCACACTCACACTGTAACATATATCTTCTCTTGTCAATGTGGCATAGTTGAGGCTACCCACTAGACTTTGATATGATGTGATGTTCTCTATGAGTTCACCTTCATGTGAGCTCAATTTGTGATTGACCTCCATTGGAGTACCTGCAATCTTACAATCTTGCATCTTGAATTTTGCCAACATGTCCTTAATGTACTTTCTTTGAGTGAGAAACAAACCATGATCTTTGTAGTCAATTTCCAAACCTAGGAAGTAGGTAAGTGAACCCAAATCACTTATCTTGAACTCTTCTCTCATCTGATCTTTGATCTTCTTCATACCATCTGCATCATTTCCTATCAATATAATATCATCTACATATACACATAGGTAGATGACCTCAGAGTTACGCTTTTTGATAAAGAGTGAAGGATCTGCCTTGCTTGGTTGAAAGCCTTTGTCCTGCAAGAATGAAACAAGCCTAAAATTCCAAGCTCTTGGGGCTTGCTTGAGACCATACAATGCTTTGTTAAGTTTACACACATAATCAGGATAAACTTGATTCTCAAAACCAGGTGGTTGTGCCATATATACCTCTTCTGTTATCCAACCATTCAAGAATGCATTCTTTACATCTAGTTGAAGTATCTTCCAATTCTTGGAAGAGGCAATACTAAGCAAAACCCTAATAGTAGGCATCTTTGCCACAGGAGAGAAGGTCTCCTCATAATCAATTCCCTGAGTTTGTGCAAAGCTTTTTGCTACAAGCCTTGCCTTATACCTATTAATGGAACCATCAGAATTCTTCTTGAGTTTATAGACCCATCTTGAGCCTATTACCTTCATGGATGAAGTCTTGGGCACCAAATCCCAAGTGTTGTTTTTCGAAAGTGCTTCAATCTCTTCATTCATTGCATGCTTCCATTCTGTTTTTGCTTTGGCCTCTTCAAATGATGATGGCTCCTCTTGGTTTATGTCCTGTGCTATGTAGATAGAATGTTTAGTTACTAATGAGGTGTCAAACCCATACCTTTCTGGTTTTTTCTTTTCCCTTATAGACCTTCTTAGGCCATGATGTGATGATTCTGCCTCATGTCCAAGTTCCTGCAATTTTACTTTACCTTTAGACTTCCATGCTTTGATCTTTTCCATATGAGATTCTTCATCATCCTCTGAGGTGTCTTGTTCTTCAATCTTTGGTTGTTCTCTACCAAGATTTGGAAAAGCTTCTTCAAGATCATATGGTAAATTGACCTTCCTGCATGAATCTTCATACCATGAATTGTTTTCATCAAAAATCACATCTTTGCTTACCAAGAATCCTTTGTTGGTAGGGTTGTATAACCTGTAACCCTTTTGATTGTTGTCATATCCAATAAATACACACCTTTTTGCCTTTGGATCCATCTTGCCTCTAACCTGTGAAGGAACATGAGCAAAAGCAATACATCCAAAAATTTTACAATGATCTAAGCTTGGTCTTCTTCCATTCCAAGCCTCATATGGAGTCATCCCATCAAGGGATTTTGAAGGCAACCTGTTAATCAAGTAAGTGGCTGTAGATACAGCCTCAGCCCATAGATAATTAGGTAAATGCTTTTCATTTAACATGGACCTTGCAGCTTCAACAATTGTCCTATTCCTCCTTTCTGCCACTCCATTTTGCTCAGGAGTGTACCTTGTAGTTACCTCTCTTTTGATTCCTCTTTCTTGAAGAAAAGAATCAAACTCATGGGAGAAGTATTCTCCCCCTCCATCTGACCTTAGCCTTTTTAGTGATTTACCTGTTTGATTCTCCACAAGAGCCAAATATCTTTTGAAACATGAAAAAACTTCATCTTTGTGTTTCATAAAGAATAGGATAGTCCATCTGCTGCAATCATCAATAAAGGAGACATAATACCTTGATCTAGATATTGAAGCTTCCTTGCTAGGTCCCCATACATCTGTATGAACCAACTCCAAGAGATCTCCATGCATATAACCTTTCTTCATGAATGGTAACCTGTGAGACTCTCCAAATTGACATGCACTACACTTATAAATCATATGTTGTTTTGACGAAATTAGGGAGTCCAAGTACACTTTGGTCCCTGCAAATTTGCTTTAATGACCTTTCACCAATACGTGCTAACCTTTTGTGCCATACTTCCAATTCTGTGAGTGTCTGACTACCATAATTAAAGAGAGCAATGTTTCTAGTGTCTTGTAATTCAAATGTGAACAATCTACCTGCCTTTTCACCTTTTGCAATTCTTCTGAATCCTTGACTTGGATCTTCAACAAATGCTCCTGTTTTTGTGAACCTGACTTGCAACCCTTTCTCTACTATCTGCCCAACACTTATCAAATTCTTTGTAATGGTAGGCACATAGAGTACCTTACTGAGTAGGTTGATGTTTCCATCAGGTGCTTTGACATTGTCTATTTTCTCCACAAGATGTCTTGTATCATCTCATGTTTGTACCTCATGCTCATTCCTTGGATCTTCTAAATCTGATAGGAGTGCCACATTTCCTGCCACATGATTTGAACAACCTGACTCTATGTAGAAAACATGTTCATCAGATTTACCTTGTGGCATAGCCATGTTCATGATCAATAATGAATCCTCTTTGTTTGAGTCTTCTGTGTAGTTATTGAAGTCTCTCCTTCCTTTGTAGCCTTCTTGATAGTTTGAATTATTGTAGTTGTTGTAGTTGCCATGATAATTGTTGAGTCTTCCTCTTGAGTAGCCATAACTTCCTCTATTGTATCCTCTTCCTCTTTGATTCCTGGAATTCCTAAAGCAATTTTCAGTTGTATGATTAGTTAATCCACAAATAGAACATGGGTTGGAGTCTTGGGATCTCCCCTTGCCTTGTCTACCTTCTCTTCCTCTACCTCTGCCATGTCTTTCTCTACTTGCATAGTTAGCTTGATATGTACCTGCTTCATCATCCACTTTCTTTGCCTTTCCTTTGTTATCTTTGGACTTTCTTTTATCAGTGTATAAAGCTGAAGATTGATTACCTTTAGAGATTTCTCCATTTTTTATAAGCTTTGCCTCTTGAGTAAGTAGTTGTCCCTTGAAATCAGGTACATGCATGTCCATGTACAAATCCATAGCTGTGGTGAATGCTTCCCACTTGTCATCTGCCTTCAAGCCATTGATGACTTGCCTTACAATTTGCTCTTCATCTATTACCTCTCCAATGCTTCCCAACTGATCTGCTATGTCCTTGAGCTTTGTGACAAAATCAGTCACATTTTGTTTGGGAGCCTTCTTGAGAGTTGTGAAATCCAGCCATAGTTGATGCTTCCTAGCTTTAGTACTTGAAGAGAAGAAGGCTTCAAGTGCATCCCACACTTCCTAAGATGTCTTACAACTTCTAATGTGAGGCAACAAAAAATCTGAGATAGAGTTGAGGAGATAAGACCTTGCAAGTGCATCCTTGGAGCACCATGTGCTCAATCTTTCTTGCTCTTCTTGTGTTGGTTGACTTTTGTTCCTGAAACTTGGCATAACTTCATCTCAAGCCACATAACCATATAAACTTCTACCTTGGATATAAGCTTCCATTCTTAATGACCAAGTTGAGCAGTTACCTCTATCCAATTTGTCAATTGATGAAGGAAATCCATCTGCCATGTTGTCCAACCTTGCTCTGATACCACTGTGAAAAGATGGATAGGTATGTGCTTGAAGATGAAGAGGTGTTGCAAAATCCTTGATCTACACCAGCCAAATGAACTCCAGGAGTATGTGCTGGGCCTTTTTAGCTTGCCAATGGATGTATTAGACACCCTATGTACCTTGGAAGATCACTCACAAAAAGATAGATCAAAACAGATAAGTTGGAGTTAGCTCAGAGGCGAAGAACTTGCTATTTTTGGTTTATACACCTGTCCAGTGTTTTGCACAATTCTCTGAGCACAGTAGCAATTAGCTTAATTCCTCTTGGGGGAGTCTATCTAACTTAAAGAGGTAACTTTCAAGAGTAATCTCATCAAAAATAATGAACCGCACACTGAGAATGATGTTTAGCAACTTATGACATCATCCCGATTTTCACGGGCTACTATAGTTTGAGACCAGTGAGCAGAAAAATGAACATAACTCTAGATTTAAGAATCCAATGATTATGAAAATTTGTATGCTTATACTAGACAGCAAGCTGAATTTAGTAAGCTTTCAATCATTGAATTTGGGTAAGTACACACTGGGAAACAGCTCTGACAAGATGAGTAAAAAAGTCAGGTACCTGATAGAGAAGTGAAAAAACACAGATAGTGTTGACTTCAACTGAACATAACTGAAGATTGCAATATCCAAATGAAATGAAAATTGGTGAGAATATAGTAGACTTATAGAGCTAACTTTAACAAGTTAAATAATTGAAAATGATGCACCAAGCTTAGAGAAACCATCTCTGCAATCTGACTAAGAAAATTGAGAGATATGGTAGTGAGTAGTACACTTCGCAAGAACATGGAAATATGAACTCAAATACAATGGACTTAATGATACATATGTGTGCCTTGTAATCACACCTTGTAATCATGAAAATGAAAGTATATTGCTTGTACAATACAATGGACTTACTGATACATATGTGTGCCTTGTAATCACACCTTGATATGGCATAAAGCTCAGCTCTTGGAGGTCTTCACATAAGTCTCTCTAACCACGACTAAAACTGCCATCTATTTATAGTTGAGTTTGGGAGGCTAACTTCCCTCAATCACTCTCCAATCATTGATTTGATTCTCTACCTACCACAAATCACGAATTCGTGGCTCCTCTTTCCCTTTTTTGATCAAGTGGACTCAACCACTTAAGATTCTTTCACTTTTACATTAAGTAAACTCTTCAAAAGTTACAAGAGGTAGTTCACAAGTGAACTTTGCATAGTCTTCATTTTAAAGCTTCTTCTATGACTTTGTGGGACTCAAGCCAATACTTAGGCTTGTCATAGAATTGCTCCAACAAACTTGTCCTCAACAACCAACATACAAAATGCATCATTGCTTTTAACAATGGCCATTGACTAAATTACCTGATGCAAAAAATGACTGTCTCTCAAAATTTGAACAAAACCACCCTATCGAGCTCTACTAAACTTGTATTACAAACTTCGAGATGCTAACCTAGAGCATGAAGCTGCATCCAGAGCATCAACTTTGTACTGAGCAAATAAATGAAGGAAACATAAAGATGCAAGAAAAATACAGAATCAAAGGGTCTTGATGCTTGCACATGGAAATCGATAAAGTAATTCAAGTTTTGAATGTCTAATAAGTTTTCATTTATCAAATTGGGACTAACACATTCAGCCACTTAGCATTAATAGCATGAATTCAACAAAATAGGATATAGTGAAATCCACTATCTTATTTTGAGGTTAATAATTCCTTCATTTTGATTCTTTGGTGTATTATGCTTGAGCCTTTGTAGAGGAAAACAAAATCACACATAAATGTAAAAGATAGAGGAGAACATTTTACCATGTTTTGCCAAAATACAATTAAAAAAAATGGAAGGTACAATATAAGTACAACTCAAATACACTAAGTACTATGCTTGCATATACACAATCTCTACATGTAGTCTCTTTGCTTTGACTATCTAGCTTGCTTATTGTGCAACCTTGCACGCAAGCCTCCTCCAAGGGCGGAGCATTGATCACACTTGCACCAAACTTTTCTCCTTGGATAGCAATTCAAGCCACTCTAACCTGTCTTTTTAATAGGAGAAGAAGAGATTCTTTGAACAAAAAGTAAAAAAATGATGGATATTGGAGATAATGATGACGCCATTGGGTTTCAAACATGTCAAAAAGCCTGAAAAAACCTCAAAAAGGGATGAAAATAGGGAAGAAAATCCAAAAAATAAATCTTATAGAAAATAATGAAAATTTACGTGGAAAAGTTAAAGAGGCATCGTAAACGTTTGCTTTGGCAGAGACATTCACTTGAAAGGCTAAAACAACATTACTTTGATCCAAAAACAAGGCTGAATCAATTACCAAGAGCCATTTTTTAATTCCAAAAAATATGCGAGAAAGAGACTAGGTAGAGAGTACTACCTACAACGTGGCTAATGCAAGAAAAAAGCCAAGAAAGCAAAACACTTCAGTCATACATTGTACATTTTTCATCAACAAATTTGACAGCCAAGCCAATCTTGGTTAATGTTGAAAGTGATTGCAAATTTCAAGAATGTTGAAAGTGAAAGTAATGTTTTCTTGATATGTGGCACATATAAGGAAACTTTCAAGAAGGGAGATCACCAACCTATCAAAGAAATAGATATGAGAGAAAAAGAAGCAAAAGCTGAAGAGAACAAGATTTGGCAAATCCAAGAGACTAGCCAAGTTAGAAAGCATCATTTTTGGCATCTTCATATCAATTGTAGCCCTTTCCCCCTACTTGGAAGTTCTAGAAAGAAACAATAGTGTAGAAATCAATAGCCTGGTGCGGCTTCTTCTCTATCATCATTCTTCTTTTGGCTCTTATGTGGCTTTTGGCGAACTTTTTATAGTAGATGAAGAGCCTTTGAAGTTCAAAGACATCCTTCTCTCAAGTAGAAGAAAGGGAGGAACGGTTGGCAAAGTGGAAAGAAATAATATGCTTGATCTTGTTCTTTATGCAATCAAGTCTAAGGAGGAACATATCCAGCTAGGGACAACCAATTTTGTTGGAAGGGAAATTCATAGGAGAGAGACCCTCAACGGGAATGATTAGACAAGACGATAGAATTTTTCAAAAAGCAATGGAATTTTCACATATCTTGAAGAATGTTGGAACTCATGTACCGTCCGTCAAGCCTAGGAGCATGTTAGTAGATACCATTTTGCCTATTGTTGCAAGTAGGAAATGTCCATAAGTTCAAGGAGAGATACTAGATTAAACCACTCAAGTTTAACAATTCTATCCATAAGGTCACTAACCATGTTAAATTTACCAATAAGAGGAATGGGCCCATTTATCATGGAAATCTCATTCCAGCAATCCACTCTCATGGAGGAAAAGTTGGAGTCATAGACATTAATTAGAAAAGTTGAGCGGGTCTCCAAGGGAAATGGTAACCCATAGGGGGGTAGGGTTGCAGGTAAGACTAGTAACCTAGTGTGAGATGGAGGACTTAACACTAGTAACTCCCTCCCCCCCCACCATTAACATGAGAAGTACAAAACCAATCAAGAGATGGGAACTAACTTCAGGTTATACATTAGAATGTTACCAACCATTTTGACTTCGTGTAGACTTAAGAGGTTGGGTAGGATGAAAAGATCCAAGATCCATCTATTGATGGCTTTCCACCTAACAAGGCCAATGATACCCTTACAATTTTCCAATGTTTTTGGAAGGTTTAGTTAGGATCACTCATTTCCTTAAAGGATCATATTTTTCTCAAGCTTTCATTTGGATTTTTAAGAAACATTAATCTTGATGCCTTCCATCTATGTAGCTATAATCTCTTCAATATCATGAGTTGGCTTAGAAAGTTCCTCCAAAATCTCTTCATCTCTAGCCTCAAGTTCACTTCTAAAGGCGTCGGCTAAGTTCATCTCATATTAGGCAAGATGAGTGGGGAAAGCACAAGTGTGTGACACCATTCGGAAAATGAGGAGGATCCTTTCTTAGGCCTTCAAATACGACCAGGAGACTACCCTTTGCTAGGGAAGTGCAATGTGGCATTAGACTTATCGTCAAGGAGAATAGGCTTAATATTGCCAGTGTGAGGAGGAGAATCATGCTTCTCATTAGGCTGGTTATCCTTGTCATCAACTAAGAGAAAATTATGAGAGTGAACATCATAGGGATTAAGCACGTCTCCAAGAAGAACCTCAGAAGGGTTATGCACTGTTGGAGTTAGACGTCTGCGGAAGCACGCGAACATCACACGGAAGAAGAAGAAGCTTGGAGCACAACACACAAGACTGAATATATTACTAGAGAATGTACAAAGATAAGTAGCCCATTAGGGCAATAGGCGTATATACAAGCCGGGGAAAAAAAACCTCCTAAAGAGGGAAAAAAGTGCCCCGGCGGTCCTAGAGTGTTCACACACATCACTACCTAAATATATCAACAAATCCCCCCTGGGAGTGATGTGGTGAACAAGGAGCTGGCACTCATGTATAAGGAAGTGCCGAGCTATGTGGAAATCACTCCACAAAAGGAAGTAAGCCCAAAGCTTTGCGGAAAGCTTCAAACTTCTCCCTAGGCAGAGCCTTCGTGAAAAGGTCTGCAATGTTCTCCTGCGTGGGCACATATGCCAAGCTGATCTCCCCAGCAGAGAACCTCTCCCTGACATAGTGATAATGCACCTCAATGTGCTTAGTGCGAGCATGGAACACAGGGTTCCTCGCAACTGCCAATGCGCTCTGACTGTCAGTGAAGATGGTGGTGGCAGAAGACTGGCCAACACCCAAATCAGCCATAAGGCGTCTGAGCCACACACACTCAACAGTCGCTGTGAAAGCTGCCCTATACTCAGCCTCACAACTGGAAGTGGCCACAGTAGCCTGCTTCTTGCTCAACCAAGATATACATGAGCTACCAAGCATGAAGCAAAAACCACTGGTGGACACACGAGTGTCATAGCAACCAGCCCAATCTGAGTCAGAAAAAGCATGCAAATCTGGCGGTAGTGATCCCCCCTTGGGATAAAACAACCCAAGTAGCCGAGTACCACTCAAGTAGCGAAAGATGCGCTTAACCGCTTTCCAATGCGTGACTCCTGGGCAATGCATAAACCTGCTCATCTGTGAGACAGCAAACTGAATATCTGGCCGAGTAATGCATAAGTAAATCAAGCATCCAACAGCCTGCTGATAGAGAACAGCATCAAATGCATCTCCAGCATCATGAAGACTCAATCGTAAACCTGTCTCCATAGGAGTGGCAATAGGCTTACAGTCTTCAAGGCCAAAACGCTGCAATAATGTGTCAATATATTTCGTTTGACACAAAGCCATTCCACCATCAACTTGCATAAACTGAATGCCCAAATAGTGATGCAAATGCCCCAAATCAGACATCTCAAATGAGGCATGCAAATCAGCCTTGAAATCAGCAATATGCTTCTCAAGAGGACCAGTGAGCAGCATGTCGTCTACATAGACAACAATGATCAAAAGCACATCATTAGCACGCTTAACATATAAGGTGCTTTCAGTTGGACTGTTCTCAAAACCATGTGCAATCAGATAGGCATGTATTTTCTCATAGCAAGCACATGGTGCTTGCTTTAAACCATATAACGCCTTCTTTAACCTACACACCTGGTTTTCATGCCCTTTCTACACAAAGCCACGGGGCTGAAAAACATACACTTCTTCATGCAAGTCACCATTCAGAAATGCTGTTTTAATGTCCAACTGATGTACATTCCAACCATGATGGGCTGCAAGTGCACAAATGCTCCGAACAGTAGTCATACGGCATGTAGGTGCAAAGGTCTCATCAAAATCAATGCCTCTTTCCTGCGCATAACCCTTTGCAACAAGCCTAGCCTTATACCTGTCAACTGTACCATCAGGTTTACGCTTCAGCTTGTATACCCACTTAGTGCCAATGGCCTTCTTGCCAGGAGGCAAGTCACATAAAGACCATGTACCATTCTTCATTATAGCATCATATTCAGATTGCATAGCAGCCATCCAATTTTCTGAATTTTGTGCTTCATCAAAAGAAACAGGCTCATTCTCATCACAGAGACTAGATGTAGCCATAGCATAGCAATCTGATGCAAAGGAGGTACTATGAGAGCCTGAACGAGTACGATATGACAAAGGTGCATCTAATTTGCTGTCATGCAAAGTCTGCACCAGCCATTTTGGCATAGTTTTTGCCTGTTCAATATCAGCTCTCTCATCAACAAGTGCATCATGTAAATCTGCATCAGAAATGGAATGATCTGCATCATCATATGAAACCTGCAAAGGCTGAGAAGTTGCCTCATTAGGACCAGCGCTAGCCTGTCCACCTGTAAAAAGAGGCATCAAAGTATCATACATGTCTTTGGAGCTAACAGATGTCTCCTTAGTACATGAAAGCAATGGCTGAATAGCATCTTCCACAAAGACAACATCACGGCTAACCAGAATGCGTCTAGTCTCTGGATGATACAGACGATAGCCTTTACTTTCAGAACTGTACCCAACAAAAATACATTTTACTGCCTTATCATCCAATTTTCTGCGATGTTGTTCAGGCACTAATGCATATGCCAAACAACCAAAAACACGCAGATGAGCAACAGATGGCTTGCGGTCATGCCAAGCCTCATATGGAGTGATAGACTGCAACGCTTTGGTGGGACACCTGTTCAGTACATATGCTGCACACATGACAGCCTCAAGCCAGAAACTATGTGGTAAAGCCTGACTTTTGACCATGTACCTCGCCATCTCCATGAGTGACCTGTTCTTTCGTTCAGCAACTCCATTCTGTTGAGGTGTATACGGCACTGTACACTGGTGTTTTATCCCACGTTCAGCCAAAAATGCATTAAAATCTGAAGACATATATTCCCCCCCTCGATCAGAACGGAGGGTGCCCATTTTACATGCTGACAGATTTTCAGCCAAAACCAAAAACTGTTTGAAGCACATAAACACTTCAGACTTTGCTTTGAGTGGATATACCCATGCATGCCTGGAAAAATCATCAATGAAAGTCACGAAGTAAAGGTAATTTCCAAAAGAGGGTGTCTGCATAGGACCACAGACATCACTATGTACAAGCTGCAATTTCTGCATAGCCCGAACTGAACCATCTTTTGGAAAGGAAGAACGCTGCATTTTGCCCAAAATACAGCCTTCACAAACATGTTTTCCAGGTGCCTCAAGTTTGGGCAAAGAGGACACCATTTCAGATTTCTGCAGGCGTAACAAACTAGCAAAATTCAGATGACCAAAGCGTGCATGCCAAAGCTTTGCATCTGACATAGCCTGAGAATCATGAACTGCACATGCCGAATCATTCACAGATCTTTCATAGTCTATGAGCTTATACAGCCCACGAGATAAAATGCCAGAAGCAATAATCAGATCGCCATTTGAGAGATCATGGACCGTACACCTGTCATCAACGAATTTCACAACCAAGCCAATCTTGGCTAATGCAGAAACTGATAACAGGTTCTTTTTTATCCCTGGCACAAATAAAGCATCTGACAAAGTGAAAGAACTACCATCAGCAGTAGTCAGAATGATCTTACCAACTCCCATAACAGGATAAGAGGAGTTATTGGCGCATGTGACAGTATTCCCTGTAGGGGCAGGCTCGAGTGAAGAGAAGAAACTGCGCTGCGAGGTAATATGTTTGGTCGCCCCACTGTCAAAGTACCAAACATCTGAGTCTACTGCAGACATGCACTGATCATGAGAAGATGGGTCAAAATTTCAGACAGTAGTAAACGCCCATTCTTCTTCCTGCACAAGATTTGCAGACTCTGTTTTTGGTGTAGAGGCCTCTGCAACAACCATTCCAGCCTCTTTCTTCTTTGCCTCTTTAGCAGCCAGTTTTGGACAGTTCTTTATAATATGATCATTTCCTTTACAATACTTGCAGAACAATTTTTGCTTTTCTGATTTCTTCTCATCTTTATCCTGGTTCTTCGATTGTGCAGCATTTGCAGATTTCTGCTTACTAGTAGAAGAGCTCCATTTTCCTTTGCCCTTCTGACTAGCCAGGAAAGCTTGATCTGCAACACGCATAATGGACCTGTTCTGCCTGGACTGATCTTCCTGCAACAGAACAGAGACTAATTCCTCAAATGACAAGGCATTCGGATTGCCTTTCATCATCAATCGAAGAGTAGAGGCAAAACTCTGATATGAATCAGGAAGGCCATTCAGAACGGTCTGCACAAGTGAGCTATCTGGTATAACCTCATCAGCAGAAATCAATTGTTCCTTCAGGTCTTTGATCTTTGTAAGAAAACTGTCCATCGAATCACCTTCATTCATGTGCTCACTCTCCAACTGTTTTCGGAGGTAAGCAACACGAGCCTCATTCCTAGCCTGGTACAAAGTGGTAAGTGTATCCCAAGCATCCTTTGCTGTTCTGCAAGAGCGAATGTGAGGAATAATGGCACGTTTGACAGACAAAGCTATCAATGCATGTGCCTGGGCATCTCTGCCATCCCAACGAATCTGCTCTGCAGTAGGTGCAACAGAAACAGCAACACGAATAGAAATCTGCGGAATATCATCTTCGACACCATCTTCATCAGCTCCAACACCTGTATTTGCAGTACCTGTCGTTACAGGTGTAACAGGACGTCTTTCAACACCCTGCACAATGTTCCACAATCCTTTTGCAACCAGTACATGTTGCATCATATAAGCCCATAATGGGTAGTTGGTACCATCCAACTTATCCTCAACAGCCAACATACAGAATACATCACTGCTTTCAGCCATGGCCAGTGACTAAAATACCTTGATGTAGAAAATTGACTGTATCTCAAAAAGTTGAACAGAACTGCCCAGACGAGTTCTGTTAGACCTGTAGCAGACTTCGAGACGCTTAAACTGGCAAACAGAAACTGGTATATACCTTTGACACAAAAGGACGAAATAGCCTGCACAAGCACTGCGATAGTGCGTTCGGAGGCCGAAACGAGCTCAGATCGCGATTTCAGCACGACAAAGCGAAGCGGTTTTGATCTCGGAAACACCCTGAGTATGCTCACCAAATTTTGTGCGAATCTGAGACTGCAAACGGAGGAGTGTCGAGGGCGCCCTAGAAGAAGCAACGACCTGCTCTGATACCAATTGTTGGAGTTAGACGTCTACGGAAGCACGCGAGCAGCACACGGAAGAAGAAGAAGCTTGGATCACAACACACAAGACTGAATATATTACTAGAGAATGTACAAAGATAAGTAGCCCATTAGGGCAATAGGCGTATATACAAGCCGGGGGAAAAAAACCTCCTAAAGAGGGAAAAAAGTGCCCCGGCGGTCCTAGAGTGTTCACACACATCACTACCTAAATATATCAACATGCACCTCACTACTCTAATTCTTAACAATTTTGGCTTGAGCTTGCTTGAGGATAGTTTGAGCATCATTAATTGAAGGGACTCAATCACTTAAGCATGAGGAGTTCTAGCATTATCCTCTATATTTTAAAGAGGGTTTTTATCATCATTAGGTTCATTCTTCTTTAGCAGAGAATAGGCCCTAATATCCACCTTGAAATAGTCGAAATAGGCATTCAAAATATTCATATCAACTTTTTGGTTATGTAATTTCCTACCATCAGAATCCTTAATCACAAGGGTCGTTTTAAGCTCCTTGGGAAAATCAATCTCAACAAGGATTTGGGGGTCCCATTTAGAGTTAATTCTCCTCAACCTTCTAAACAAGCACTTTGTCCAATAGCCTCCTAGGCTATTAAGCCAAGGGTAGAAGTCCACTGGCATGTCCAAGAAGTTAACTCATACCAAAATGCACATGCGTTCTAGGGACCCAGTGTTAAAGCCCTCTCTTCATTTGAAAAAGAAGACTCAGGTAGATCTTATGAGTCGTTGCCCTTTAATGATGTCCGAGAGGGCACTATTTGCATCACCAAAAAAGTAAGCAAGTGTCCATTAGGGAGTCATTGAATGTTGTGATAGAATAAACCTCTACTTTCCCACATACTCTTAATCCAAGCTTTGAGGACATCTTATGTAGGTATTGGGCCATGGCAAAGACCTACAATGATGCGTTTTGATAACTAGTATTGCCACGAATCAAAGCTATTTGTATCAATGATATGTGGAGAATTGTGAATTATGCATGTCTCTTGGTGAATGACCGGATGATGTGCATCATCACCCTCGGAAACTTTTTGTCTATCTCAAGGACACTAGTAGGGGAGATATTACTTGAAATGCCCATGGAGTTGAGTTGACGAAGAAGACGGTTTCCTTGTTCTTTAGTTGTAGTAGTAAACAAGCGGGCAACTAAAGAAAAGTTATCCAAGATCTTTGATTTGTTTTTCAAGGATGGAGAAAGCATTGTGTGATCATTGTTGTCCAAGATACCATCTCAGAGAGCAGCTTTGAAGAGTGTCATGCCTCCTTGAGAGGGGAGGCAAAGGGAACTAGAGGATGTATCCAAGAGATGTAGGCTGATGAGATGAAAAGCGAGGGGCCAAATGGAACCAACAGACCACTAAGGCATGCAGGATAACAGAGATGGAGACAAAGACGGAGATGGCATAGTGGAAACTACCCTCGAGTGGTCGAAGTTTTTTTTTTTTAAGAATACAATTGAAACACACTCACACACCCAACCTTGTAAGGTAGAGGCACCCATCCTTGAAGAACTAAAGATATGTCCAGCCGAGACTTGAACTCAGGACTTCCTCTCAGAGACTCAAGGCATTGAACCACGTGGGCTTGGACTCTAGTGGTACACTTGTTGCTGTTTTTTTTTTGAGCCATTGGATATTGAAATGCTTTTTTTTTGAGCCATTGGATATTGAAATGCGTGCACGACGATACAGCTTTGGGAATTACTAATTTGCAGTCTTGTACAAGAGAATCAAAAGAGTACGCCACCTCATGTGATGAAGGTTGAACGGATCGCCGAGTCATTAAAAGATTGGTAAATGAAATGAAAGAGTTCGCAAAAGATGTTTGTGATCGCTCGACAGAACATGCATGTGCTCTGCCTGTGCATGTACATTTTGTCTTATAAGCAGGAATTCGGGAAGCCCGTGGGGGCCATAAGGCGCAATGGCGCAGCAATGCAGCATCACGATTCGAATCGCACGCACACACACACACACAGAAATGAAATATCAGAGTGGCCCCAAATGGATTATGGCTTGACAACTCTACAGAGATTTAGAGATGCCTCACAGCCTAGAGTCTACAAAAACACACACACACACACAAAATGAAATATCAGAGTGGCCCCAAATGGATGATGGCTTCATTGGCTTGACGACTCTACAGAGATTCAGAGATGCCTCTCTACAGTCTACAAACTATTGTCAGCCGCCGTGTCAGAAAATGGAGGAATACTTTCGAAGACGGTGAGTCGGTGAGGTGACGCAGATATGTCTGTGGACATGTCTGAGAAACTCAGACACAGTAGATAGCTGGCGTTGGCAACAATCACTGGCAATAAACAGCTGAAAACATCCTTTGCGGTCCTTTGTTTTCATCCCCAACTTCTCTGTAGATTTGAGCGTGTTGTTGCGGTGTCGTTAGTCTCGTCTGTCCAGACCTCGTTCTTTCACTTCCGCTGCTCTGATCTTTCTATGTTGTAGGTCCTTCTTATGTTGAAATATGTGGAAAACACAGTAGATAGTTGGCAATGGAGGCCATAACAACAATTACCCGCAATGAACAACTGAAATCAGCCTCTTCGCTCCGTTCTTTTTCATCTCCAACTTCTCTGTAGATTTGGCCGCATCGTTGTGGTGTCTTTGTGCAGACCTCGTTCTTTCACTTCCCTTGCTCTGATCTTTGTATGTTGTTGGTCCTTATGTTGAAATATGTTGGCAATGGACGCCACAACAACCATTACTGGAAACGAACAACTGAGTGCATCCTCTACGCTCCGTTGTTTTCTACCTCCAACTTCTCTGTAGATTTGGCCGTGTCGTTACGGTGTCTTTGTCCAGACCTCGTTCTTTCACTTCCTCTGCTCTCTTTCCACTTGGATTAAACCTGCGCAACAATGTAACCCTGACAGGTATGGTTTAGCGGATGTGCTTTGTACTCCTAGACAGATGACCAGGGTTCAAGTCCCGCCTAGGGCTGGATGCCTCAGAGTTCCCCAAGATGGGTGCCTCTACCTTACAAGGTCTGGTGTGTGTGTCTTTCCAATTCATTGTACTCAAAAAAAAAAAATGTAACCCTGACGGATAGGCAGCACGAATATTGAACATAAGAATTATACCTGATACATTTGATGCATCATAGCATGCACCAATCAGGTAAGGGGAGTGTTGTTCTCGTTAGTCACTCTGAAAGCACCATGCTTATTGATTATATGTAGAAACACCTGAAAGGGTACTGGATTTCCATCAAGTACAATTCCTTTGAAATTTGTTATGGTAAATGTTTACGCCTCAAATTCTTAGAATTCCAAGGCTCATACCTGATCTCACCATACTATAGGTATTCCTCCTCTTATTATCCTATGTGGTGATTTGAGTACAATTCAGCCTTTGGATGCATGCCATGTACCATGCAAAAGAGAATTTCATGTCAGGTAAAGAAAAGGAGTGATGGAATAATTTGATTTTTGTTCATAATCTTAGTGCTACTGGGATTACCCACTCTAACATTCCGAGAACTGATAGGATTTATATGATAATATATTTTGTACAAGTGACAACACCATCACTCTTTCAAATGGCCCACTTGTCTGCTTTTGTTGGGTGGCCGCCCAACAAGTTGAATGTGTGTGCATTCATTTGTGTATGTGTAATAAAATGTGTGTGTGAACAACTATGAAATGAACTCTTCTACATAGCTGCATGAGAGATAGGCCAGATCCTCCATGTCCCATAGTTCAAGTTGTTTGGCTTTGGTCTGTTGAGGTGGAGGCCCGGAGTTCAATCCCGGAGCTGGGTGCTTTGGCCATTTTAAATCAGTTGTTATCCATGTTATCTTGTTTGACCCCTGCTTTGTGGGATACAGGTGGTCCCGCGGGTACTATGACCATTCACTTGTATAGTTGTACTTTCAAAGCTAAAGTCAGGGGAGTAAGGGCTTGTTGAACCTCTATTAAAAAAAAGAGAGAGAGAGAAACATAGGCCAGATGAGATGAACACATAGGCCAGATGAGATGAACACACAGGGAGGATGAGCTATCATCAATAGAGAAACAAGCGTTCGAATTCTTCATCGCACATAAACAGATTCAGGAGCTGATTAACGAGAATGACAGACACGATGAATCAAAGAGTAGACTCAAGAAAATTATGGATTCAAGATAAGGATGAGAGCGCCTAAATTTATGGGCATGATTTAGCGCAATTCTCAACAAGAGTTAGTTCGAGATCTTTAGAAAATGAAGCTCCATATAAGAAGGATCTTCAAGAAATTCAGACTCTCAAGATCAGAGTTCGAGAAAAACTCCAAGCAAAATGCTATTACCCTCAATAACATATTTTTTCAGTGTAGACCTCCTCGAATGAGACATGTACCAATTGGAACCAAGCAATATATCTAATCCACAAATTGTCAATATGAGAGAGGATGCTAAGAGACAGAAATGCACACACAAGGAGTCTCGTGCACATGCATGCACGTATGTGCACATATATACAAGCAAGCCTCACTCATTGACAAGGCACAAGAGCTCCCAAGGAGCACAAACTTGGTTAGAAGAGAGAATGAACAAGAAAAAGTACAAATGAGGGTTTATTCACTTTTTCTAAATAAGTTCTAAAAAGTGATCCTCTTGACACTCTAATGTCCACTAAAATGAAAATTAGGTACTAATCCCCCATCACATGCAAAAAAAATCTATAAAATCCTTAACGGTTAGAGAATTACTCATCAAGCTCAAGGACTTATGGTCTTGCACAAATATGGAGTTAATACAAGAAAAAGATTCTAGAAATATTTCTAGAGATGTTATTCTAAATAAAATGGTTGTTTTAAGGGATAGTGTTGGAAACTTTGTGGGCCCCATTAGCAATTCACATTCCTTGACTGCACTTACTAGGCTCCTTGCTTGGATATTTCACAAATCCAATCATCTTTCTCCCTTTGTCCTTCGAAAAACCACCTCAATGAGTCTCTATCTCCAACACTACCTCCTCTTAGATTCTATCATCCTTGCTAGATGATTTGCACGTCCTTGGTCATGGGAAATCATGGATGTTGAGGCACATTGGGGTTGTAGGATTCATGCAAAACAAGTTATGATATACTTGGAAAGTGATATTTCTTTGTTCTTTTTCCTAAACTAGAGTATGTGCATACTACTTATTGAAGTGCATGGGCAAAACGAAAGAAAATGTGCATATGAATGGACTTCTAGGATGTTATGCTCAGTGTTATCAGTACACTAGGAATTAGAAAACTTCCTTTTAGAAGTATCTAATTAGTTTAGTAAGATAATGATTTCAAGTGGAATCACTTGAAATGATGCACTATACACAGAGCAATCAATTTAACAATTGAATCATTACCCCCGATTTTTTAGGACCTCTGTAGAGTTTGACCAGTGAGTGCTTCGACACGCTTTTCTCCAAATTGGCTGAATGATGGATTTCCATCAAAATTTACAAGCATGTAGATAACTTGGCGCTGATTCCAACTGCTATAGATCATTGAAAATGGTGGAGAATTGACTGAGATATGAGTAGCACAAGTTGACAGTTATGAATGACTATAACAGAGAGACCATAAATGAACAATGTAGATGTATTGTATTAATGAACAATGTTGTAAAAGATCATAGGCTTGACAATCATAGCCTAATGATGGAGAGTAGTGTAGGCTACAATGTAGACCTCACACTCTTATAAAATGGCAATGGAGAACTTCAAGCCATTTGTGTGAGCTTCAAGCCAAATGTGTGAGCTTGGACTTTGCACCAACAGCTCCCCCTCAAGCCAAACATTTTGTCTTGGTCTTCATCTTCAATCTTCATGAATATCCTGCAATCCAATCATTGATTTAAACCTGCAAAGTTTTGTACCATCTAATGATTTGGTCAACAAGTATGCACATTGCATATTAGTTGATACTTATGCCAACTGAATATCCTTGCTCAATAGCTTCTCTCTCACATAATGATAGTGGACCTCTATATGCTTGGTCCTAGCATGATATATGGGATTTGCTGTAAGATGTAATGAACTTGTATTATCTCCAAAAATCATTGGAGATGTAGTATGCAAACCCAACTATGTATATAACAACTTTATCCATATGGCCTCTTGAGTAGCATTGGCCAATCCTCTATACTCTGCCTCTGTAGAAGATAAAGCAACAGTAGGTTGCTTCTTTGAAGACCATGATATAGGCTTATCACCTGCAAAGGATAGGTATCCTGAGGTACTTCTATCATCTTTGCATCCTTCCCAATCTACATCTGAATATATCTTGATGTCCAAGTCTGATGTATAGGGGAAATACAATCCATGATGTTGAGTACCCTTAAGGTACTTCAAGATCCTTTTGGCAGCCTCCAAGTGAGGTGCCCTAGGCTTATGCATGAACTGACTTAGAACACTTACTCCATAAGCAATATCAATCCTTGTCAATGTAACATAGTTCAAGCTTCCCACTATGCTTTGGTAACCTACAATGTTCTCAAGTACATCACCTTCATGAGCACTTAATTTTAGGTTTACCTCCATTGGAGTACTTGCAACTTTGGCATCCTGCAAATGAAACTTCTTTAACATATCATGTATATACTTTCTCTGAGTAATGTAAATTCCGAAGTCAGTATAGACTAACTCAAGTCCTAGAAAGTATTTTAGTGATCCAAGGTCACTAATTTTGAACTCCTTCATCATCTGATTTTTTATCTGCTTGATGCCATTAGCATCATTACATGTAAGTATGATATCATCAACATATATACACAGGTGTATTACCTCTGAATTACTTGTCTTGATGAATAGAGAAGTATCTGCTTTACTCATGAAAAAACCTTGATCCTGAAGGTATGTGGTCAACCTATGGTTCCATACCCTAGGTCCCTGCTTTAATCCATAAAGATCTTTGTTCAATTTACATACATATGTTACCTTGTTTGGGTCCTCATAGCCAGGAGGTTGAGACATGTACACCTCCTCTGAAATCCAGCCATTTAGAAATTCATTTTTTACATCCAACTGATACATGTTCCAATTCTTTGATGTAGCCACACTTACCAATACCCTGATGGTTGGCATTTTGGCCACAGGAGAGAAGGCTTCTTCATAATAAACTCCTTGGGTTTTGCAAAACCCTTAGCCACAAGTCTAGCTTTATACCTGCTTATTGATCCATCAGAATTCCTTTTGATCTTACAGATCCATCTAGAACCAATTACCTTCATAGACTCCTTCTTTGGTACTAGTTCCCAAGTATCACTCTCCTTGAGTGGTTCAATTTCCTCATCCATAGTTTCCTTCCATTCTGCCTTGGTCTTTGCCTCTTCATATGATGTTGGCTCTTCAAATGACAAGTCTTTTGCAAGATAAACATAGTGCTTAGTAACTAGGGAATAACCATATCTGATTGGTTTCTTGCTCTCTCTTTGTGATCTTTTGATTGCTTGATTGGATGATTCAGGTATATCCTCCAACTTCTTCATCTTGACTTTGCCTTTGGACTTCCATGCCTTGAACTCTTCTAGATTGATGATGTCCTCATCATCTGAGGTGATATCTTCATTTTGAGTAGGCTCCTCCTTAGTGAGGCTTGGAAACTCCTCTTCCAAGTCATAAGGTAGCTTTATTTTCTTGCATTCATTATCAAACCAAGAGTCATTCTCATCAAAGACAACATCTCTATTGACCATGAATCCTTTGTTTGAAGGATTGTAGAACCTGTATCCTTTCTGATTCAAGTCATACCCTATGAAGATGCACTTCTCTGCCTTAGGGTCTATCTTACCTCTTATCTGAGAAGGGATGTGCACATAAGCTATACATCCAAAGATCCTACAATGATCAAGTGAAGGTTTTCTACCATGCCATGCTTCATATGGGGTCATCCCATCAAGAGATTTGGATGGCAACCTGTTTACAAGATAAGTGGCAATAGATACACTCTCTGCCCATAAGTAGTTAGGTAATTTCTTCTCATTTAGCATTGACCTAGCTGTTTCAACAATTAATCTATTTCTCCTCTCTGTCACCCCATTTTGCTCAGGGGTATACCTTGTTGTAATTTCTCTCTTGATTCCTCTGTCTTACAAGAATGCATCAAACTCATTTTAGAAGTACTCTCCTCCTCCATCTGATCTTAGTCTTTTTAGGTTTCTCTCTGTTTGGTTCTCAACAAGTGCAAGATACTTTTTAAAGCAACTGAATACTTCATCTTTGTGCTTCATAAAGTACAATACAATCCACCTACTGTAATCATCAATGTAAGATACATAATACCTTGATCTAGAGATTGAGGGATCCTTACTTGGTCCCCATACATCTGTATGGACAAGCTCTAGGTAGTCCTCATGCATGTAGCCTTTCCTTGTGAAGGGTAACCTATGAGATTTTCCAACCTTACAAGCACCACATTTATAAATCATGTGTTGCTTGGATACATTAGGTATCCCAAGCACACATTGGTCTCTACATATTTGTTTCAAGGTTCTTTCACCAACTTGCCCTAATCTTTTATGCCAAATTTCAAGCTCTGATAGTGTTTGATCTTTATAACTATAAAGTGCAATGTTCCCTGTATCCTCAAGTTCAAAAGTGAATAATCTACCTGTCTTTTCTCCGTTGGCAATTCTCTTGAACCCATGATGGGGATCCTCCACAAATGTTCCATATTGGTTGAATCTAACCTGCAAAACCTTTTCCACAATCTTTTCGATACTCATCAAATTCTTGGTAATTGTAGGTACATATAGAACCCTACTCAATAGATTCTTGTTTCAATCAGAGGTCTTAACATTCCCTACTTTAATCACTGAGTGCTTGGTTCCATCACCTGTTTGTACCTGATGCTTACCCTTTGGTTCATCAAGGTCAGAGAGAAGAGCTACATTGCCTGCCACATGGTTTGAGCATCTTGAGTCAATGTAGAAGAGATGATCGTCATTTATACCTGGTTTTGAAGTCATGTTCATGATCAGAAGAGAATCTTCTTGCTCCTCTGTGTAGTTGTTGTAATATTTTTTGAATTTGTATCGTCCTTGGTAGTTGTTATTGTAGTTATTGTTGTAGTTGTTGTTGTATCCTAGGTGGTGATTGAATCTTCCTCTTGATTGTGTATTTCCACCTCTTTGATATCCTCTACCTCTCTAATTCTTGAAGTTACTCATCTGTAGTATGATTTGACAATCCACAAATATTTCATGGTGAGGAGTTATAAGATCTCCCCCTACCTTGCTTACCTCCTCTGTCCCTTTCTCTTAAGGTTCTACCTCTCCCTACATAGTTGGCTTGGGAGGTAGTTCCTTCATCTTCAACCTTTTTGTTCTTCCCTTTCTCTTTGGACTTACTTTTATCAGTCTATAGGGTAGAAGAGCTATTACCTCTTGATGAATCTCCATTCTTGTTGAGCTTGGATTTCATGGGTAAATAGTTGCCCCATGAGTGTGGTAAGGTCTAGGATCTGCATGTCCATATACAAGTCCATGGCAGTTGTGAAGCTCTCCCATTTGTCATCAGCTTTAATACCATTGATTACTTGTCTTACAATCTGCTCCTCTTCAATTTCTTCTCCTATGCTTGCCAATTGATCTGTTACATCTTTGACTTTGGTCACATACTCTTAGATGCCTTGCTTATGTTGCTTTCTTTGAGTGGTAAACTCAATCCACAGTTGGTTCTTCCTAGCCCTTGTGTTGGAAGAGAAATAAGAAGACAATGTTTCCCAAGTCTCTTGGGATGTCTTACAATTCCTAATATGTGGAAGAAGAAAATCAGAGATTGAGTTAAGTAAGTAGGACCTTGCTAATGCATCCTTGGCACACCATCTGTTGAGTCTTTCACTCTCCTCTCTTGTAGGTTGTCCTTTGCTTCTGAATATGGGCATCTCCTCATCTCCTGAGATGTATCCATAGAGGCTCCTTCCTTGTAAGTATGTCTTCATTCTCAAAGACCATGCTTGATAGTTTTTCCTATCCAATTTATCAATGAAAGAAGGAAAACCATCTCCCACTTTACCTTAGCTTTACTCTGATACCACTATTGGGATAGATGGATGGACACTCCAAGAAATGAGTAGGTACTGACGAATCCTACTTAGTACCAGCCCCTTGTAGCTTCAGAGTTGAGTTGTGGGCCCTCTTAGCTTCCCAATGACACAACTAGTTGAAGGATAATAAGAGAGCAGCTATCAAAGATGTAACATCCACACCTTCTAAAGTATACATAAATTTGAGGAGAATTCAAAGGAGCACCTTATATATCATTATAGTTGAGCACAATGCACAAATAGAGATGTTAGAGAATTGAAACTATAAACCATGGACATTGATAGTTAGTGTTGAAAGTGTGAAGTATGGAAGCTTTAGGTGGATAAAGGGGTCGAAAGACCTTAAAATTTGTGGCTTCCATCACGTGGGGTGGTCTCAAGGTTAGACAAGGTTAGGCAAGGCAGTTGTAAGGTGGTGGAAAAGTCGAGAGAGGCATCCAAAATCTATAAAAGAAGGTGAAGACTCACAAAATGCATGGATGTCTTGTAGGTCATTGAATACTAAAAGACATATACTCAAGGAGGCTCAAGGAGAGAGTCATCCAAGGCTAAAGAAGCTAAAATGAAGCAGTCCAAGCTAGGAAAAATGTAGAGGAGGGTGTTATATGTTGCGAACATTTGTTTTATGTAGGGTACAAGTTTCAAATTATGTAAATACCTTTGGGAAGTCTTCAAATACTTCAAGAAGGCTCATATTATTCATAAAATTTAGCAAAAATACCACGTGAGTTCTAGAACATGGTGAGTCAAATTAGTGAGTCACAAGGGAGCTTCAGTGGTGTCCTAGTGGAAGGTCGATGTGGCTAGTTCTCAAAGTCCATCAATACTTTGCTTATTTGAGCACTTGAGTCATGTAATACCTCCATCCAAGTGTCTACCACGAATTTAGATGTATTAGGAAGGTTTTAGATTAGTTTCCCATGCTATAAAAAGAGGAGAAAAGTCGTGATCTTGTGGGATGTCCAAGAGAGTATCTCTATGCTACTCTAGTTTTTGTATGCAGAGCTTGCAGAGCTTGTATCTCCCTCATTATATATCCAAATTACATGTTTGATAGCTCATTTGAAAGATCTTCTTGTCTACTTTCATAGTATCAATTTTCATAATCATTGGATTTGTGATTTGAGAGCAACACTCTCTGCAAGTAGTGTGTGTTCTCTGTTTTTTATCCCTGCTGAAGGTCTCCATTAAACATCCAACTTGCAGAGGTCATATCTCCTTGTGTATGTATCCAAATCATGTGTTCTTTGGCTTGTTAGAAAGCTCTCCAAGTCTATTTGTATTCTGGAAATTTTCAGATTCATTGGAGTTGTGAGTTAAGAGCAGTAGTCTCTGCAAGTGATGTATGTCCTCAGGTTCATCTCTGTTTCAAGGTCTCCATTAAAGCTGCATATTGCAGAGGTCATAGCTCATTGAGTATTTATCCAAATTGAGAGTTCTTTGGCTCATTGGAAAGCTCTTGGTCTCTAGTATATGTGGTTAAAACAGTTTTAAAAAATTTTGAGTGAGTAGAGAGTAGTAAGCTCTGCAAGCATGACTGGTTTTCTATGATGAAGTTTGTGAGAAGGTCAACTTGTTCCTAGGGGGTTCCACCTACTTCCTGCTATACTTTGGAGGTCAATAAACTCCAACATTATATGCACAGACGAGGAGAAAGGAAGAGCTATCAATCCCACACCCCTCTAGTCTCTTATAAGTATAGACATAGTTTGCTTATAACAATTGTAAATATGTGTATACATACCCAATTCAAGAGATTTAAGGTGAATTCTATAGCTTATATATTTTTCTTACTTTCCCTAAGAGGGATTCTTCAAATCAATTTTATGTGCAAAGAAATTGGTTTCTCTCTATAACCCTAATTTCCACATATCCTACATCTCTGCATAGTCTGTTTTGTACAGAGTTTTTGACTGACCTAAATAGATCCATTTGAGGTGTTCTATAGGTTTTTGGAAAGCTTATGAACCATGTTAAGTGTGACTAGAGCCTTAGGTGATTTGGATTAGTGTAAGGCAGGTGAATCAGAGTTTTTCTATAGGGTAACAAAAAAGGTGTATGAAGGGACCTAGGTATTGAGTTCATTTTACTTTTATTATGCAACTTTAAGGGATTAAATTCCATCAGTTGGTATCAGAGAAGGAAACATCCTTTGAAGAATCTAGGAGAAGGACACAAAATCTTGGACATAAGGCGAAGAGGTACATTTTAGTGTAACCCTAATTTCCCATTCGTTATTGGAGATCTAGGTCAAAAGGTGGAGTTGCTTGACAAAGACAACTATCAGCCATGGAGTTTTAGAGTCATGAACTACCTCATGAGAAAAGTTTTATGGCCTATTGTGTGTGGAGATGAAGATAAGCTTGATATGGATCCCCAAGATCCAAAGGTCACCAATCAAGAATAGAAGATGTTGAAGGATTGGGAGGAAAGGAATAGGAGAGCTATCTTCTACATATCACAGGTAATCTCTAACACTATGATTAGTCATATATCAAAGTTTGATCATGCTAGAGATGTTTGGGAGGCCTTAGAGAAGATATATGCCACTTCCATAAGAAGCAGATAGATGCAACTTAAGAATGAACTCCATTCTTTGAAGAAGGGTAGTGGTCAATCTATTGTTGACTACACCTTGGGGTGAAGGATTTGAGGAAGCAATTGCCATCCATTGGCTATAAAGTAAATGAGGAAGAGCTTGTGTAGATTACTCTAAATGGGCTAAGAGGGGAACATGAGTTGAAACCCCTTATTAGTACCATCTTGTATAGAGATCCTCTACCAACTCTTGAGGAGTTGATCCCACACCTAGTGGTAGAAGAGGTTGCCAAAGGAGACACATCCAAGAAGGATGGTCACTCATAGGTCCTATATACTAGCAAAGGCAAAGGCAAGAGTTGCAAGAAGGGGAAAGGAGGAAAAATCAATTGGAAGCAATCCAAGGAAGATGATTTAGATTTAGAAGGAGAGAGCAAGGCATCATGTTCAAGGAAGGGCAAGAATGACAAAGGTAGGAACAACCCTCATCAAGGTAAAACTTGTTTTATATGTGGTAAAAAGAATCATATTTCTTCAAAAGGTTGGTTCAAGGATGACAAAGTCAAGAAGAATAAGGAGCAAGGGAATTATGCTAACAACTCCAAGAAGGATGATGAGAAGGAGACCCTCCTAGCCATGAGACATGGCTATGGAGGAATCTTTTGTTCATATGCAGGTCTCAAGCTCAAAAGGTTGTGTGGAGATACGATATAACAATAAGCATCCCATTACACATGTGGGAGATGTGAAGTTAGGTGAAGATAAATCTGTCAAAACTCTTAAAGATGTGCTCCATGTTCCATCTATTTCCAAGAACCTTATCTCTATAGGAAAGATCGTAGAGAGAAGTATGCATGTTATATTTGATGAAAAAGGGTGCATGGTGAAGCAAGGATGCAAGGTCATTTCCAAGGGAAGCAAAGAAGGCATATTGTTCACTCTAGATGTTGCTCCTACACACAACAAGGTATGTTATGTGATGATTGGTAACAAAAGGATTGCAAAGATTGATCTTTATAAGTGTTTTACATTTCTTATAATCTAGCCAACCACCCACCAATCAATGTAGGTGCACTTTTTGGAGGATGATCAAAAAGATTTTATCGATGATTTTCCTTCTTTTGAGGTAGTTCTACTAGTATTCCTATGCACTGCTTAGATCAACATGTCACACAATTGCAATAGTTCTTCAATAGGTGCAGGGAAACCGAGTTTACATTGAATCCAAACAAGTGTCACTTTCTAGTGAGAGAGGGTACCTTCTAGGACATGTAGTTTTTGCCAAAGGTATGGCTTCTAATCCAGATAAAGGTATAGTTGTATTGAAGCCACTCAGGCCTAAGACATTGAAGGAAATACAAAGTTTTTTGGGGAATATTGGATATCATAGAATGTTTATTTAATGTATGCAAACATAGCTCAACCACTTGCAAGGCTTATAAGTAAAGATGTCCCATTTAAGTGGGATGAACAACAGGAAAAGGTGTACCAGGTTTTGAGCTCAAAGCTTGTGGAAGCACCTATCTTAATTGTCATGAGGAAGGAGATAAGGAAGAGAGCTCACACACACACTCTCACTATCAAAGAGAAGCACACACTCATATTGAGGCAAGGAAGAATGATCTTCTTCTTCTTCTATTACATAAAAAGGAATGTATAAGGATGACCTAAAAACAAGAATGAAACAAGTGCAATATATAAAGATCAGTACATAAGGAAAAACCTAATGTTCGCGAATGAGTGAGCTGGCAAGAAACAAATGTGCCATCACTCTCGGTAGATAATCTAATAAAAATCAATGAAGTATCCTTGACATATACTGGCGTGACCACTATACATGTCAGAGAAACGAAAAACTAATACGTGTCATTTTGGATCATCACATGTTGAGCTTGATATCTCAACACTCCCCCTAAAGCTCAATGTCATGTCCTCTAATCCAAGCATCTTCCAAAACTTCTTCATCTTTTCTGCTCCAAGTGCTTTAGTGAAAATATCAGCAACCTACTCATCTGTTCTCACATAAACAAGATCAATATCACCTACCAATACCTTCTCTTTGATGAAGTGATAATGTACCTTGATATGTTTTTTTTCTAGCATGAAAAACAAGGTTCCGTGCTAACTGTATGCTGCTAAGATTATCACAATAGATGGTGATAGCTTTTGCACTTCCACACCTAAATCTACAAGTAGCATCTCCAGCCATGATGCCTCACATGCTGCCATTGCAACACCTCTATACTCAGCCTCTATACTCGACAAAGCAACAGTGGGTTGCTTCTTGTTACTCCATGTAATAGATGCACCTCTAAGTGAGAATAGAAAGCCACTAGTTATCTTCTATCTCGAGTACTACCAGCCCAATCTGCATCGGTGTATCCATGAACCTGCAAATCTGCACCAGCTTCATAAAACAATGCATAATCCAAAGTAACACTCACATAACATAGAGTGCACCTCAGAGCATACAAATGTGGCTTCTTGGGAACCTGCATAAACTGACTTTCAAGTACAATAGTGTAGCTTAAATGAGGCCTTGTAATTGTGAGTGAGATATATAAGACTTCCCATAATTTTCCTATACATAGTAGCATTTTCCAATGCTTCACCTGATGTAGTATCCAACTTCAAATTTTGATCTAATGGCATAAAAATTGGCTTACAATCAGCCATAACATACTTTTGCAGCATATTCAAGGCATATTTCCTTTGCAACATGTGTATACCTGTTTCGGTATGTATAAACTCAATGCCCAAGAAGTAGCGCAGCACACTAAGATCTTTCATGTCAAATTCCTACATAAGAACTTGCTTTACCTCTTTGATGCTTTCTTCATTATCACCACCGACAATCAAGTCATCAACATAGATAGCCACAATTGTGATGCCATCATCATCCTTCCTTGCATATAGTGAATGATATGCATCACACATAGAAAACCCAATGGTGGTTAAGTAATCAGCAATCCTTGCATGCCATGCACGAGGAGCTTGCTTTAGCCCATACAAAGCCTTTTGCAACGTGCAAACATATTTTGGATGCTTTGAATCTCCATATCCTTGTGGCTAGTCCATGTATACTTCTTCTTGTAACTCACCATGTAAGAAAGAAATCTTCCTATCCATCTGATGCAAAGCCCATCCTTTTGCTATAGCTAATGCAACAAGTGTTCTGACAGTAGACATTTTAGCTATAGGCCTGAATGTTTCCTCATAATCAATGCCATATGTTTGTGCATATCCTTTTGCTACCAATCGTGCTTTGTACCTAGTTATGCTACCATTAGCATTGTGCTTTACCTTGTAAACCCACTGCAACCTATGGGTTTCTTTCCTTGTGGTAATGGAACCAGCTTCCATGTTTCGTTTTCATAAAGTGCAACCATCTCCTCATCCATAGCTTTTTCCCAATCTACATTTCCAATTGCATCTTCAAAAGAAGAAGGTTCAACATCTTGTATTACCTTTGTCATGTAGGCACAATGACGAGCCATGTAACTATCATATGTTAATTATTGTAGAGAATTTCGCATCCTCCTAGATCTTCTTGGTCTTGGGTCACTTCTCCTTGTATCATCTGCATGTGCCTTTCTAACTCCTAGAGTCTTGACACAGGGCAATCCAAGTTCCTCATCAAGAATCTTTTCTGAACCATTTGAATCTCCATCAATGTCTTCAAAACCTACACATGTTTTATGACCAGCAAAAAACTTTTCTTTACCTTGCTTGGATGTATTTGATGAATTTGCTGGAGTAAAATTTCCACGCAATCTTCCACTCCATGGATTTGAGTTGGAACTATTGCTTGGTGATGCATGCGGTCCACTCAAAGCTTGAGATTATGCACTTGATTTTTCAGCATTTTCTTTGTCATTTGGTGCAAGATTCAGTCCTTCTTTGGCATCTGCATAGAAGCTTGACATTTCATCAAATATCACATCTCTACTCACTTTCACATGTCGTGTGAGTGGGTTATAACATTTATGTCCCTTTTGCTCAAGGGAGTATCCAATGAAGACACATTTTTCTGCTTTTGGATCAAGCTTGATCCTCAACTCATCTGGAAAATGTACATATGCAATACAGCCAAAAACTTTCAGATGTGATAAGTTTGGCTTTTTACCTGTGAACTTCTCTTCAAGGGTAACTTGATGTACAACAGCAGTCGGAGTTCTGTTCATGATGTATACAATAGTATGCACAACTTCTGCCGAATAACAATGAGGCATATTCTTCTCATCCATCAAGGCTCTTGCTATTTTTGCAATATGTCTGCTTTTGCATTCAGCAATGCCATTTTGTTGTGGTGTGTACCTGCATGAAAACTGACGTCAAATTCCATGACTTTTAAGAAATTTGTTGAACTCATTTGACATATATTCACCTCCTCCATCAGACCTTATTGTCTGAATATACTTCCCTATCTGCTTTTCCACCATAGCCTTAAAATTTTGGAAGTGAGTGAACACCTCACTCTTCTCTTTCATGAAATATACCAACACTTTTTGTGTATGATCATCAATGAAAGTAACATAAAACTTGCAACCGCCCATAGATGTGGTCTTTCCAGGACCCAAACATTTGTATGTACTATTTCTAGCACATTCTTACTAACATGCCTGTCATGCAAAAATAATGATCTTGATTGTTTACCATATTGACATGCTACACATACCTTTTGCATCTCTGCAACCTTGAAATTTGGTAGTCCATGGGCAATCTCCTTTGACAGCATCAATTTCAACCTTTGCAAGTTTGCATGTCCAATCCGTTTGTGCCACCTCTCTATATCTGCAATAACTCCTGCACCTTGTGCAAACATGGCTACATTCATTTCAGGAATTTTCACATTTAAGGTGAACATCCTACCCACTTTTTTGTTGATATATTTAGGTAGTGATGTGTGTGAACACACTAGGACCGTCGGGGCACTTCTTTCCCTCTTTAGGAGGTTTTTTTCCCCCGGCTTGTATATATGCCTATTGCCGTAATGGGCTACTTATCTTTGTACATTCTCTAGTAATACATTCAGTATTGTGTGTTTGTGCTCCAAGCTTCTTCTTCTTCCTTGTGTTGTTCGCGTGCTTCTGCAGACATCTATCTCCAACAATTGGTATCAGAGCAGGTCGTCTCTTCATCTAGGGTGCCATCGATATTCCTCCGTTTGTAGTCTGAGAATCGTACGAATTTTGGTGAGCATACTCAGGGTGTTTTCAAGAGCTTCGCTCTGTGCCGTGTTTCGGCCTCCGAACACACTATCGTAGTGCTTGTGCAGGCTATTTCGTCTTTTTGTGCCAAAGGTATATACCTGTTTCTATTCGCCAGTATAAGCATCTTGAAGTCTGCTACAGGTTTAGCAGAACTAGTCTGGGCAGTTCCGTTCAACGTTTTGAGATACAGTCAATTTTCTGCATCAAGGTATTTTAGTCACCGGCCATGGCTGAAAGCAGTGATGTATTCCGTATGTTGGCTGTTGAGGATAAGTTGGATGTTACCAACTACCCATTATGGTCTTATATGATGTGACATGTATTGGTTGCAAAAGGATTATGGAACATTGTGCAGGGTGTTGAAAGACGTCCTGTTACACTTGTAACAACAGGTACTACAAATATAGGTGCTGGAGCTGATGAAGATGGTGTAGAAGATGATATTGTGCAGATTCCTGTTCATGTTGTTGTTTCTGCTGCACCTACTACAGAGCAGATTCATTGGGATAGCAGAGATGCCCAGGCACATGCATTGATAGCTTTGTCTATCAAACGTGCCATTATTCCTCATATTCTCTCTTGCAGAACAGCTAAGGATGCTTGGGATACAGTTATCACATTGTACCAAGCTAGGAATGAAGCTTGTGTTGCTTACCTCCGAAAACAGTTGGAGAGAGCACATGAATGAAGGTGATTCTATGGACAGTTTCCTAACAAAGATCAAATACTTGAAGGAACAGTTCATTTCTGCTGATGAGGTTATACCGGATAGCTCACTTGTGTAGACCGTTCTGAATGGTCTTCCTGATTCATATTAGAGTTTTGCTTCTACTCTTTGGTTGATGATGAAAGGCAATCCAAATGCCTTGTCATTTGAGGATTTGGTCTCTGTTCTATTGTAGGAAGATCAATCTAGGCAGAACAGGTCCATTATGCGTGTTGCAGATCAAGCTTCCTTGGCTAGTCAGAAGGGCAAAGGAAAATGGAGTTCTTCTACTAGTACGCAAAAATCTGCAAATGCTGCACATTTGAAGAACCAAGACAAAGATGAGAAAAAATCAGAAAAGCAGAAATTGTTTTGTCAGTACTGTAAAGGGAATGATCATATCATAAAGAACTGTCCAAAACTAGCTGCAAAAGAGGCAAAGAAGAAAGAGGCTAGAATGGTTGTTGCAGAAGCCTCTACACCAAAAACGGAGTCTGCTAATCTTGTGTAGGAAGAAGAATGGGCGTTCACTACTGTTTGCAGTTTTGACCCATCTTCTCATGAGCAGTGCATGTCTGCAGTAGACTCAGATGTTTGGTACTTTGACAGTGGGGCGACCAAACATATTACCTCGCAGCGCAGTTTCTTCTCTTCACTCGAGCCTGCCCCTACAGGGAATACTATTACATGCACCAAGAACTCCTCTTATCCTGTTATGGGAGCTGGTAAGATCATTTTGACTACTGCTGATGGTAGTTCTTTCACTTTGTCAGATGCTTTATTTGTACCAGGGATCAAGAAGAATCTGTTATCAGTTTCTGCATTAGCCAAGATCGGCTTGGTTGTGAAATTTGTTGATGACAAATGTACAGTTCATGATCTCTCAAATGGCGATGTTATTATTGCTTCTGGCATTTTATGTCATGGGTTGTATAAGCTCATAGACTATGAAAGAGCTGAAAATGATTTGGCATGTGCAGTAAATGATTCTCAGGTTATGTCAGATGCAAAGCTTTGGCATGCACGCTTTGGTCATCTGAATTTTGCTAGTCTGCTACGCCTACAGAAATTTGAAATGGTGTCCTCTTTGCCCAAACTTGAGGCACCTGGAAAACATGTTTGTGAAGGTTGTATCTTGGGCAAAATGCAGTGTTCCTCCTTTCCAAAAGATGCTTCAGTTCGGGCTACACAAAAATTGCAGCTTGTACATAGTGATGTTTGTGGTCCTATGCAAACACGCTCTTTTGGAAATTACCTTTACTTCGTGACTTTCATTGATGATTTTTCCAGGCATGCATGGGTATATCCACTCAAAGCAAAGTATGAAGTGTTCATGTGCTTTAAACAGTTTTTGGTTTTGGCTGAAAATTTGTCAGCATGTAAAATGGGCACCCTCCATTCTGATCGAGGGGGGGAATATATGTCTTCTGATTTTAATGCATTTCTGGCTGAACGTGGGATAAAACACCAGTGTACAGTGCCGTATACACATCAACAAAATGGAGTTGTTGAACGAAAGAATAAGTCACTCATGGAGATGGCGAGGTGCATGGTCAACAATCAAGCTTTACCACATAGTTTTTGGCTTGAGGCTATCATGTGTGCAGCATATGTACTGAACAGGTGTCCCACTAAAGCGCTGCAGTCCATCACTCCATATGAGGCTTGGCATGACCCAAGCCATCTGTTGCTCATCTGCGTGTTTTTGGTTGTTTGGCATATGCACTAGTGCCTGAACAACATCACAGAAAATTGGATGATAAGGCAGTAAAATGTATTTTTGTTGGGTACAGTTCTGAAAGTAAAGGCTATCGTCTATATCATCCACAGACTAAACGCATTCTGGTTAGCCGTGATGTTGTCTTTGTGGAAGATGCTATTCAGCCATTGCTTTCATGTACTAAGGAGACATATGTTAGCTCCAAAGACATGTATGATACTTTGATGCGTCTTTTTACAGGTGGACAGTCTAGTGTTGGTCCTAATGAGGCAACTTCTCAGCCTTTGCAGGCTTCATATGATGATGCAGATCATTCCATTTCTTATGCAGATTTACATGATGCACTTGTTGATGAGAGAGCTGATATTGAGCAGGCAAAAACTATGCCAAAATGGCTGGTGCAGACTTTGCGTGACAGCAAATTAGATGCACCTTTGTCATATCATACACGTTCAGGCTCTCATAGTGCCTCCTTTGCATCAGATTGCTATGCTATGGTTGCATCTAGTCTCTGTGATGAGAATGAGCCTGTTTCATTTGATGAAGCACAAAATTCAGAAAATTGGATGGCTGCTATGCAATCTGAATATGATGCAATAATGAAAAATGGTACTTGGTCTTTATGTAACTTGCCTCCTGGCAAGAAGGCCATTGGCACTAAGTGGGTATACAAGTTGAAGCGTAAACCTGATGGTACAGTTGACAGGTATAAGGCTAGGCTTATTGCAAAGGGTTATGCGCAGGAAAGAGGCATTGATTTTGATGAGACCTTTGCACCTACATGCCGTATGACCACTGTTCGGAGCATTTGTGCACTTGCAGCCCATCATGGTTGGAATGTACATCAATTGGACATTAAAACAGCATTTCTGAATGGTGACTTGCATGAAGAAGTGTATGTTTTTCAGCCCCATTGATTTATGCAGAAAGGGCATGAAAACCAGGTGTGCAGGTTAAAGAAGGCATTATATGGTTTAAAGCAAGCACCACGTGCTTGGTATGAGAAGATACATGCCTATCTGGTTGCACATGGTTTTGAGAACAGTCCAACTAAAAGCACCTTATATGTTAAGCATGTTAATGATGTGCTTCTGATCATTGTTGTCTATGTTGACGACATGCTGCTCACTGGTCCTATTGAGAAGCATATTGCTGATTTCAAGGCTGGTTTGCATGCCTCATTTGAGATGTCTGATTTGGGGCATTTGCATCACTATTTGGGCATTCAATTTATGCAAGTTGATGGTGGAATGGCTTTGTGTCAAACGGAATATATTGACACATTATTGCAGCATTTTGGCCTTGAAGACTGTAAGCCTATTGCCACTCCTATGGAGACAGGTTTACGATTGAGTCTTCATGATGCTGGAGATGCATTTGATGTTGTTCTCTATCAACAGGCTGTTGGATGCCTGATTTACTTATGCATTACTCAGCCAGATATTTAGTTTCCTGTCTCACAGATAAGCAGGTTTATGCATTGCCCAGGAGTCACGCATTGGAAGGCGGTTAAGCGCATCTTTCACTAGTTGAGTGGTACTCGGCTACTTGGGTTGTTTTATCCCAAGGGGGGATCACTACTGCTAGATTTGCATGCTTTTTCTGACTCAGATTGGGCTGGTTGCTATGACACTCGTGTGTCCACCAGTGGTTTTTGCTTCATGCTTGGTAGCTCATGTATATCTTGGTTGAGCAAGAAGCAGCCTACTGTGGCCACTTCCAGTTGTGAGGCTGAGTATAGGGCAGCTTTCACAGCGACTGTTGAGTGTGTGTGGCTCAGACACCTTATGGCTGATTTGGGTGTTGGCCTGTCTTCTGCCACCACCATCTTCACTGACAGTCAGAGCACATTGGCAGTTGCGAGGAACCCTATGATGGAGAGGTTCTCTGCTGGGGAGATCAGCTTGGCATATGTGCCCACGCAGGAGAACATTGCAGACCTTTTCACGAAGGCTCTGCCTAGGGAGAAGTTTGAAGCTTTCCGCAAAGCTTTGGGCTTACTTCCTTTTGTGGAGTGATTTCCAGATAGCTTGGCACTTCCTTATACATGAGTGCCAGCTCCTTGTTCACCGCATCACTCCCAGGGGGGATTTGTTGATATATTAAGGTAGTGATGTGTGTGAACACACTAGGACCGCCGGGGCACTTTTTTCCCTCTTTAGGAGGTTTTTCCCCCCCTTGTATATATGCCTATTGCCCTAATGGGCTACTTGTCTTTGTACATTCTCTAGTAATACATTCAATATTGTGTGTTTGTGCTCCAAGATTCTTCTTCTTCCTTGTGTTGTTTGCGTGCTTCCGCCGACATCTATCTCCAACATTTTTTTCCTTTGGCAATCAATCTTCCATCCCATTTGTATTCTTCTACATATAACCCATCAGCATTGAACCTGACTTGTAATCCTTGGTCAACCATTTGTCCAACAAAAAGTAGATTCTTTGTTATATTTGGAACATGCAACACATCAACAAGATGTTTTACCTTCCCGTCTTCCATAGACAATGCTATGTTTCCTATATGCTCGATAGGGCCTGATGTGTTATCACCTGTTTCAACATATCCAGGAACTGGCAATTTCTACAAAGTACTAAACATACCAGACATTATCATTCGATTTTGAAACACCTGTAGACATTGTATTCATCATTTGATGTTGAACCATGAACAGCTTCTCAGAATCATCTACATGTGGATGCATAGTTGTTTTGTTGCCTTCTGTTATTTTGATTCTTCAACCTACAATCACGTTCAAAGTGTCCAGGTTTACCACAATTCCAACATCCTTTACTATCATTACCTAAATCATTTCTTTGAAAATTTCTGCAACCTCTTTGAATCCCCTTGCCTCGAAACTGTCCTCTTCCTCCTGCATGATTCTGTTGTTGACCTTAGTCTTGGTTACTGTTTGCTCTTCCACTTCCGAAACCTCTACTCTACCTCTTCCTCTACTAGAGTAGAATACCTGCTCAAAACTAGGTTTTTCTTGGGAGTTTGAGTCCTCACCAAGGTTCTTTTCTTCAATAATCAACATGGACACTAGATCACCAAAATTCGAAATATTTTTCCTGGTCTGTATGGAAGTTATGAACTACTTATATGAAGCTCCTAGACCACGAAGGCACACTTCCACCTTATCATCATCATCTACATTCACACCAATAGATGCAAGTGACTCACATATGCTTTTGATTTTTAGGGTGTAGTCACTTACCGACATGCTCTTTTTCTCCAAAGTATGCAGCTCGTTCTTGAGTGGCAATTTCCGTGCCTTTGTATTGGTCTCATACAAAGTGACCAAACTATTCCAAGCCTCTTTCGGAGTCTTAGCATCTTGTATGTGTCCAATCATGTTATCCTATATGTTAACAGATAGCCAATACATTACCTTTCATGCTCCTTGATTCCATTCCTCATATGCTCTTAACAGGTATGCAGTCTGATTTCTTTTTGGTAACTGCGGAGCATTTTTGTTCTCTCCTTCGATGTACTTCCAATAGCCTTTTCCCATCAGGAAATTCATCATTCTGAATCTCCAAGCATGGAAGTTGTTTTTGTCTAGCTTATCGCTCATAAGCTGACTCATTCCATCTGCATTTGCCATTTCTGGAGAAATTCACAACACTGTAAAACACTACAAGTAGCCCTTCTGCTTGAACATTGTCACACTATGACGTGACAGTTCGATCTCAAAAAAATGAAATTTTCATGTATGAGCACTACACGGAATCGCTTGAAATTTTGGATATGGAATATATGAGTGTTACCGAGCAGGATGCAAGTTACAATTTTGCAAACTGACCTAGTTTTTCTATGGGCCCCACCTTGGGGCTCAAAATAGAGGTCGAGATGGCCCCGAAACTCTGATTTGACAAAAACAAGTGATCCTAATTGGATAACTCTCGAAAATATTTTGAGGTCTTCTACCTTCACGCCAATTTTTGTAGCAATCTAAGATTATTTATGAATCACGCTTTCTCCATGCCTTCTAATGTGCTCTTCACCGTCGGCCTTCTCCACAAGCTCTGTACAGCCACATTGGCTTTGATACCATGTCACGGGGAAGGAGATAAGGAAGAGAGCTCACACACACTCTCACAATCAAAGATAAGCACACACTTAGATTGAGGCAAGGAAGAATGATCTTCTTCTTCTTCTATTACATAAAAAGGAATGTACAAAATGACCTAAAAAACAAGAATAGAACAAGTGCAATATATAAAGATCAATACATAAGGAAAAACCTAATAAAAATCAATGAAGTATCCCTGACATATACTGGCGTGACCTCTATACATGTTAGAGAAACAAAAAGCTGATACGTGTCATCCTGGATCATCACATGTTGAGCTTGATATCTCAGCATCAATTACTCAAGATTGCTCTAAATATTTTCATATACATGTGGATGCTAGTGCCTATGCGATGGGAGCAGTTCTCACACAACATAGTGAAGAGTACAAATTAGATAGACCCATCCAATATGAAAGCGTAATATTGACTAAGGTTGAAAAGAACTATAGTACCAATGAGAGAGAAGCTCTAACAAATGGTATTTGGAGTGTAAAAATTTCACCATTATCTACTAGGGGTGAAATTTGTGATTATTATGGATCATCAACCACTAAAATATTTCTTGAATAAGACACAATAGATAGAGTTTGGAGATTGCTCCTATTGTTCCAAGAATTTGATTTTGTTATAGTATGCGTACTCTATGGAGAGAAAGAGATTGCACATGAAAATTAGGCATTAATTCATTATTGAGGGAATGTTGTACAAGTATAGAATGGATAGTACATTTATGAAATGCATGAAAGAAGTAGAGGCATGAAAAATTCTTAAGACTACAGATGGAGTAGGTGGTGGGCACCTGCCTGGCCATATTATGAGTCAAACAAGCCTAGATGCTAGCTTATGGTGGATAACTTTGTTTTGAGATGCAAAGGAGAGAGCTCAAGCATATGATGCATGTCAAAGAGTGTAGACTCAATCCTAACAAGAAGAGAAAGCATCCATTCGTTGTCTCAACTTCATGGAAACTCTTTGAGAAATGGGGTTTGGATTTTATAGGGCCTATTTATCTTGCACCTTTTCTCAAAAAGGCCAAGTCCTTGTTGGTCGCAATAGACTATGCCACTAAATGTGTAGTAACTTGATTCTAAATTCTCTCTCAAGAAGGCATGAAGTAAAAGGCATGAATGTTGTGTGTGCAAATCATCTCCCATCCTTTATATCTTCTTTCACCCAAAATCGAACAAACTTGAATGATTTAGTGTGGAAATGTGACTATCATGCATACTTATTCCTATTACTCCTTGGGTACCTTAGGATATCCATCAAGCTAGGGACCTTGGCTATGCTTAGCCCTTGCCCCACACACAGTGTAAAGGTCTTTGTAGAACAATGTCTAACACTATCTTTTCCTTCTAAAGATCATTGTTCTCATCTATCAATGAGGGAAAGTACTTGCAAACCAGAGCTTTTGATTCCCAAGTAGTATCTATAAGCAGCAGTCCTCTCTAGGCTACTAGATACTCCTAGATTACATGGTTTCTCAATCATTTTTGCCTACCATCTAGTATCCTAGCTAAAGAATGATCTATGCTATCACTTTCTTGCAAAGAAACAATATGATCTATTAGATCATCCTCCCTAGAAATATATTTTCTAAGTTTAATGACATAAAACACTAGATGTACTCTGCAATCTGGACAAAGCTCTAATTGGTATGCAACATCTCTAAGTTTCTTAACTATCTTCCAAGGTCCACAAAACTATGGTGAAAGCTTAGTGCACTCCCCTATGGATAGTGAAGTTGATCTTGCTAGTACTTGAGAAAATCTCTATCTCCTTCTTCAAAGAATCTATGAGATATCTTCCTATCAACATATTCTTTTGGCCTATCAATTGCTTGTTGCATCTTGGCTTAAATTTTCTTAGAGATTTTCTAGGAACTCCGAAGCACTAGGACATTCCTTTGGCATTCCTACGGTACTGCGATTAGTAGGATTCTTGGCATAATTCATCTCAAAAGTAGATATTCCCATCACTTTATGAGGTCTATTATTATAAGAAAACTCTACCTTTGGCAAGTACATATCCCGATTTGTCCGCTTCTCAGACACATAAGCCCTCAACATGTCCTCTAGTATTTGATTGACCCTCTTGGTCTTACCATTTTTCTATGGATGATCACCACAACTCATTTTCAATGACACTTTTAGCTTATTGAATACAAACTTCCAAAAGTGTCCTATGAATCTAACATCCCTATTTGAAACAATGGATGTTGGTATCTCATGCAATCTAAAGACATGTTGGATGAATAGCTCCACTACTTGTGGAGCTTCTACCATCTCCTAAATGGGTATGAAATGAACCATGTTGCTCAATCTATCTACCATTACTAGGATAGCATCCCATTTACTTTGGGTCTGCAATAACCCCACTATGAACTCCACGGAGACACTATCCTACTTGTGCTTTGGAATATGTAAAGGATGTAAAAGACGTGGTGTCTTAACCCTTTTTGCCTTGATGTGACACATAAAGCATTGTTGAACATATGTGTGGAAATCTCTAGCTAATCTAGGCCACCAAAATGTTCTTCTAATTAGTTGAATGGTCTTTTCAACACCAAGATGCCCCTACACAAGGAACATCATGGTTATCATGCATGACTTTTCTTCTCAAATTTTTGAGAATCTGGTATGCAAATGCTTCCTTTCCGTTTGACTATTCCATTCTCCATTGAGAAATTGGAATATGAACTTGACTTGTTTGATTACTAGGGGAAGACACTGATGGAACTACCTCATCTCCTATAATAGAATCATCACTGATGGATCTAATGATTCATATGTAGAACTTACAACCTTTACTTCCTTTATTTCTTGAAGCAATGAGCTTTCTAGAACTCTAAAGCTCATTTGATATATTATCGGAGATAATGCATCAACTACAATATTCTCTTTTCCTCATCTATATAGGATTTCCATATGAAACTCTTGCATGAGCTCACCCCAACAAGCCTACCTACCTCAAAGATCTAGTTGACTACAAAAATAATTGAGTGTATGGTGAATTGTGTATACATAAAAGTCTCCACCATACATATAGTTTCTCCAGAATTCAAGAGCATGCACCAATGCATATGACTCCTGTTCATGCATCAGTTAATTGTGTTGTACACCACTGAACATTTTACTCTCAAAAGAGATTGGTCTGCCACCTTGACTCAAAAATGTTCCTATAGATATGTCACTAGCATCTGTCTCCATTTCAAATGGCTTTTGTGCATCCATCACTTTGGATATTGGAGCCTATGAAACGGCATGCTTCATAGTATCAAAAGTTTCTTGTTGCTCTTGCTTCCATGCAAAACGTACTTTTTCTTGAATCCATTTCATATTAGGTGCTACTATTGATGAATAAGGTGAAATGAATTTTAGATAAAAATTAAAAAGTCTTAAAAATGACCAAAGTTGCGCCTCACCTTGATGGGTTGGCCATACAAATATAATTAAGACCTTGTTAGGTCAATGCTTTATCCTAGGTGATAATTGATGCACAAAAAAGACTAAAAATGCTTGTATTGACAAGAAATCGCATCTTCAAAGTGAATAAATCCACTTGCAGAGATAGTGTACATGTCTCACTAACCACCCTTTTTGAGTTCCGAAGTTGAATCGAATCATCCTCGCATCATAAAAAGCTTCCAATGAAGCTCCTTCACTATGAAGAGTCAACTTTGAAGCTCTCTGTAAATGGTTTACCAAGGCCAAATGGTATGTTCTAGGTGTTCATTGAACATCTCTTAGAGCCAAGATTCCAGATTACATAAGACTTAGGATCATTCCATTTAGATAAGTAATGAGGGAATTATGGTCATTTTAGTGAAGCTAGGTATCATCTCTATGCTCTAAAAGTAGGGGTATTTGATAGAAACATTCTCCAAGAAGGAAGAAGATGAATTCATGAGCTCCATGCAAGCCAAATATTCATGCAAATGAGTTCTAAAATCAGTTATACAAGGTAGCATACATGAAATTCAGCTATATAAAGACTTAACAAAGCATCACTCTCCCAACTCATGGAAGAGAGAGAGAGAGAGAGAGAGAGAGAGAGCAAGTGAGCATCTCTTCATGCCTCTTGGGACAACATCATGTGGGTGGGGGAGTGCTCTATGTGCATGGGCAGATGGTTGGGTAGGCTGTTGGATGTGCAAGCTCCCATTATCCCACTTAGTTAGTATATTGCATCTACAAAAGGATCACTTCACATCTCACACATTCATTCATCCAAGCCCATGCCAAGAGGCTTCACTCTCACCAATAGCTCTTGCTCTAGACTATTCATGAAAGATTATCCATTTCATATTTATGTAAGCCTTTTCATTTTTCCATTATTTTTCTATATTTTCCTTGTGAACTTCTGTGTGTACTTTGATCCACCATAGCTTGCTTTGGTTTTTTTGTATCTTGGGTCATGTTTGTCAACACAGGCTTCTTCTATAAGATGGAATTTGGGAATCCAAAACCGCTTGATATGCATTAGAGGTATATGATATCAGGCCATGATTTTCTTCTTGTTCCTCTCAAGTTTATGTCACAATAATATGCAGTCTTGGATGATTGTGTCTATTTATTAATGTTGATCATTTGCAAATCTTATCAAGATGCTTCCATTGCATTTGCTTATAGTCTCAAATTGCAACTAGGTTTGGTCTAATCTTCGTATGTTGATAATGAATGTATAAACATGTTGTTGAGCCTATCATGGTGCTGATTTGGCAAATTGGTGCAAAGGTGGTGCACATGTGGTTTGGGAGTTGTCAAACAGTGGGTGCACATGTAGTTCACAATGTGTATGCTCACAATTGTCTTGATTATGAATTTAATTACAAGTTTCAAAGGATCATTTGAAAGGTTTTCAAGAGTTTTAAAGTGTTTGGAAGGTTCACATGAATTCTTTGTAAAGTCACTATAGGACAAAATACGGTATCATTAGTCTCTAGGTGAGAAGGTTCCTGAATACAACAAGGAAAAGCATCATGAGGATTACAAGGAGTTGGAAAATGCATGCACCGAGCAATGGGAACATGGGATGCACATCCAAGATCAAGATCTTGGATGCACATGTGAACTCAATTCAAGTGAAGTGGCATTCACAAAAGGCATAAACAAGCCAAGTAAGGAATATAGGAAAAAAAGCATACAGTAAGACAAGAGAGATGTAGAGAGGCAAGGAGACAGTGTGCAGAGAGAAAGAAGAGCAAAAAAGTGTGTGTAGATAAAGAAGAGTGAAAAGTGTGCAGAGAGAGAAAGAGTACAGAGTGTGCAAAGATAGTCCAAAGAACAACCAAGAGCTTGAGAGTGAAGGATTAGTAAAGGGAGAGTATCATATGCTCTTTTATGTGTGCAGATCAAGGTCATTCAAGGTAAGAGGCAACCAAGGGGTGACCATAGTACCATCGAGCAAGTGTGGTAGACTGACAGTAGAAGTGTTCAAGAGTTCAACCTTATTGGCGGTTTGAGTGAAAGGGTATACATGATCAAGCCATTTGGCCAAGGTGGAGAACTGGCATGGAGGTCGACTTCTCAAGTACTTTGATCTACTTGGTGTTGCTTCTCTATATGTTTTGTCCTAAAGTGATACACAGTGAATACTTTGTCCTATTCTTGCAAGAAGAAGGTCGTAATCTTATATTTTAATCAAGGTATAGAGACTTTCAGTGCAATGTGTCTTCTCCTTCTTCTCTAATCCTCTCCTACAAATACTCAAGTCACTTTCAACTAAAGAATTCCTGTAACAAATTTGGCATGCACGGTGGGACAAGGCAGCTTGAGCATAAGTGCAAAAGGCCAATCACAATTCTCGAGTGAAGAAGAAGGAAGTAAATACGGTGTCAAAACTAAAATTTGAAGAGGTAACTTTTCTTTCTCCATGGAATTCATATTAAAGAGCATATATAGCTCATGACCACAACCTTGTTACAAACTTTAGGAATCACTTTCAAAACCACAAGAAGGAAAGTTGCTTGTAGGTCAACTAGTCCCCCTTCATCTACATCATCAGTAGAGGTGATGGCAGCCCAAGTAGCCTTAAAAGCCTTACCATTGTTAACATACATAGGTAGTGATGTGTGTGAACACACTAGGACCACCGGGGAACTTTTTTCCCTCTTTAGGAGGTTTTTTTCCCTGGCTTGTGTATATGCCTATAACCCTAACGGGTCACTCATCTTTGTACATTCTCTTAGTAATATATTCAGTATTCTATGTTGTGCTCCAAGCTCCTTCTTCTTCCTTGTGTTGTTTGTGTGCTTCCGCAAACCTCATACTCCAACAATAGGCATTAGAGCAAGTCACCGCTTCATCTAGGGCATCGTTGACATCCCTCCAGTCATAGTCTTGAAATCACATGAAATTTCATGAGCACTCAAGGTGATTAGGAGTTCAAAATGGCTTCACTCTGTCATGTCAAAATCACGATCTGAGCTTCTTTCAGCCTCTGAATGCACTATCATAGTGCTTATGTAGCCAATTTCATCTTTTGGTGCCAAAAATATATACACATTTTGGTTCACCAGTATAAGCTCCTCAAAGTGTGCTACATGTTTAGCAGAACTCAATAGGGTAGTTCTATTCAAATTTTTGAGATACAATCATTTGACATGATGTGTCCCAAAATCTTGCCTTGCCTAACCATGAAGACACACTTCTTTGGATTCAAACAGATGTGATATTCTCTACATTTGTCAAAGATCTGTTTAGGTTCAGGGATGTGGGTTGGTCTTTTGTTGGAGTGAGCACACAAGTCATCTACATAGACCTCTAAGTTCTTTTGCAAGATTCCTTGAACACATGAAATATCAGTCTTTGGAATGTAGTAGAAGCATTGGTGAGCCCAAAGGGCATCACTCAAAATGCAAAGATACCCCATTCTATGCAAAAGCCATCTTAAGGGGCAATGGACACTTGATTGTAGCCTAAGAATCCATCAAGAAAGCTATATACTTCCTTGCTTTCTACACATTCTAAGAGATGCTTGGTGATAGGAAGAGGATAAGTATATCATATAGTGATTGCATTAACTTTTTTCAAGTTACTGCATGCATGTAGTTTTCCATTCTTTTTTGGCACAACCACAATAGGGGATACCCATTTGGTATGCTCGATTTCATATATAAAACTTGATTCTATCAAACAATTGATCTCCTCCTTGATTTTGGCTATGTAATTATCATTGTAGGTGTAAGGTTTCTGCTTGGTAGGGTTGGCTTCCAATACATTGGGATTCGGTGAGAACAGGTATCTAGATCCACTCCTTTCAAATCCTCGTAACTCCAAGGAAATACATCTCTATGTTCTCTCAACAAATCTTTTAACTCACATTCTTCTTCTTCACTGAAATTGTGCCTTATATACGTACATATATCTTCAACATTTTCTATGGTTACTACAACTTTTTGGTCTCTTTATTCTCATAGGCTTCTCCTGTGAGCAATTCTCTTTTAGGAATTCTTATCATAATCTTCCTATCTTCTATCTCATTTTTCTTGAAGTTATGGTTGATAACTAAATCTAGGACATCGATTACACCAAAGGCTCAGAGTAGTAGAAGTGAAAGGCTAAGCTTTACCCCTTAAGGAAGCTTATGTTCCTAATTCTATGAACAATGGAATTCCCTCTTTGGTAAATCATTAATCACAAGAGTTCTTGAGAGATCTTCAATAGGAGAAATGGGCCAAAGAGGGCAAGCATCCTCCTCCTATTGAGGTAGCGGATGATCTTCGACATCGATTTCCTCAAGACATTACATCTATCTATGGGGAACAAGAGGATATGTAGTCAAGTCAGTGATTAGACTTTGAATCCAATTCCTTGTACGAATTGCCTCACGTCAAAGGCCCATGTGCGTTTAAGTCTATTCACATGAGAGCCTCTACAATAATGTTAAGAAACAATGAATCAATTCTAGCAAGGAACGCAAAATTAGTGAAGAACACTAAAGTGCACTGTCATCTCACTTTAGAGGAGCTAATAAAAATTAACCCTTAACTATGGAAGCATATACCTAACCAAATGACAGAAATAGCTAAGCTACAATCTCAGGGAGGCACACAAAATAGTTCCAGAGATACCCTTGGATAAGATAGGAGATATGAGCAAAGGAGAGGAAGGAAACACCTATCTGCCTATAACTTATCAAGGTTACATAACAAGAGTTATTCTAGATTCAATAGCTAGAGTTGCTATTGTTACCACTTCCTTATGGAAGCAATGGGGCAAATGAGAATAAAGTTGCAAATGGCAGATGGACATATTGAGAAACTCCTACGGTTACTCGAAGGGATAACTCTGACTACTCGTGGCATGGAGTTTGAACATACATTTGTCATATGTGATTTTGGTAAGAGTCATGTCTATGAGATATTTTTAGGAAGACACTTCATGTGAAAATTGTAGATAGTACAAGATTGGGGAACCAATTCCTTATACTTTCAACATCTAGGGGTGACAACTAAAGGCAATCTCAAAGATTATTCCCACTAAGATGTATCACCCTTGCAACGAAACCTAGTCCATAGAACATTACAAGAAATAGAGTTGGTGCGCTCCATAGGATCAGGATCCTCATTGATGCATGAAGAAACCCACTTATGGATGTGTAAAGCTTCAGTGGAAGAAGAGAAAAGCTTAACCTCTATAAGCATAGGTGCCAATGAAGACCAAATCAGTTCAAGACCCAGCCTATGCACCTATGGTGTTTTGGGATGAAGAATTTGAACCCGATGGTTGGGCAAAGATCCTAGCCACAATGGATGTAGCCATCAACAAAGAGCAATGGACCCCCCATTGTCATGAAGATGGCTATGAAATCTCAGTTTTCACCCTAGAACCACTTATGTCTAACTCAGTTATTGAGAAATGTGAGCTTAGTAGGATCACACTCAAGAAGTTAGAGATGAGGATGAGGAGTCCAATGTCATCAAACATTTTTTACCTTAGAAGAAGAGTACCTTTACTTAATAGAGGCTAGGATTGAGGAACATGAAACGTGTGAACCAAAAAAGAAGTTGACTACAATAGAAGAAGATCAAAGTAAGAAAAAGAAAGGAAAGGAACTATTCCCCATGCAAGCAAAAAAAGAAACATTGGTATTGGTTTGGATATCTTCCTGGCTATTGATATGGATACTGGTATTTTTGTCTAACCACCTGTTTATTGTATGGGCAACCTTGTGTAATGTGGTTAGTGTACCTTCTCTCTATTGTACAATTTTGGCTATTAGGGTTCTCTTGGTTGTGAGTCATGATGGGATAAACATTGGGCATATGGTCTCCTCTGCAATTATAACATCGTTTCATTGAGATCATTCTAGGGGTATGTTTGTTTGAGACTCCTAACCTTTGAGCTACTTTTTTCTGCCAATTCATAAATTGATTTGGAGGGCTTTGACGTGAAACTGGTAGAGCTATTTGAATCCTTATAGATCTTTGAAAGTTCTAACTCCTCTCCCAAGCTATCCTCAACATCTATGCAAGTTTTCACACATTGTTCTATGTTCTTAGGCTCCTTCAAGTACACATAAGACCATAACTGTGCATTTAGCAAGCCATCCAAAAATAATTCCACTTGTTTGGCAGGTGTGGGTAACTGTGGAATGGGGCATCTCTCAACATATTGCATAAACCTATGACCTGCTAGCGTGACTATCTCTTGAGGTTTTTGCTTGAAGCTATGGATCAATGATGAAGTGTTATGTCTGATACCACTTTTAGAGAACTTCATGATAAAAGCTTCTAGCCATTGATTAATGTCCCTAAATCGACCTTGATGTAGTGGTTGGAACCACCTCAGGGCCGTGTTCTTTGAGGTTAAACCAAAGGCATTATATTGAGTGAACAGGTTGTCAACCTGTTTAGATCTCAATACCTTTGAATTGAGCCACATGATCATAGGGATCTCTAGTACCGTCAAAGTAGTTTTTCATTGACTTTACCAATTGAGTGGGTCTCAATATCCTAAGGCATTCTATCGATAAGGGAAACTCATCCATGCCTCTCTGGATTCTAGGTCCTCTCAGTCTCTCTGATTCATACTATCCGTATCCCATCCTAACCTCTCTCCTCCTTAAGGGTTTGCAAAGCTTACTTCAGGTCTCTCTCGAGCCTTCTCTTTATGACTTCTTCGAACTTGAGAGGATCCTGGTCCATGTTGACCATGCAGACCATGCAGTCTCTGAGGAGGGAATATGAGTTCACCTTTCCAAGTGTATGCGTGTCTTCCATGTTCCATAAACATGAACATCCTCAGTACATTCCAACCATGATGACCCGCAAGTTCACATATGCTATGAACAATAGTCAACATGTAGGAGCAAAGGTCTCATCAAAGTCAATGCCTCTTTCTTGAGCATAACCCTTTGCAACAAGCCTAGCCTTATACCTGTCAACTATTCCAATGCATTTATGCTTCAACTTGTCATGATGTTGTTTTTGTGGAAGATGCAATTCAGCCATTACTTTCATGTACTAGGGAGACATCGGTTAGCTCCAAAGATATGTATGACACTTTATGACCTCTTTTTACAGGTGGATAGTCGAGTGTTGGTCCAAATGAGGCAATTTCTTAGCCTCCCAAGTTCCACATGATGACATAGATCATTCCATTTCTGATGTAGATTTAGATGATGCACTTGTTGATGAGAGGTCTGATATAGAGAAGGCTAGCCAGACTTTGTGAGATAGCAAATTAGATGCACCTCTATCATCGTACTTGTTAAGGCTCTTATAGTGCTTCTTTTGCATTAGATTGCTATGCTATGGCTGCCTCCGGCTTAATGATGAGGATGAGCCTGTTTTGTTTGATGAAGCACAAAATTTAGAAAATTGGATGGCTTCTATGCAATCAGAATATGATGCTATTATGAAAAATGGTACCTAGTCTTTATGTGACTTACCTCTTGGCACAAAGGCCATTGACACTTTATCATCCAATTTCCAATGTTGTTGTTCAGGCATTAATGCATATGCCAAACAACAAAAAACATGCATATCAGCAACAGATGGCTTTAAACCATGCCAAGCCTCATATGGAGTGATAGACTGTAGTGCTTTAGTGGGATACCTGTTAAGTACATATGCTACACACATAACAACCTCAAGCCTAAAATTATGTGGCAAAGCCCAACTCTTGACTATTGGTGCATTTTCATTCAATCCTAGTGCTTGATTAATCATTAGTAAAAAGACATTGTTTGTACTCTCAATGAGAGGAGCCATAGAAACTATCTCTGGTAATAGTTGAAATGTAACTACATCAAAAGTAAAAGTGCTTTGACATTCTCGCGGCTTAGTTTGGCAAGCATCACGAGCCTAAGTAGGAGAGATTGATTAGCCAAAGATTCCCCTAACTTGAGGGAGCTTTTAGGTAGCATCCCTCCAAAGTTTTGAATTCAAACTTTTATATATACAGACAAAAATAGTCACGAGGAGAGCATATAATTTTGAGCTCTACTCTGGTGAGATTCTGATCAAGCATCATATCTTTTGTGAAGCACACTTTGTGCTTCTCCTTTTGAAGCTTCATGACCATTCAATTTATGTATCATATGTGCAATATAGATTCGCATTTCAAGCTACAACTTTGGAGTTCTCTTCATCTACTGCTACAGGTCTATGTTCATTTTTCGGTCAACTTTATTACTGATTTCTCTATGTATACTAAGTATTTTGATGAGATTTAAATTGGTATAGTAACTAAGCAAGTCTATTTGCATCATATCAATTTTCATCATTTTTGGTTCATTACTCTATGAGCTACACCTAGTTGAAGTTTCCTATGTATTCTGGTAGATGATTCCTAAAAAGTTGGGATGACACCCTTATATTGCTAAACTTATTTCTCTTAGTATGGTCCACAAAATTTATCAAATTTGTTGCTTTAAATTCATTATACATCTAATTAGAGATGTGAAAAATATCTTTGGTCAATTCTCAGCAGTCTGTGAGCTCTTAGTGACATTCTACAGTGTATCTCATCCAAAAATAGTAAGTTTTGTTACATTTGTTTTGTGCCAAGTAGTTTGTTTTGATGAATCTATTTAAGAATGATGCTTCAAAGCATTAGGGTGGTTTATATGCATCCTTATCCATCACAAGGTGTCTACTTATCATCTCTAAATCTATCTTGGCAGGTGTAGAGCAAGTTTTTGCAACACTAGGCACGTCCTTAGAGTCTATACACCATCTCTTCTCATAGTGGTATCAGAGCAAAGCTAAATCAACATGGGAGATGGTTTTGCTTCCACCAGTAACAAACTGGATAGAAACAACTACTCAGCTTGGTCTCTCAGGATGGAGGCCTACCTTCAAGGAAGTACATATCTGAGGATGGTCATGCCAACAATCAGAAGCAAAGGATAGCCTTCACATGAAGAGCAAGAAAGGCTTACAACTTGGTGTTCAAAGGATGCACTAGCCAGGTCCTACATCTTAAACTCAATCTCTGATTTTCTTTTATCTCGCGTGAAAATGGAGTTCATTACCTTGAAGAAAAGTCCCAAGCAAAGTGTGAATGATTATGTCACCAAAATGAAGGAGATTTCTGATCAGTTAGGAAGCATTGGAGAAGTAAATGAAGAAGAACAAATCATAAGGCAAATAATCAATGCATCAAAGCTGATGACAAACGAGAATCATTCACAACTACCATGGACCTATACATGGACATGCAAGTGCCTGATCTTAACACTCTGATGGGCCATTTCTTCACACACGAAGCAAAGATAAACAAGAATGGTGAATCCTCAAGAGGTAATCAATATTCTACCTTATACTCTGATAAAGCCAAAGCAAAGATAAACAAGAATGGTGAATCCTCAAGAGGTAATCAATCTTCTACCTTATACTTTGACGACCAAAGCAAAGGCTAAGTCAAAGTCTAAGAAGAATGAAGATGAAGGTAGCTCTTTCCAAGCCAACTTCACAAGTACATGAAGAGCTAGAGGAAGAGGCAGAGGAGGAAAGCAAAGTAGGGAAAGACCCCAAACATCTCAAACTTGTAATAAATGTGGTTACTCTAATCACACTACTGAGGAGTGTTATAGGAACCCAAGGAATTCTAGAGGAAGAGGGTGGCTATGGATCAAATAGAGGCAGATACAATGGAGGATACAATAACTAGTACAACAACAATAACAACCATCAAAATGGATACAGAGGAAGGAAGGATTACAACAACTACACTGACGACCAAAGCCAAGATGACTCACTACTTCTCATGAACTTATCATTGAAGCAGGGTAAGGATGATGACCATATTTTCTATATTGATTCAGGGTGCTCAAATCATGTATGAAGAAATGTAGCATTTCTCTCTAACTTAGAAGATCCCAAGACAAACATGAAGTACAGGCAGGTGATGATACAAGACACTTAGTGGCGAAAGTAGGTAATGTCAAAACATCATATGGAAGCATGAATCTTCTAAGAAAAGTGTTGTATGTACCTACAATAACCAAAAGCTTGATGAGTGTTGGACAAATTGTGGAGAAAGGATTATAGGTTAGGTTCACAAGACATGGAGCATATGTGGAAGACCCCAAGCAAGGATTTCGAAGAATTGTCAAAGGAGATAAGACAGGAAGAATCTTCACCTTTGAAGTGGAAGACACCAAGAACATAGCATTGTTTATTTATGGATCTCAAACACTCTTTGAATCGGAGGTATGACATAAAAGGCTTGGTCATATTGGTGAGAGAACCTTGAAACAAATTTGCAGAGATCAAAATGTACTTGGATTTTCCAATATCACAAAACAACATATGATATACAAGTGTGGAGCTTGTCAATTTGGCAAGGCATATAGAAAACCTTTCAACAAGAAAGGCTATATCCACCAAGAGCTATTGGATCTTGTACACACAGATGTGTGGGGTCCATGCAAAGAATCTTCTCTTTTAGGTTCAATATATTATGTATCTTTTATTGATGATTGTAGCAGGTGGACAATACTTTAGTTATGAAGCATAAGGATGAAGTCTTCAATTATTTCAAAAGATATCTTGCACTTGTAGAGAACCAAACAGGTAGATGTCTCAAGAGACTCGGATCAGATGTGGTGGAGAATATTTCTCAATTGAATTTGATGCTTTCCTACAAGAAAGAGGCATCAAAAGAGAGCTAACAACGAGATACACACCTGAAATCAATGGAATAGCTAAAAGAAAAAACAAAACTATAGTAGAAGCAACAAGATCTATGCTAAATGAAAAAGCTCTACCTAATTATCTTTGGGCAGAGGCTATATCAACAGCCACATACCTTGTAAATAGACTTTCGTCAAAGTCTTTAGATCGTATGACTCCTTATGAAGTGTGGAATGGAAGAAGACCAAGCCTAGAGCATTGCAAAATCTTTGGATGATTAGCATATGCTCACATACCTTCTCAAGTAAGAGGGAAATCGCATCCCAAGGCAAAGAAGTGTGTCTTTATTGGATATGATCAAAATCAAAAGGGATACATATTGTATAATCCCACTAACAAAGGATTCTTAGTTAGTAGGGATGTAGTCTTTGATGAAAATAAATCTTGGTTTGATGATGACAAGAAAGTGAAGCTACCGTATGACTTGGAAGAAGACTTTCTATCTCTTCCAACAAATGAACCGAAGCATCTTGAAGATAGTGACTCTTAAGATGACTTGATATATTTGGAGAAATTGAAGCTATGGAAGAACAAAGGGAAAGCTAAGGTGCAAGACCTAGCTCAAGGCTCAAAAAGCTCTCTTCAACCAATCAGAAGGTCAATGAGAGAGAAGAAGAAACCAAAAAGATATGGATTTGATACCTCTTTAATTACAAAGCACTCAATTTATGTGGGTACGAACTCCAACAATGAAGAACCAACATCTTATGAAGAAGCTCAATGCAAGGAGTGGAGAGAAGCAATGGATGAAGAAATGGAAGCTCTTATGGACAATGACACATGGGAACTTGTTCCACAAAAACCATCAATGAAGGTAATTGGATCAAGGTGGATTTATAAAGTTAAAAGGAATTCAGATGGTAGTATTAATAGATACAAGGAAAGGTTAGTAACAAAGGCATCTGCCCAAACCCATAGGATATATTATGAAGAAACCTTCTCATCTTTTGCCAAAATGCCTACCATTAGAGTACTTGTTAGCATTGCTCCATCTAGGAATTGGAAGCTATTTAAACTAGATGTAAAAAATGCATTTCTCAATAGTTGGATTTCAAAAGAAGTTTATATGGCACAACCACCTGGTTATGAAGATGCACATCATCCCAATTATGTGTGCAAATTGAAGAAGACTCTGTATGGTTTGAAGCAAGCTCCAAGAGCTTGGAATCACAGATTAGTGACTTACTTGCAGGACCAAGGTTTCAAAGCTAGCAAAGCTGATACATCTTTGTGTATGTTGATGATATTATAATCACAGGGAATGAAATCAATGGAATTAAACAGGTAAAGGCTATATATCTTTGTGTATGTTGATGATATTATAATCACAGGGAATGAAACCAATGGAATTAAATAGAAAGGCTAGAATGAAGGATGAATTAAAGATCAGTGATCTTGGACCACTCGCTTACTTTCTTGGACTTGAACTTGTCTATATAGATTTCGATATCTATATCACTCAAAGGAAGTATGTACATGATATGCTTTCTAAGTTTAAAATGGAGAATACTAAGTGTGTAGGTACACCCATGGATTTGAATCATAAGCTAAGTGCTTATGAGGGAGAACTCATTGAAGATATGTTATCAAAGCTTGGTAGGAAGATTGAACTATGCAGCTCTCACAAGGGTGGATATATGCTATAGTGCTAGCATACTTAGTCAATTGATGCACAAGCCAAGGAAGCCACACATGGAAGCAGCGAAGAGAGTGCTCAAATACTTGAAGGCTACCATTAATGACAAGATTTTCTACCCCTACACTTCAAAAATTGATCTCAAACTCTACTCAGATTTAGATTGGACTAGATGAAAGGATGAGAGGAAGAATACATCAGGATATTTGTCTTTTGCAGGTTCAAAGCTAATCTCATGGTCTTCAAAGAAGCAACCAATTGTTGCTCTATCATCTACTGAGGCTGAATAAAGAGGTTTGGCCAATGCAACACAAGAAGTAATGTGGTTAAAGTGCCTATACTCAAGTTTGGGGTTACATACTTTAACTCCTCACATCTTTGGAGATAATACAAGCTCACTTCATTTAGCAGCTAATCCAGTTTACCATGCTAGAACAAAGCATATTGAAGTCCACTATCACTATGTAAGAGAGAAGTTGTTGAGAAAGGACATTTAATTGTCCTATCTATCTACTAATCTTCAATGTGCAGACATGTTGAGTAAGCCATTGGATGGTATCAAGTTAAGCATATTCAAAGGCATGATTGGATTACTAAAAATCAAGTAGGAATGAAGAATCAAGCATGTCGGCTTGAGGGGGAGCTATTGGTGCATTTTCATCCAAGCATAGTGCTTGATTAATCATTAGTATAAAGACATTGTTTGTACTCTCAATGAGAGGAGCCATAGAAACTATCTCTTGTAATAGTTGAAATGTAAGTACATCAAAAGTAAAAGTTCTTTGAGATTCTCATGGCTTAGTTTAGCACAAATCACGAGCTAAGTAGGAGATATTGATTAGCCAAAGATTCCCCTAGCTTGAGGGAACTTTTAGGTAGCATCCCTCCAAAGTTTTGAATTCAAAATCTTTTAAATATACACACAAAAATAGTCATGGGGAGAGTAGATCATTTTGAGCTCCACTCTGATGACATTCTGATCAAACATCATATCATTTGTGAAGCACACATTGTGCTCCTCCTTCCCAATCTTGATGTCCATTAAATTCATGCATCATATGTGCAATACAGATTAACATTTCAAGCTACAACTTGGAGTTCTCTTTATCTACTACTACAGGTCTATGTTCATTTTTCAGTCAAATTCAATTGCTGATTTCTCTATGTATACTAAGTCTTTTGATGAGATTTAAATTGGTATTGTAACTAAGCAAGTTTATTTGCATCATATCAATTTTCATCATTTTTGGTTCATTACTCTATGAGCTACACCTAGTTGAAGTTTCCTATGTATTCTGGTAGATGATTCCTAAAAAGGTGGGATGACACCCTTATCTTGCTAAACTTATTTCTCTCAATATGATTCATCAAAATTCATCAAGTTTGTTGCGTTAGATTCATTACATATCTAATTTAAGATGTGCAAAATATCTCTAGTCAATTCTTAGCCGGTTGTGAGCTCTGAGTGAAATTCCAGAGTGCATCTCATCCAAAAACAACAAGTTTTGTTACATTTGTTTCATGCCAAGTAGTCTGCTTTGATGAATCTATTTAAGAATGATGTTCCAAAGCACTAGGGTGGTTTATATGCATGCTTAGTGAGCACAAGGTGTCTACTTATCATCTATGAAGCTATCTTGGTAGGTGTAGAGCAATTTTTTGCAACACCAAGCACATCCTTGGAGTATATCCACCATCTCTTCTCACATTGACCATACACTTCACCATCTTCATGAGTGACCTATTCTTCCTTTTAGCAACTCCATTTTGTTGAGGTGCATACGACACTGTATACTGATGTTTTATCCAACATTCAGCCAGAAATGCATTAAAATCAAAAGACATATATTCCCCCCTTGATCAAAATGGAGGGTTCCCATTTTACATGTTGATAGATTTTCAGCTAAAACCAGAAACTGTATGAAGCACATAAACACGTTGGACTTTGCTTTCAATTGATATACCCATGCATGCTTAGAAAAATCATCAATGAAAGTCATGAAGTAAAGGTAGTTCACAAAAGAAGGTGTTTACATAGGACCACAAATATCACTGTGAACAAGCTGGAGTTTCTAAGTAGCTCATACTAAACCATCTTTAGGAAGGAGGAGCACTGCATTTTCCCCCAAATACTACCTTCACAGACATGTCTATTAGGTGTCTGAAGTTTGGGAAGAGAGGACACCATTTCGGATTTCTGTAGGTGTAGCAAACTAGCAAAATTCAGATGACCAAAGCGTGCATGTCAAAGCTTTGCATTTGACATAGCCTGAGAATCTTGAACTACATATGCTAAATCATTCACAGATTTTACATAATTTATGAGCTTATATAGCCCACAACATAAAATGCCAGAAGCAATAATGACATGGCCATTTCATAGATCATGAATTGTACATCTCTCATAGAAAAAATTCACAACCAAGACGATTTTGGCTAATGCTCAAAATCATAACATATTTTTCTTGATCCTTGGCATAAGTAAAGCATTTGACAATGTAAAAGAACTACCATCAACAGTAGTCAAAATGATCTTACCAACTCCCATGATAGGATAAGAGAAGTTGGTGCATGTGATAATATTCCCTGTAGGGGCAGGCTCAAGTGAAGTGAAGAAGCTGTGGTACGAGGTAATATGTTTGATTGCCCCACTATCAAATTACCAAACATCTAAGTCTACTACAAACATACATTGTTCATGAGAAGATGGGTCATAACTGCAAATAGTAGTAAACACCCATTCTTCATTCTGCACAAGATTTGTAGATTGTGATTTGGGTGTAGAGGCTTCTGTAACAACCATTCTAGCCTCTTTTTTCTTTGCCTCTTTTGTATCCAGTTTTGGAAAACTCTTTATAACATGATCATTTCCTTTACAATATTTGCAAAACAATTATTGTTTTTTTTGTTTTCTTCTTGTCTCTGTCATCCTTCTTTGATTGTGCAAAATTAGCAAATTTCTTCTTACTAGTAGATGGGCTCCATTTACCTTTGCCCTTTTGACTAGCCAAGAAAGCTTGATCTCCAACATGTATAATGGACATGTTCTACCTAGATTGATCTTCCTGAAACAAAACAAAGACTAACTCCTCAAATGTTAAGTCATTTGGATTGCCTTTCATCATTAATCAAAGAGTAGAAACAAAACTTTGATATGCATTTGGAAGACCATTCAGAATAGTGTGCACAAGTGAACTGTCTGGCAAGACTTCATTAATAAAAACCAACTACTTCTTCAATTCATTGATTTTTGTCAAAACATTATCCATGGAATCTCATTCATTCATGTGCTCACTCTCCAACTATTTTTAGAGCTAAGCAACACGAGCCTTGTTCCTTACCTGGTATAAAGTGGTAAGTGTATCTGAAGCATCTTTTGTTGTTTTGCAAGAGTGAATGTGAAGAATAATGGAACATTTGACAGACAAGACTACCAATGCATATGTATGAGCATCTCTACCATCCCAACGAAGTTTCTCTGTAGCAGGTGAAGTAGGAGCCACAACACAGAGGAACCTGAAGAATATCACCATCTTCAATGTCATCTACATCGGCTTGAGTGATTGTATTTGCAGGGATGTTTTTCAACACCCTACAAAATATTCCACAGTCCTTTTGGAACTAATCATATAATCCCATAATGGGTAATTGTTACCATCTAATTTATCCCCAACAGGCAACATATGGAATACATCACTGCTTTCAGCGATGGCCACTGACTAAAATACCCTGATGTAGAAGAATGGGATATCAATGGATGAAGTTAAAGTTAGAGCCATTGCACAACTTCCTAGACCAAAAAATGTCAAGGAAGTACAATCTTTCATGGGTCATTGTGGATATTACAAACACTTTATCCACATGTATGTAATAATTGCAAAGCCCATGTACAACCTTCTGACTAACCTTGAGTGGAATGAAGAGTGTGAAAACTCTTTCAATGAGCTCAAACAATGAATGTGTTCAGCACCAATTTTGACATGAGTTGACTAGATGAAGCCATTCCATGTTCATGTGGATGCTTCTAATTTTGCTACTGGATGTGTGCTAGCACAACCCATGGGCAAAGGAAACATTGATGTTCCCATTGCTTATGTGAGTAGATAGTTGAATGTAGTAGAGAGAAATTACACAACTATAGAAAGGGAAGGATTAGGCATGGTGTATGCGATCAACAAATTTAGACGTTATTTGCTTACAAATAGGTTTAAGTTCTCTACAAACCACCAAGCTCTACTATACCTAGTGAACAAACCTACAACATAGGCTGATTATTAAGATGGTTTCTCTTACTAATGGAATATAAGTTAGACATAGAGGTTAGGAATGGCAAGACTCACCTCTGGGTGGATCACCTTGTTGGGTTGTAGGGTATGCACACACCCACAATTGTGCATAGGAACCCTCCCTAGACCATAATAATATCTCTTTTTGTATCTACTTAGGATTTCACATAAAAACCCTCCCTTAGACACTTTTTAATATTTCTCCTAAAGTAAAGCTTTGGATCCTTGTAAATGCTCCCACTTTTGAAAAAGTCTAGAAATCCCCACGCGCACGTATTCGCTTGAGATTTGGTTGTTAGAGGATATTTGAAAAGATCCTTTTTGAGATATGTTAGTTAGGCATGTGCTCCTTTTTCACTAGTCAAAAGGAGCACATGGGGAATTGTACTGAGCCTATAAATAGAGGCTAATCTCATGTAAAAGGGGGGTCCCTTTTCCATGGCCTTGGCCTCCATGCTAATGGAAAGAAGGTTCATTTGTTACTCTCTTGCTTCCTTGTGTGCAAGGCGATGATCTATGTGTGTGGACTTGCATTTGGAGTTGGCTTGTGTGTGAGCATTGCTCTCCCTTGCTCCTTTTTGATGTTGGCCATGGTGCCATTGTTCATGGGCATGGGTGTGGATGCGTTGCTTGCACTTCTTGCAACTTCACTTGGAGAAGCTTCTCACTTCCATGTGAGGCGGTTAGGGTCTGTCGTTCCCCTTTTCTCAACAATTTTGGCGCCATTGCCGGGGACGTTGGCCTTTAGCCGTTGGTTTTTCCAAGTTTGCATGTCCATACTTCATTTGATGCACCTTGACACTTGGAGGAGGATGAATACACGTGGCCTTCGATTGGCCTAGGGTACCTCTCATTTGTTAATTTTTGGAGTGGTTTAGTTCTTTATTTTTGTTTGTTGCACAAAAACACCCCCTAACCTCCTTCTCTCTCTCTCACTTCTTCTCACATACACATTCCCACACATTCACTAAGTGGCCTCACTTTCCACCTCTGCCACCTCTTTTTCAGTGATGGTCTTGAATGGAGGGATGGTAATTCTGATTCTATTCCCTCCCTCTTTTCATTTTAGTAAAAACAAACGAATGATGTTTATCCCAACTCATTATCTCCCAACGAATATCATTTTTGGAATTCATACATGTGAGCTTCGAAGCTCTTATTTGCTTAACATTCAAATACCTTAAGAAAGGTGGGGCAGGACTATCACCACGCCCACCTTGCATCTCATTAAAGTGCATTAACTTGCAAATTTGCTCTCTGGTCAAGCGGTAGGTGAACATTGAAAGAAAGGCATTCACTCATGCATGCATCGGGGATAGCCCTATCTGCGTACTTCCAAATCTATTCTTTCTCTTGATTTTGGGGTCGAGCCACCTTTGGCTCCTCCAATCTCGGGTTCTCCTGCTTCCCTATGACTGATTGGCTATGGCGGGGTTGAGCTCGACGGAGCTCCCCCTCTGGTTGTACATGCTAGAAGGCCACCTTGCCGTTCTGCTTCCAACAAGACCAAGTTGTCGAGGCTGCTTCCACTATTGTGCCTGTGCAAATCTTAGATTGAGTGATGTCTTCTGTTTCCATGACTGCATGATCGAGCATCGCTCCTAACGAGATGCAGCGGAGCAGTTCGATGGCTTGATCCTTGTCTCCCGGCTCATTTTTTATCGAACCTTCACGCTCCTTTTTCTCTCTCTATTGCTTCTGTTGTGGGTCGATCTTCACTCTGCTTTCTTGGGACTCCCTCTTGTGGTTGTGCTGTTGAAAATGTTTGACAATAAGCCACAACTTGGCCAATGATACCTGCTAAATTTTGCTGCTCCTCATATACTACTGCCCCATGCATATACTGCAAGATTTGTGCTCCTCTGCGTATGCTCCCCCCCCAGGACAGGTTCCAATCTTTTCAAACATGCAGAAGCTTCCTAGGACCTTGCCTGAGGCTAGAGATTCTCAATGCTACTGTCTAAGAACTTAGTACTCCCCACGGAACTTGGTATGCTGCTCAGAGCTCTGACCACGAAGAAAAAAATCATCTTGGAAGGAAAGGCCAAGGGAATGTGGCAAATATTCTGCAGGTTTTATCATCCACCCAACAAATGTACTGAATATATCTGCAATTGCTAGTCCCATTTCACGGATGGAGTAGATATGCAGCCAAGAATTGTAGATGTTAAGTGATGCAAGCCGACATTGTCTCTAGGTATCATGGAAAGCTTACATTGCTGCGCAGCCGATTTAGAGCTTGGTCTTCATGAGGACTATGGTAATATTAATGAACATGTTTTTTCGTCAGGATACCTAATGTTGAATGCTTTAGGAATCAATAAGTCTAACAAAGGAAGTATGTCAAAATACTGGGACATGATCTCTATATTTGCATAGGTGTTGTCAATTTCTCTTGTGGGCATCTTGATGAAAGTTGCCTTGTGACTTCCCTTTGCTTCCTGTATACCTTTCTCCTTGTTCAAGCTTAGGACAAAAACACCATGGTGTGCATATGATGAGGTGGTAGCACTTATGAGGATTAGAGACACACCCAACCATTGTGTGAAGGTTGTGTGAACCTTTTCGGGGCAGGCTGTGTTTTCATGAAAGAAAAATTACTCTACTAATATATAATGGCATATGTTTGTATGATGTCTAACCATCGTATGACAGACAAGAAGAACCAAGATCTTATGAATCTCGAACAGCTTACGTTGACTCCAAGCCTATGATGATGTGTGTCACTTGTTGCTCAGTCTCAAACATTGTGCTGTAATGAGGTAAAGTCCACAACAGTTGATGTTCACATTCATAAATTTTTGCTCCACTATGTTGTGTTCTACTATTGTGCCTAGATGTTCACACTCTTGAACAATACTTTGTTTATCAGGATACATACTTTAAGCTCAGTTGTCTTGGGTCTGCCTGCATGCTTCTTTGTATTAAAGAACATGGAAGTATGATTTGCACTTGCCATGGATAATGATGAGAAGTTGGTGGCTTATGGTCTTGAACAAGTGATTCAGTAAATGCCTTGTCTGGTTAACTTCATGATGCAAGCAAGATGATGTCCGCACTAACAAGTTTTCATCCTATCCCTTTCACTGAAGCAGGGGGAAACATGAAAAGCCCTTTTGATATTGTGATGTTTATTTCACATCTCGTATCTGTGTGGAGGTCTACCAAAGACACATGTTTGTTTGCTGTGAAAATTTCATGTTATGTCTCCATCATCTCCTTATTTCTAAGGTTTATTTTCAACTGCTTGTTATAGCTAAGTGCGAGTTTTTTTTCCTAAGCCTTTATGAATTGGAGCATTACAGGTAAGTAAGTCGACTAAAGACAGACCCCCATCGACGTCAGCAACTGCCCTAAGAACAAGAACAAGTTCTCTCACACTACATGGGGAAGTATGTTGCATGTGACCACTACACCGTGATGGCACCTTTTCAAAATTCGCTTATGTGAGTAAGAAAGATCCTTCCGAGTGTGGTATGCCTGGGTTGGGATGTCTTCTCAAGGGAGCCACCATCAGCATTACTGAAAGGTGAAATAGTTAGCATATTCTAGCATAAATAAAAATTGTCGATGCTCTGTTCATTTGTTGCAGGTCCAACTATCGAAGTTTTGTTATATAAGGACTAGACCACATCTTGATCCAAGAATAATTTACTTCATGAAATGTTTTGATGATTGTGTAGAAGAATGAGGCTTGCAAATGTGGAAGATCATGAGCTTTGTAGGTCTCGACACTGATTAGTAATAACAGGCTTGCCTATATCCATAATTGTGGCACTCATTCTTCACTTATATAGACATAACAACTAGAGGAAAAAGTTGTGTGGATTCAAACCTGTTCTGTACTATTGTGAAAATCACAAAGATCCGAATGCTTGTTTTTTGCCATGGAGGAAACTCTGGTTTTACAATGCTCACTTAATGCAGTATAGGCCAACACTTGTAGAACTTAGCATTGATCCTTTTGCCTCCTATAGATGCTCTCTTGTGAATGATGTGTTTCTTTAATACTCAGGTTTGATCATTTTGGATTCTTGTGACTGACCCCTGTGGGATTGGAGCATACCAATTTTGGGAGAAACTTGGTACGAATAGTAGCATAAGACTGACAGCGCTTCTTCTGTAGATACATGGCCTACATGTTTATTTTCAATTCTGAAATAATTTGCTTTGTGATGCGCTAATGAATCTATTGTCAGATGTACCAGGTGCATTGTTCTTCAGTAAGTAAATGCTTTAAGTCTTATAATAGATGGCATGATAGATGGGAAGGATTCTCATTGCTGGCTAGAAGGCTAGAAATTCCCAAGAGATGTTCCTTGGTTTATACTTTGGAATGAGTTAAGGATCCCTTGAGTTTTCTTCTCCATAAGATCTTGCAGCTTGTTATTTACAATAGGCATTTGAGAGATAATTATATTTGGATGCTAAGATTGGGGGGTTATTTGGGGCTCATTCCTTGAGAGAATTTTTGTGTAGCTTTACACTTGTGGCTAGGTTTGAAGTTTTTATGAATCATAGTACATGCTAAGGGGTTGATCTATGGGACTTTGGTCCCTAAGCTTTCCATCCCATATGCTATGATAATACTCGGATCGCTTTAATTGATGGATCATATCACCTCGGTATTATGATCACATGACAAACTAAAAGTAATATGAGTGCAACATCTATTGCATGATTTACAATACATAATCAGAATGCTTCTATGTAGGTACAGGTACTGCTGGAGAATGATATTAGGTCAAGATTGGCCAATTGGAATTCTGCCTAGGACTACACCAATCTTACTTTTGATCCTTGTTAATGTCATAATTCTACTCCACATCATCACCAGTGGGTGTTTCGGGTTCATACTTTGGCCGTGCAGTTCACATACTTGGGAGAGAATAATTGGATGCTTTCTATTCTTTGGACATCGGTGCATGAGAATTAAATCATATGTTTACTGTATGCATGGCCATCCTATTTTCATCTTCAGATACTATAATAATTGACTTTTTTTTAATGAAATATGCTAGTACAAGCTTTTTTTGAGAACTAGAAGGCCATGGGCTCTTTGGAGCTACTTTTTTGCAGGATTATGACGATCTTCATGTCCAACCATGATAACTTCTATCACTACCATATAAGGGTAGCTATGCCTGATATACACACCATGGCAAGATAGATCTTCAAGAGGATGTCTCTCTAGAAGAAAATTCTTGCAGATGAGGATGCCCCTGATGTGGAAACTAAAGTTGAAGTGAATGTTTATCACATTACTAGATGCAGTCTACTTGCTTTTTGTATTTTATTTCAGGTTTGGGAGCTGCTGAAGAAGGCATTTCCAGCCTTACAAAGGACTGCACAATGGGATGCATGCTGGGCTGACTGCCCCCAATGGGATTGTGTCACCCAGCTGTAAAGACTGAAGATTTGCAGATTGAAGAATGGACTGAGGGCTTGCAATATTGCAGATCTAAAAGATTGAAGACTGGTGTGTTGCAGGTTCGAAGATCACTGAAGAATATGGAGACCTGAAGACTGTAAACTGTAGAATGGAAGATTTGTAGACCTAGAGCTTCTCAGAATTGAAGACTCAAGCTTGAACCAGTTCATTTGTGTATGATCCTTTCCTCTTAGCTTTGTCGAGGACGACAAAGTCTAGGGGGGGAGAGTGTTGGGTTGTAGGGTATGCACACACCCACAATTGTGCATAGGAACCCTCCCTAGACCATAATAATATCTCTTTTTGTATCTACTTAGGATTTCACATAAAAACCCTCCCTTAGACACTTTTTAATATTTCTCCTAAAGTAAAGCTTTGGAGCCTTGTAAATGCTCCCACTTTTGAAAAAGTATAGAAATCCCCACGCGCACGTATTCGCTTGAGATTTGGTTGTTAGAGGATATTTGAAAAGATCCTTTTTGAGATATGTTAGTTAGGCATGTGCTCCTTTTTCACTAGTCAAAAGGAGCACATGGGGAATTGTACTGAGCCTATAAATAGAGGCTAATCTCATGTAAAAGGGGGGTCCCTTGGCCATGGCCTTGGCCTCCATGCTAATGGAAAGAAGGTTCATTTGTTACTCTCTTGCTTCCTTGTGTGCAAGGTGATGATCTATGTGTGTGGACTTGCATTTGGAGTTGGCTTGTGTGTGAGCATTGCTCTCCCTTGCTCCTTTTTGATGTTGGCCATGGTGCCATTGTTCATGGGCATGGGTGTGGATGCGTTGCTTGCACTTCTTGCAACTTCACTTGGAGAAGCTTCTCACTTCCATGTGAGGCGGTTAGGGTCTGTTGTTCCCCTTTTCTCAACACACCTCTTTAGACTAACTTTAGGAGAATCACCGCCAGGAGTACTGTATGAACTTCCTGGTGCTTACTTGTTCAACTTGGAAGTAGTGTCTAATTGGGCTAAAGCCATTGTACCTATTCTCACCTTTGGACCTAAACATTCCACATTGAGAAAAAATGTGGAAGAAGATGAATACTAAATGGTTGCAATTATCACACATAGATGCATTAGAACAACACCATTCAAAACACGGAACCCTACAGACTCTGAAAAGATTTGGTGTGCATTGGCCAACTCTGGAAGTAGACATCTATAGGATGTCTAAGGATTGTCCAACTTGTATTACTAGACCTCTGGTGGAGCATGCTACTTTGTATCATGTGTCTTTAATACCAGATTGGAGCAATCCAGTGGTTGGCTTTATGAAGAAAAAAATCCATCAAGGGATGACATTAGCAAGAAGAAGGATTCTAGAGTAGGATACTCAAGACTATATGCTCATTGGGGATAATCTATATAGGCATGGATGAGATAGATATCTCAGACTATGTGTCCATGAAAGTGAGTATTTAAGGATCTTAGAAATTGCACTCCAAGGCATGTTAGGAGGACATTTTGGACAAGCTCAAATGATCAAAGAATTATGTTCTCAAGACTCTGGCGGCCTACCCTTCATATGGACACTCATACCTATGTGATGTGACATATGTCAGAGAACTCAAAATCTGATACATAAGGATGAGATGCCATTGAGACCCATGATGGGAGGATGTGCATTCTCTAAGTGGGGAATAGACTTCGTAGGTCTATTAATCCCCCAACCAAGAGTTCACATATTAATACCAGGAGACCAATGATTATCAACAGGATATCAACAAGTGGAGCTATCCAAATAGTTACCTTCGAAGGAAAAATATTACCAAGTTATATTAGTGGTTGTAGAGTAAAACTTTATCAAGAGTTGTTAATGGAAAAAATGCTAAATTGAATTCATATAGCAAATAAGTGCAAGGAAGAAGAGAAATGAATCTGAGAAGAAGCTCACCCAAAGGCTTTAGAACGTATCAAACATATGTTGAGGAGACAAGGTATAGATCAGCCTAGGCAAGTTAATCACAAATCCCCAAGGTATTATATGGCTATATGCCAAACCACGAGTGTTCCCTCTCATCGTATAATTGATAGACATCCTTTTATAACTATAGAAACAGTACAAGGCATGATAGCAAAGACAATCAAGGCATTGATTGACTCAAGGGCAACCACTAGCGCCATTAGATTATCTTGCTATCAGGACATGGAATTGTGCATTAATCCTATTGAAGCCTATCTTGTAGGATTAGGAGGAGTGGAAACCCCTTGCATGGGCGAGATGGAGCTTCCCATCTCCATCCAAGATGTTCATATGATAATCAAGGTGCTAGTGTGTCATGATGAAGACCTTATTGAATCCTTCCTCCTTGGTCAAAACTAGATTTATGATCATGTAGTCAAATTAAACCTAATGAATGGACTTCTTCACATTTGAAGGCCAATTCAGGAATTTTGGGAATTATTCAAGTCCCATTGATAATACTTACCATAATAACCGCTTAGTTTTCAGCCTAGCCTTGATACTCCACTTATAATACAATTAGGATCAATGTTAAAGTGTCAATTTAATATTACAATCAAGAGATAATAACATGTTTTAGTGTGTGCAATGACTCAAAACCAAAAAACACATTAGAAACAAAAAATTGTCTCAAAATCATGAATGATTTCCCACTTTTCTTGAATAGGCGTTTTTGGGTAAACAACCAGCATGTCACAATAGAACTAGGTAGCTGCAAAATCAATGATATAGTCATGACAAAAAATGCACCGAGTGTATGTCATTCTATCTGCCCATAACACGAATAGAAGAAATCTAGACCATTGCTTTATATTACCACTGTAGGCCTCAGAGATCGCCTTCATGATGGAAGAGTGACCTCTCTCAATCTTTCCATTTGCCTCAGGGTTATAGGCAATAGTGAGAGACAAACAAATTCCATGACGATCAGAGAACTCTTTTGCCTCTCTCACATCTGACTCTCCCCTATCTGCAACCACTTTCTCAACATATCCAAATCTTGAGATCACTTCTTCTAAAAGGAATCAACATACATTATAAGTCGTCTTCGTGCGAAGAGCTCAACCTTCCACATGGTTGGTCATTTCTTCTCTAGCAAGTACAATATACCTCATCTTATCTATCCCTTTGGGCATGGTTACAAGGTCGACCAGCCACTTGTAATAGATACAAAGAGGGTAAGTTGGGTGTAGCGGGTCTTTATGCCTAACTAATGAATGCACCTGACATGTGGCACAAGTGCTCACAAAGTCTCGCACACTCACATATATCCCTGGCCACCACTAGGCTTCCCTAATCTTTTCATACATCACATAAAATCCTTTGTGACCTGCCCATAAGGTCTCATGCATTTCTCTCATGACCTTGCTCTGAAAACTCCTGGTACTCAGTACCCTCTCTTTTGTCCTGATGGATCTATACTTATTTGTGGACTAGCCTAAGGAAGGTTTCAATGAACTTAGATAATTCCCAATGTCTTTCCACTCACCATCATACTCGTTCTCACATAATTGCTTATACACATACACTAGTGGGTCATATCTCATCATGTTTTTTTCTCTTTCTACCTCATCACCATCATCAAAATCATCATCAAATTTTGCCCTTGAAAGCATATCATCCATTGTGTTCAGCTTTCGAGCTATGTGAATAAAAGTCGGATTAATAAACTTTACATATGAGATCCATCTAAGCATCGCAATATCTAGAGAAGAACAGTTTGCTATCATACCAATCAGTGGAAGACAGTCAATCTCAACTATAACATTTGCTCCAATGAAATACTCTTTATCAGTTTTTAAAGCACTCACTAATCCCCATAGCTCTCTCTTTATTTGTGGATATTTTCTCTGAATGTCGTGTAAAATTTTCACACCAAAGCAAACTGCATATCTCTGCCCCTCATCATCTTGTCCTATGACCCAGCCTATACAATAAGACTGGTGTCAACAGTCAAATTGATAGGCTTTTGACTCGAATAATCAACCGGCTTCAGAATTGAGGCTTCAATTAGCTGTTTCTTTAGTTTACGCATCGCTCTGGACTATTTTTTTGTCCAAACAAACTTCTTTCTCTTTCTCAAAAGATCATATAAAGGGTTTGAAATGTGAGCGAAGTGAGGAATCTAGATCACATAGAAGACATAGGCTCCCAAGTACCTCCTCACCTCACTGATATTATGACACTCCTTATAAATTTTGCTAATGGTCTCAACTTTCTATGAGTATGGCTTGCGGCCATAGTGTCCACACACATGTCCTATAACAAGAACTTCATTGAATCCAAAAATAGATTTCTCTAGATAAAATGTTAGCCCTACTTCTTCAAATCTCTCAAAATTTTTCTCATAGTCAAAGATATGGTCGGTAACAAACTTCTTGTAATTAGAAACATCTAAAAATCTCATCTTTCACTCTTTCCTCACATCCTTTTATCAGAATCTCATCAATAAAATGCATAGTACTGAAGGTATAAAGTCTCATAGGACCACATTCATGGCATTCATTCATCATGTGAGCCACATAATTCTTCGCTCCTTGCAACAAAGTATACATGCATACAAGGCCCAGTGGAGTCTTCATCATTGTGATGTATCTTCTCTCAATAGCCTACTGAAATTGGCCATACCTCGAATACATATCACCCATGGAGTAGATGGAATGCACAACAAGTGCTTCTACAAACTCATCTACTATGGGTCCTGTCCCTACATTTCTGATCGTTACTTTATTTACAAGCTACAGATCTTGAATGAAACAAAGTTTCCCATTCTTCTTTGGCATTGTGAACCACTTATTCAATATATGAAGCCGAAGATGGTTCCAATATTTGTATGGGTATCTTTTCCTTTAACGGCCTCATCAACTCAGGCAAGTGAGCCTTTGGGACTATTATAGCTCGAATATTCCATGGTATATGTGGCACTGTAAAGATAATCGTGGGCGGAACTTGTTTTGGATCCACACATCCTATCTCATGTGAAAAAAGTGCAAACACTTTCTCGTATCTCTTGATTACTTCTATGAAAATTTCTTTCTCTTTTTCTCTAAGAACAAAAATCCCCCAATTGTCATAGGTACAAAGGCACATGCCACAAGCAAAGCTCTAGAGTCATTATCTATAATCCTCATCCTTCAACCATGATCCTTATCTATACGCCATCTAAATTGTTCATACAACTTCTTAAGGATCACATTTATCTATGAATTGATTCATTCAAGGCCAAAGTTAAACATGAGTCTCCGTCATTTCCTAATTTTACTTTCATTTCAGGCATCCCTCTTGCCCAAAAATTCCTAGTATGCTCACTTTTTTATCTTCTCAAATTATCATCAGGTATAATTGGTCCTAAAGAATTCCTATTTACTTGACATCTTGCAATCTCATCATCTTCATCATCAAACAAGTCACTCAAGGCCATTGCTTCATTCATCACTTGAGTGTCTTCAGATGCCTCTCCCATTCCCACATCCTCAAGTAACAAAAATCTCTTCCTCTTTATCAGTCTTATGAAGCTATCCTTGAACTCAAGCTTCGCAATGGCGAAGACCTGTTCCAAGGACATGGTCACTTGGATCTTCAATAAAATATCATTTAATATTTTTTTTAGTGTCCTCTTCTTCTCAAGCTCAGAAATCAATACACCCTTTGGTGTTTTCTTCTTCTTATTCTCTTTTTCTTGAACATTTTCTTGACTATGTTTAGTCTCTTGAGTAGGTCCTTGGTCCCTTTTCTTTTCTTTATTTGGTTCTTGAATTTTTATTGGCTCGGTTGGCCTCTTTCCTTCTCTTATTTCTTTCCTTTTCACCCCTTTCTGAGAAGCAACACACTCCTTAAAATGAAATTTCTTTTCAATTTTCTTAGATCTTTCCTCAACATCTTTACTTTGTTTTCTCATCACTCTTCTCTCTGTTTTAGTCTCATCTTGTTTTTCATCTCTTTTTCTCTTTTCCTCAACATTAATTATGTGGGAGTAGACAGAGAACCAATCTATAGGAGACCTCCCGGCAATCTTCTACATGATCATATCCCTGGCTCTCACTAAGGCTTCAATTGAGTAATTTCTTTGCGATTGTGGCATAATTTCCTCTTCCATCTCCTTCTTCTAGCAGCTCTAATTGTGTTGTTGGTGTGCTAGCATTTGTACTTGACAGATTCTCATATAACTTTTTCATTACTCCCTTCCCCCAATTCACAAGAAGAGGAAGCCAAGTTCTGAAGTCACAAAGTTTTTTATTTATGTCAATCACTAACTAGTGTTCTTTAGCTTGTTTCAACTCTTCACATGCATAGGAAAAATGTTCTTGTGAATCACATCAAACACATCTCTTTGCCCCTCCAAACCCCCAGTTCCTCGTCTCTCAAATGGCCCAGTATTCCTTTAATATGTGGGCTGAACTGGTGGTTTAGGGATCTATTAAGCAACATGATTTCCTAAGGATTTCCAATTGCAACTCCACTGATGTGTGAGATGTGGATGCGACATTAGCTGAAGCAGATGTTGGAGTCACATTCGGAATCACTAGAACATGTGTATCCGTAGGTGATAATGGAGCTATCTATATAGGTCTTTCATATAGTATAGCATGTCGTTGCCTCATCTGGGCAACTATCTCTACTTCTTTTCTAAACATAGCCCAATCTTCAGTCAACCCAAATCTTTTCCCAAGATCCTCAATCCTTCTCTCAACTTCAGTCCTCTCCTCAAGACTTAAAATCTTAAGAAAGGAAATTACCAAATCGGACTTTAGAGAGTCTAGATCAGTCTAAGGAAGTTGACCATACCTCCTCGGGAACTCATTCAAAAGGTGTGTTAAGGATGCAGTGGGTTTTGGGGAATGAACCCACCATAAGAAACCCTCTCTACTATGCTGACTAAAATCTTCTAGATAGAACAATTTATGTAGTTCTTTTCTAAAGTCAGGTCATATCTTTCCTATGTGAACTTTTATGGATGCTAGGATCGGCCCTGATACTACCCGAGTGAAGAAATGAGTCAACATCTCTTTGGGTAGTCCATGGATCTAGGCTAGGTACTCAAATATATCCAAATACTCAATCACACTTAACCCTATTAACTTCCCTTTATCTCTTAACATTGCTTGGACCACTCGAGCCCCTTGTTTTTATATCATTAAATCTTTAAACACTCCTTCCATCTCTCTTCTTTGCCTTGTCCTAGCTTGTACAACAATATCCAGAGTAAGTGGCTCAACTATTTCTCTTAACTCAGAATAGAGCTCAGAGAGAAGACTAGATGGTTGAGCCAGGAGGTGAAAACTAGTCTAAAGATCTCTTTCTTTTATCAACTTCCTAGGCAAAAATCTATTCAAGGATTCAAGTACTTTATGTGACGACTTAGGCTTGATTCTCTTGATTTTTCTTTTATCTTGACTTGATTTTCTCTCTTCTTTTAATCTTGATTTTCTCTCTTAACTTGATTTATTTCTACTTGAGTTCTTTCTTGACTTATTTTCTCTTAATTTCTTTTTTTGAATATTCGAGTCTGCTTTCTTTTTAATCTCAAAAATTTGATGTGTTTTTGAGTTTTTTAAATTTTCTTCTTTTTATGATATTTTTTTATGTTTTTGTTCTTTTTATCTAAACTATGAAAGTAGGAGATTCCTAATCTTAGCAGCAATAAAAAAGTTCACAAGGATATGATCTAAACTAATGCCAAAAGTGAATGATCAGGCTCAGGCATATAAAATCAGTCTTTCTCGTTTTGTGCATGAAGCAGTGCAGATATTGAAAAAACTTAAATGCAAATACTTGGAGATCTAATATGAAGCCAAGGTTTCATTCTCTCTTTTGAAGGTGTGGGTGGCGAGTCAAGGGTCTCCAATCACTAGGGAAACTGCCTCGCTTCACGTTAGGTTCACTATGTCGAAGGGTGGAGCAATTGGGGTTGGATCAATCCCCGGTGTGTGCATGTGTGTCGTGTTGCTCCTATCGAGGGGTTGGGTTTCACGCATTGGGTGCCTCTTCCCAGTGAAGGGTAAGATGGGGGGCTCACCATGGGTCAGGAGAGAGAAAGTAAAAAAAACCTTTGGCATGCGTACATCATGGAGGAGGAAAAGAAGGTCATCGTAGGAGATGCATGTGAACACAAAAATAGAACGAGTCAAAACCATAGTCATCGACACAAAGACTAAATCAAATGTATACAATGAGCTAATACATCATGTTGATCGCGGATGCAAAACAATAAACTTTGGTCTTTTCAACTATAGTGCCAGAAAGATCCTTCTCTTCAGTTCGGTCTTCAAAGCTTCGGGTAATCATCTAAAAGAAAAAACCCATGGGGAAAAAAACCTTTAGTGTATCGAAACTCGTGATAAGAGCAGATTTCTTTACAAAAACTATGTTTTTGATTTATATATTTTCACCTTGTATAACACACACATACACAAAAGAAACATAGAAGGAAGCATTTATGTACATAGAAACACTAAGTTAGGCATGGAGTTTTTAGTTACACACAAATACATGTAAATGCACAACTGTACAGTCATGCATAACTAAATACACTCTCACAATCTATGCACTGATCCACACTTAAGCAAATTCTCATAGATACACAAATGCATAGATTCACTTGCTCACACATTCAATTGCACACATATAGGCACATTGTGTAAGATAAAATTACATTTATGTACACACATATATTCGCGGAAACACACATGGTCTCAATCACATTCGTGCTCAAAAAATAGATGCATACAAAAAACACACATACAAAATTGCACTCCCTCACATATGTCATCAATGTGAACATGTTTATGAAGTGAGACTAAAATTATCTAATCAAAAGATTGCTGCTAAGTTCCTAATTCTTAAAGGAGAGAATGGTAGATATGGTACAAAAATGAAATCGAATGTTTCACTATAGATTCTTGCTTCCTATCATTAATTTATTTAGATAATTACTCCCTTAAACACTAAGCAATTTAACCCTTTTCTTTCTTTCTCTCTCTCTCATTCTCATTCTGCCTCAAGTGATCTCTGATTTTTTTATTGTAGTGCCAGATCATCTTCACTCTGTCACTCTCTCTATCTTTCCCCTTCTATCGACTTCTCTTTACACACTCCTACTTTTCAAAAAAATATAACCATGCATGTGCACAAACTTGAGTGCATCTAATATCCTTTCTAAGCAAGAAGAAAGTTTATTTTGTGCATAAAACACTTTTTGAAAAGGATAAATGCATAAAATTTCATTCATTTCCATGCAATGATTCATAGATGCATGCATGTGCTTGATAAGTTTTTCAATCCTCTATGCTCTCCCATATATCTTTCATTAATTTGCATAAATATTATAAAAAATGGAGATTTCTATCATGCTTCAATGATAATAAAAATGCATTGTACATGAAAGGAGAGAGCAAAAACAAGTATTGAAATAAAAAATTAATTTAACAAGTACTTATCTCTAGATCAAGCTTCATCCTTCCATTCATCCATGCAAAGAGCCACATACTTCTCTTTGAAGACCTTTGCTTTCTCATGTTGATGAACATGGCTTTCTTCATGTTTCTACACGATCTTATAGCATTCATTTATGCATTTTCTCTCTTTCTCTTTCCCTCTCTCTCATTTTCTCTCCTCGATTCTTTTCTCATGTTGATGAACATGGCTTTCTTCATGTTTTCAATACGATCTTATAGCATTCATTTATGCATTTTCTCTCTTTCTCTTTCCCTCTCTCTCATTTTGTCCCCTCAATTTTCTACGTTGCTCCATGTTTCTCTCTCTCTCTCTCTCTCTCTCTCTCTCTCTCTCTCTCTCTCTCTCTCTCTCTCTCTCTCTCTCTCTCTCTCTCTCTCTCTCTCTCTCCGTTTCTACTTCACCATTTTTGTTGAACTCCTTCTTTAGTGCTCTGTCGCCTACAACCCTCTCTCTCTCTCTCTGCATTTTTTTGCTTCTGCATGACGTTCAGCCACTTGTCCAGGCCTTCTCTCTCTCTCTCTCTCTCTCTCTCTCTCTCTCTCTCTCTCTCTCTCTCTCTCTCTCTCTCTCTCTCTCTCTCTCTCTCTCTCTCTCTCTCTCTCTCTCTCTCTCTCTATCTTCCCCCCTCTCTCTCTTTGTAGACCACCTTGTTCTACCATTGCAGAAATCTTCTCTCTGTGAGCATTGCCCAACAACAACCACTGACTCTCTTCCTAATCCCCCAATCAACGCCATTTTCTTTCTCTCCCTTCACTACAAGAAATAGGGGGGCGTAGCGACACCGCTGAATCGGAAAAAAAATAGGGACCGTCGCTTATGCGACGCTAGCGTCGCATAAGCGACGGCAATTTTTTTGAAATTTTAATTTTTAGGCAGGGTACGTCGCAGACTCCAAGCTTGCGTCGCTTATGCGACGCTAACTCTTTGCGCCGCAAATAAATTCGCTTGCTAGCGACGACGGTATGTGCAACGTGGGCAAACTGAAGAGCGTCGCATATGCGGCATTTTTTCGGGAGCGTCGCGTAAGAGACTCTCTGGAATGTTCAAAAAAATTTTCGATTTCTCACGGCACATTTGTGTCGAGATCTGGACGAGAGCAAGAGAACGAGAGAGACAGATAGAGAGAGAGAGACAGAGAGAGAGAGAGAGAGAGAGAGAGAGAGAGAGAGCACGAGAGAGAGAGAGAGAGCACGAGAGAGAGAGAGAGAGACCAGGTATGCGCACACACACACACATACATATGCATACACACACATATACACACATAGACACACACACACACATACACATATACACACACATACACACACATATACACACATACACACATAATGTTGCATACACACATATACATACATACACACACACATATACATGCATACACACATATATACATACACACACATATGCATACATAATGCACATGCAGACATACACATACATAATGCATACACATGCACACACATATACACATACACATACACACACATACACACATACACACACACATATACACACACATACACACACATACACACACATACACACACACATATACACACACATACACACACATACACACATACACACACATATATGCATACACACACATAGAGAGACATGCACACACATACACATACATGCATACATATGCATATGCATATGCATACATACCTACATACTTACATGCATACACACACATATGCATACATAATGCACATGCATACATACACATACATAATGCATATGCATACATAATGCACATGCATAGATACACATACATAATGCATATGCATACACACACATATGCATACATAAAGCATACACACACATACACACACATACACACACATATGCATACATACATGCATACACATACACACATAGACACATACACACACATACATATGCATACACACACATATACACACATAGACACACACACACATACACATACACACACACATACACACACAAATACACACATATATACACACATACACACATAATGTTGCATACGCACACATATACATACATACACACACACATATACATGCACACACACATATATACATACACACACATGCATACATAATGCACATGCAGACATACACACACATAATGCATACACATGCACACATATATACACATACACATACACACACATACACACATACACACACATACACACATACACACACATACACACACATACACACATATACACACATACACACACACATACACACACATATATGCATACACACACACATAGAGAGACATGCACACACATACACATACATGCATACATATGCATATGCATATGCATACATACATACATACTTACATGCTTACACACATATGCATACATACACATACATAATGCATATGCATACATAATGCACATGCATACATACACATACATAATGCATATGCATACATAATGCACATGCATACATACACATACATAATGCATATGCATACATAATGCACATGCATACATACACATACATAATGCATACACACACATATGCATACATACATACATGCATACACATACACACATAGACACATACACACACACACACATACATATGCATACACACACATATACACACATAGACACACACACACATACACATACACACACACATACACACACAAAGACACACACATATACACACATACACACATAATGTTGCATACACACACATATACATACATACACACACACATATACATGCACACACACATATATACATACACACACATATGCATACATAATGCACATGCAGACATACACATACATAATGCATACACATGCACACACATATACACATACACATACACATACACACACATACACACACATACACACACACATACACACACATACACACACATACACATGCATACACACACATACACACACACATACACACACACACATACACACAAATACACACACATAGAGAGACATGCACACACATACACATACATGCATACATATGCATATGCATATGCATACATACATACATACTTACATGCATACACACACATATGCATACATAATGCACATGCATACATACACATACACATACATAATGCATATGCATACATACACATACATAATGCATATGCATACATAATGCACATGCATACATACACATACATAATGCATACACACACATATGCATACACACACATATGCATACATACATGCATACACATACACACATAGACACATACACACACACATACCTTTAAAATGTTCTGCATGAATGGCTTTTCCAAACAGGGTTCAGTGTTGGCTTGAAAGACATGTACTTAACAGATGAAATCAGAACATATAAAAAACCTCTTGAAGAAGTTCATATTGATGTAGATGATGGTATATTGTCTTCTCAGAGAGTTCTCACTTTGGAAAGGCAGATCCGATTAGTCCTATTAGGAAAAGAGGAACTCATTCCAAGAACTTTTATCAATCCATGTCATAGTGATATCCTTGACTATGATTACCAAGAAAATTTTCTTAGCTTAGCAAAGAACCTGAGCTGAAAAATTTTCTCCCTTGTATATGCTTCTCCTTTGTTGATGGACCCACGTTGTAAATCCACAACCTGTCTACTGACACTCAACGAGTTTCTCATGAAAAGAGATATAAGCTTATCTATCTGCACATGATTTAACTCAAATAGGATTTTCTCTTGTGAATAATTCACATAATTCACTGCTAATGCTCCCTTGTATATTCTTCTCCTTTGTTGATGGACCCACGTTGTAAACCCACAACCTGTCTACTGACTGTTGGAGTTTATTGATCTCCAAAGTACAGCTAGAAGTAGGTGAAACCCAACAGGACCTAGTTGACTTTTTCACAAACTTGTATGCACAGACCAATTTTCTTGCAGAGCAAATTTCTCTTTACTCACTTGGAATTTTCCAAAACTGTTTCACACACATAAACTAGACTCTAAGAGTTTTCCAACAAGATATAGAACACCTCAAATGGATAAATACACAATGAGCTATGACCTCTGCAATATGCAGCTTTAATGGAGACCTTGAAACAGAGATGAACCTAAGGACACACATCACTTGCAGAGACTACTGCTCTTAACTCACAACTCCAATGACTTTGAAACTTTCCAGAATACAAGTAGACTTAAAGATCTTTCTAACAAGCCAAAGAACACATGATTTGGATACATACACAATGAGATATGACCTCTACAAGTTTGAGGTTTAATGGAGACCTTCAGCAGGGATAAAAAACAGAGAACACACACTACTTGCAGAGAGTATTGCTCTCAGCTCACAAATCCAATGATTATGAAAATTTACAAGAAGAAATTAGACAAAACGATCTTTCCAATGAGTTATCAAACATGTAATTTGGATATATAATGAGGGAGGTACAAGCTCTGCAATCTCTGCATACAAAACTACAGCAGTGTAGAGAAACACATATGACTCTCTTGGACATCCCACAAGATCACGACTTTTCTCCTCTTTTTATAGCATGGGAAACTAATCTAAAACCTTCCTAATACATCTAAATTCGTGGTAGACACTTGGATGGAGGTATTACATGACTCAAGTGCTCAAATAAGCAAAGTATTGATGGACTTTGAGAACTAGCCACATCGACCTTCCACTAGGACACCACTGAAGCTCCCTTGTGACTCACTAATTTGACTCACCATGTTCTAGAACTCACGTGGTATTTTTGCTACATTTTATGAATAATATGAGCCTTCTTGAAGTATTTGAAGACTTCCCAAAGGTATTTACATAATTTGAAACTTGTACCCTACATAAAACAAATGTTCGCAACATTCTCCCCCTCAAGTTTCAAAGGGTATTTCCTTCATGCCAAGAATATAGTTGAATCTTTGAAACTTTGGTCCATCCAAGGATTTGGTGAAGATATATGCAACTTGATCCTTTGTTCCAACAAAAGAAACCTGCACTTCATTGTTCATGGCCTTCTCTCGAACATAATGATAGTGAACCTCTATGTGCTTTGTTCTAGCATGAAAAATAGGATTTGAGGTCATATGAATGCTGCTCAAGTTATCCCCATATATCAGTGGTACATCAACCTGCACATTCAAGTCATGAAACAACTTTTTAAACCACATAACCTCAGTAGTAGCCAATGCTAAACCTCTATACTCAGCCTCTGTAGAAGATAAAGCAACTGTAGGCTGTTTCTTTGAACTCCATGTTAATGTCTTGTTTCCTGCTATTACCACATATCCACTTGTGGATCTTCTGTCATCTTTGCTTCCAGCCCAATCTGCATCACTAAAGACTTTAAGAGTTAGATCAGCATCATGACTATAAAATAATCCTTCGTTCATGGTACCTTTCAAATACCTAAGCACTCTTTTCGTTGCATGCATATGAGGTACTCTAGGCTCATGCATAAACTGTGACAATACTCCCACTGCATAACATATATCAGGTCTAGTTTTTGTTGCATAAATCAAAGATCCTACCATGGATCTATATACATTCATATCATGCAACTCATCACCTTCCTTTGCACTTAGCTTTACATTACATTCCATTGGAGTAGAAACAAATTTACATTCCTGCATACCAAACCTTTTCAGCATATCACATATATACTTTCTTTGTATCAACCACATACCTTCATCGCTATACACAATTTCAATCCCAAGAAAGTATCTGAGCAAACCAAGATCTGAAATTTTAAATTCCTTTCCCAAATTACCTTTTATCTCATCAATTGCTTTTGCATCATTCCCTGTAATCAACAAGTCATCCACATAAATGCATACATAGACACACATGCCATCTACATGTTTTACATAAAGTGAAGGATCAGCATGACTCGCTGTGTATCCTTGCAGCATAAGATACTTTACCAACCTTGCATTCCATGCCCTTGGTGCCTGCTTAAGACCATACAATGCCTTCTTTAACCTGCATACATGATTAGGACATTTTGCATCCACATAACCATCTGGTTGTGACATATACACTTCTTCATTTAACTCACCATTAAGAAAGGCATTCTTTATATCGAGTTGATATATATTCCACCTTTTACTTGCAGCTAAAGCCAACAAAGTTCTCACCGTTGCCATATTTGCTACTGGACTAAATGTTTCCTCATAGTCCACACCTTGAGTTTGATTATATCCTTTTGCTACAAGTCTAGCCTTATATCTAGACACACTACCATCACTATTTCTTTTAATCTTAAAAACCCACTTGCAACCAATTACCTTTTGCTTTGGTGTACTTTGAACTAAATTCCAAGTCTTGTTATCCTGTAGTGCTTCCATTTCTTCTCTCATTGCTTTCTCCCACTTTTCATCTCCTTTGGCCTCATCATAACATGTGGGTTCATTTTCCTGCTTAACTTTTGTCATAAAAGCATAATGAGTATTCATGAAAGATTCATAAGTATACCTTTGAGGTTGCTTACTTACTCTTGAAGTTCTTCTTACCTCCAATGTAGATGCTCTTCCTTTCTTATTAGGAATCTTTGATGATTCTCCATACTCACATACATCACTAATTTCCTCTCCTTCATCATTAACTTCAACAAGTTTGAGTTTACCTTTACTTTTAACACTTGGAGGTGAATCTTGCCTTAATCTTCCATTGAAAGGTGATCCTCTTTCTTCATCTAAACCACTCCTTTCATCATTTAAACTTCCTGATGGCTGAACTATGCATTCATCTCCTTCAACCACACCTTCTTCATTTTCATCCATGACCTGCAAACAATTCTTATCTGCATACCATGAAAGTAATTCATCAAAGTTTACATCTCTTGACACAACAACCTTATTGGTATGAGGATTATAGCATCTATATCCTCTTTGAGTATCTGCATAACCAATAAATATACATTTTTTTGATTTTGCATCAAGTTTAGATCTCACCTCACTAGGTACATGTACATAACATACACAGCCAAATACTTTCAAATGACTTACACTTGGTTTCCTTCTATGCCATACCTCATATGGTGTCAAATGATGAACTCCAGCAGTCGGAACTCTATTCATAATGTAAACACTTGTGCTAACAGCTTCAGCCCAAAAATAATTAGGCAAACACATATCATTAAGCATGCTTCTAGATGCTTCTGCTATGATTCTGTTTCTTCTTTCTGCGACTCCATTTTGTTGTGGAGTATACCTGCATGTAACTTCTCTTTTGATACCTTCATCATACAAAAAATCAGTAAAAGCTTGAGAGAAATACTCTCCCCCTCCATCAGATCTTAGCTTCTTAACATACCTTCCTGTTTGCTTTTCGACATATGATTTGAACTTCTTGAAACAATCAAAAACCTCACTCTTATGTTTAATGAAATACACAAATGTCATTCTACTATGATCATCAATGAATGATACATAGTACTTATTACCAACCAAGGATGCCTCTTTAGTAGGTCCCCACACATCAGTGTGTATGAGATCTAGCAAACCATCACTTACATAGCTTGAATGCTTGAAAGGTTGTCTACTCTGCTTACCCATTTGACATGCTTCACAAAGATGCACCATATGTTGCTTAGTAAGATCAGGTAATCCTTCAACAATCCTCTTCTTTGATAGCTCCTTTAACCTGTGTACCTTCATGTGTCCAATCCTTTTGTGCCATAGATCAAGCTCTGCTATTCGATGCATACCATAAGAGAAATAGTTTGTATGATTTGGGTTTACCTTGAATGTAAACAATCTACCTTGTTTTTTTACCTCTAGCAATTAACCTCCTTTGCTTTGGATCCTCAATGAAGCAACCTGCATGATTAAATCTCACTTGTAGACCTTTTTCTACCATTTGACCAACCGACATCAAATTCTTAGTGATCGTTGGCACATAAAATACATCCTTCAAGCAATTTGTCTTTCTCTTATCCTGCATAACAACATCTCCAACCTGCATAATCTTATGTGTTGTATCATCTCCTGTTTCAACATGACCTTTACATGATGGATTATGCATATTAGAAAACCATGAAGCATCATGAGACATGTGATTAGAACAACCACTATCTACATACCATACATCGCTATTGCAATTCATCTTAGTTTCTACATTCATCATAAGAAGAGAATCATAATCATCACTTTTACCTTCAACTGCATAATTTCCTTGTTGTTTACCTCTTCTTGAATAGCCTCCTCTTCGATTACCACCTTGATTATTTTCATTTTGATAACAATCTTTGGCATAGTGTCCATACCTTCCACATATATAGCAATTGTTCTTATTATCTTCACTCCTTTGTCTTTGGTTGTAGTTGTAGTAGCCTCTCGTACCTCTAGCGCTTGATCTTCCTCTTCCTCTTGTGTTGAAGAAGCCACTTGAAGTCCTTTGATCATCGCTCCTTCTTCCTCGACCTCTATTTGAACCTCTTCCACCTCTGTTTCCACCTCTTGATGATCCTACATAAAGAGCTTATCCTTGAGATCCTTTTTGATTTGAAGTAGAACCATTTAGATTCATCTCCTCCGTGACCATGAGGGCAATAAGTTGATCAAAATCTGGTAATTCTCCTCTGACATAAACTGAAGTAATGAAGGGTTTCCATCTCTCATCATCTTTGAGTCCGTTGAGAGTATGTGCAACCAAGTCGTCGTCCTCCACATGAGCTTGAATTGATCCTAGTTGATCTGCAATCTCTTTAACTTTCAATATGTAATCATTGACCGATGTCCTTGTATCTTTCTTTATGTTATTCAACTCATTTTTGAGTTGAATCTTCCTTGCTCTTGTACCTGTAGCATACAACCTTTCCAATGCAAGCCAAACATCTCTACTTGTGTCTAGATCTTGTATGTGTCCTACCATTGAATCTTGAATATTTTGTGATAAAATGAATATAACCCTTTTGTCTCTCTCATTCCAAAGTCTAAACTCCCTCAATTGTTGTTGATTTGGGTCCTCTGGTAATGTGGGTTTGATATCTGTGCCGTCAATCAAACCATACAAGCCTCTACCTTGCAAGTATGCTGTGATTCTAAACTTCCATGCTTGATAATTGGTCTTATCAAGCTTCTCTATTTGTGCATGTTGGTCTCCCATAATACAAATGCTAAGCTTCCTCCTTTAAGCCTCCTTTCCAATGTGTGTGATGAGAAGAAATATAATATTTACCTTGTAAATGAGGTATGTGCACCTTTCTTTGCTTGGATGTTGCTTCAGATGCCTCCTTGCAATCTTCTTCTACCTTTGTGTAGTGTTGATGATGAACTGCTTCTTTGATAGCTTCAAATTCTTCGTCAAGGTATGATAACCTTCTCCAAGCCTCCAAGTACTTGCTCTGATACCAATGTTGGAGTTTATTGATCTCCAAAGTACAGCTAGAAGTAGGTGAAACCCAACAGGACCTAGTTGACTTTTTCACAAACTTGTATGCACAGACCAATTTTCTTGCAGAGCAAATTTCTCTTTACTCACTTGGAATTTTCCAAAACTGTTTCACACACATAAACTAGACTCTAAGAGCTTTCCAACAAGATATAGAACACCTCAAATGGATAAATACACAATGAGCTATGACCTCTGCAATATGCAGCTTTAATGGAGACCTTGAAACAGAGATGAACCTGAGGACACACATCACTTGCAGAGACTACTGCTCTTAACTCACAACTCCAATGACTTTGAAACTTTCTAGAATACAAGTAGACTTAAAGATCTTTCTAACAAGCCAAAGAACACATGATTTGGATACATACACAATGAGATATGACCTCTACAAGTTTGAGGTTTAATGGAGACCTTCAGCAGGGATAAAAAACAGAGAACACACACTACTTGCAGAGAGTATTGCTCTCAGCTCACAAATCCAATGATTATGAAAATTTACAGGAAAAAAGTAGACAAAACGAGCTTTCCAATGAGCTATCAAACATGTAATTTGGATATATAATGAGGGAGATACAAGCTCTGCAATCTCTGCATACAAAACTACAGCAGTGTAGAGAAACACATATGACTCTCTTGGACATCCCACAAGATCACGACTTTTCTCCTCTTTTTATAGCATGGGAAACTAATCTAAAACCTTCCTAATACATCTAAATTCGTGGTAGACACTTGGATGGAGGTATTACATGACTCAAGTGCTCAAATAAGCAAAGTATTGATGGACTTTGAGAACTAGCCACATCGACCTTCCACTAGGACACCACTGAAGCTCCCTTGTGACTCACTAATTTGACTCACCATGTTCTAGAACTCACGTGGTATTTTTGCTACATTTTATGAATAATATGAGCCTTCTTGAAGTATTTGAAGACTTCCCAAAGGTATTTACATAATTTGAAACTTGTACCCTACATAAAACAAATGTTCGCAACACTGACACTCAACGAGTTTCTCATGAAAAGAGATATAAGCTTATCTGTCTGCACATGAATTAACTCAAATAGGATTTTCTCCTGTGAATAATTCACATGATTCGCTGCTAATGCTCCCTTGTATATTCTTCTCCTTTGTTGATGGACCCACGTTGTAAACCCACAACCTGTCTACTGACACTCAACGAGTTTCTCATGAAAAGAGATATAAGCTTATCTGTCCGCACATGAATTAACTCAAATAGGATTTTCTCTTGTGAATAATTCACATAATTTGCTGCTAATGCTCCCTTGTATATGCTTTCTATCAATGGTGCACACTGACATCTCACCCGTACGCGTGCCTACATGTAAACAAAACCTCATTACACCTCAGACAGTGATCTAATGTAATATCAGAGATTATTAAATCTAAGCAAAGAACCTGAGCTGACAAACGTGTCTTCTGCTTTCCATCAGTCCACGCATATGGATTGCTGTTCATCTCTCCATAGCTATCTGCCTCAGAAATACCATGCAACTTTTTATCAATGTAATTAAACAAAAATAGTGGCATCCCTGGTCGGACATTCTTTACATAGATGATATGAGAAGCTCGAAGGCCTCGACATGCACAAAAGCTAATGATCAAGCTATTGTTCATGCATAAGGATGTCCGTAAAATAAAACCAAGCCTATGTGTCTGCACATGATTTAACTCAAATAAGTTTTTCTCCTGTGAATAATTGACATAATTCGCTGCTAATGCTACCTTGTATATGCTTCTCCTTTGTTGATGGACCCACCTTGTAAACCCACAACCTGTCTACTGACACTCAACGAGTTTCTCATGAAAAGAGATATAAGCTTATCTATCTGCACATGATTTAACTCAAATAGGTTTTTCTCCTGTGAATAATTCACATAATTCGCTGCTAATGCTCCCTTGTATATGCTTCTCCTTTGTTGATGGGCCCACGTTGTAAACCCACAACCTGTCTACTAACACTCAACGAGTTTCTCATGAAAAGAGATATAAGCTTATCTGTCCGCACATGAATTAACTCAAATAGGTTTTTCTCTTGTGAATAATTCACATAATTCGCTGCTAATGCTCCCTTGTATATGCTTCTCCTTTGTTGATGGGCCCACATTGTAACCCACAACCTATCTACTGACACTCAACGAGTTTCTCATGAAAAGAGATATAAGCTTATCTGTCCGCACATGAATTAACTCAAATAGGTTTTTCTCTTATCTGTCCGCACAATGAGTTTTGCTGCTAATGCTCCCTTGTATATATGCTTTTTGTCAATGGTGCACACTGACATCTCACCCGTACGCGTGCCTACATGTAAACAAAACCTCATTACACCTCAGACAGTGATCTAATGTAATATCAGATATTATTAAATCTAAGCAAAGAACTTGAGCTGAAAAACATGTCTTCTGCTTCCCATCAGTCCAGGCATATGGATTGATGTTCATCTCTCCATAACTATCTGCCTCAGAAATACCATGCAACTTTTTATCAATGTAATTAAACAAAAATAGTGGCATCCCTGGTCGGACATTCTTTACATAGATGATATGAGAAGCTCGAAGGCCTCGACATGCACAAAAGCTAATGATCAAGCTATTGTTCATGCATAAGGACGTCCGTAAAATAAAACCAAGCCCAGGATTCCAAGTAAGCTTTAGATTCAACATTCTTCTCTGTGTTCGCACGAAAGCCATACCAAAAACATGCACACACATGAACATGCAATAATATTTGGAGGGAGGAGAGAGAGAGAGAGAGAGAGAGAGAGAGAGAGAGAGAGAGAGAGAGAGAGAGAGAGAGAGAGAAATAAGGGCATAGAAGGAGATGGTGTCCATATGACCAAGACGTGGAAAAACATACTATCGAAAGCACAGCGGAATCTCAAAATGAGAAATCCAAACCTTGATATGATGCATTATGGTTTAAAGGGAGAGACATATATCTATGATAGAAAGTAAGAGGATAGATAAAGTATACCAAACAGAAGCTGTGTGACGCATTCATTGTAAGTCGCATGGTCACAGCCAAAAATCACAGCAGCAAGCTCCTCTGTCGGAAGGTTCAAGAACGGGAGCGGTGATGAAGGAGAACGGCTAGCCCAAGAGGAAGGAGAATGAAGGCCTTTGTATGTTTCGGTCTTACATCCAGCTCCCGTGACAGAAGCACTCCACTGGCGATGAGACTTGTAAGAGTAATTTTAAAGTTTGTTGGAAAACATTAATTACAAGTTTATGTAATGAGATCATATGCTACGTGTGTATTAATTACAATAATACTTTCATAATAACATTTTTTATCAATGAAGGCATTCTGTGGGTAGAATATTGACACCAATGGATGAAGATATGAAAGATATTGACACCAACATTCACGAGTTCACGTCAAGGATGCAGTTGACAATGATGTGGATAACAATCTGTGGTGCATGCGCAAGAGCAAGGCTAACTGGTTCAGGATCTTGGGTGTTCTGTCAGGTATGATCGCCGTTGGGAGGTGGTTTTCTGATATTTGCAGATGGAAGAACCCTATCACCACAGTTGTCGTCCATTTCCTCTTCCTCTACATGTTCCTGATCTGATTTGGCATTACAAATTTCGCCCACGCCTACCACCCCATATGGATCCTCGTCTCTCACACGTAGAGGCTGCCGAACCTGATGAGCTAGACGAGGAGTTCGACAATAGATCCCAAGGTGAATAAATGAAGAGAGTTCTTGTCCCTTTCGCTATTGTGCATGTCGATGATTCCAAGGGTGAATTAATGAAGAGAATTCTTGAATATCAAACATCATATTCATACTAGCTAATGACATCCAATATGTTGTTTTTTTTTTCAATATTTTTAAAAATTCTCTTTGGAGTTCTCCAAATATCATGTCAGCTATATCCATGTAAGCAACTACTCATGAATTATGAACCACTCTAGTAAATTGTGGATGATTGAAATCTTAACCAATAATATCGCAATAAATATACCGATGCAAAGTTGCATGTATGTAGTGTTATTTTCTCCTTTCTTTCGTTCATGTTGTATTCTTAAGATGTAGATATATAGATGTTGGCAAACTTGAACTTCTATAACATTTCAAGAACAGAGTCAACAATTAGGAGAACAAGAGAGAGAGTCAACAAAGAGAGAGAGAGAGAGAATTCAAAGAGAGAAAGATGTAGAAAGAGAGAAATAGAGACCTGCATATATTTGCTTTAGCTCGTAAGCGCAGCGCAATTGCGAACGTTGGAAAACTCTTTGATTAGATGCATGAAAATGCCGATCGAAGAGCCTCCAACGTTTTAATTTTTTTCCGTCAACAGATCATTGTGTAAGCGATGCTACACATAGAGTTGCGTCGCATAAGCGACGTCAAAACAGCGTCGCTTATGCGACGTAAAAAGCATCGCTTAAGCGACGCTTTTTGGAACCGTCGTGTTGGCGACGCTCCAAGCGAGCGTCGCAGATCCCGTCAGAGTACAAGTCGCAAAACACGTCGTTCACTTCGTCGTTTAATCGACGGTCCGTGTGCGACGCTCATTACAATGCATTTTACAATTTTATAGCGACGAAATTGTGTCGCCTTAACCGTCGCTATACGCCCGTATTCCTTGTAGTGCTTTTGCAATGATTTTCAGCAAGCACCATCATCAGCTTTGTCTGGAATAGCCGATTACTTTGAAGATTCTCTCTCTCTCTATAGCTCTCTCTCTCAATCAACTTTCTTTCTCCCATTTTCTCTGCACATGCCTCTGTGACCAGAACACCATCGATGTTTACTCTCTGCATAGAGCCACCAACACCCTCTATGTTTGCCCCCTCTTTCACTCTCCCTCTCTCTTTGTAGTCATGTGTAACAGCCATAGCTTCTATGCCACAACGTACCTGCGATTCTTTCTCTCTCTCGGCCTTCTCACAAGCGAGATTGTATGCCATGCAAGCGAGATGGCTTCTCTTCCATTTTGTGTATGCCTGCATGCTCAACTTCCTTCTTTGCCTCAAAGTGCTCATACAGAGCATATGCACCTGAAGCTGCCCCAAGTGCTTCTCTGACGTGCTCTTTGTGCTTACCCTGCAACCAGTTCCTCCTCTGTCTCTCTCTCTCTCTCTCTAAATCGACTTTTCATTAGTTCTCTATTGTAGCTTCAATTTGTCTCTCTGTCGAATATCTTCTAAAACACTCTGCATAGCAGCATGCACAATTTCCTACTTCCTCTACATCGCTAAGCTCCCTCTTTTGCGGCCCTATGAAATTGATGTGGTGATCTTTTTAAATATCAACAAATTTTGCATTCTTAGTGAGAAAAATGCCATAAAAAGGATGAAGCATAGTGCAACCCCTAGTTGCAGTAGGAGTAACAATGTCTGAGTCTTCAAATATGATTGGCTAATGGGTGCTTCACCAACATGCCACATCTCCTCTGTGATTTAGGGTGCTCCTCTCTCTCTCTCTCTTTGCGGACCAATTTTTGCCACCATTACCTCTGTGATTCAGGGTGCTCCTCTCTCTTTCTCTCTCTGCTCGATTGGTTTATATTTCATCTATGCTTGTTTACTTCCTCATCTTGTGTGTATAGAGCATGATTGCTCTCAGGTTCATTCTCTGCAACACCTATGTGAATCTTGAATTTGTGTGTACACATGCACCTATACATTGTTTGTGGATATTGATAGTCTATCTTGTGAGGAATGGTTAGTTACACCTTATAATTAGAGAAATTCAAAGCTTCCTAGAAAGATTATATAGTCTAGTTTGAGTGTGTAAACTCACAATAGCATTTGCTAAGAGATTTGGGAGAAATTGAGGTCTGGATCACTTTGTAGCCATTTGCGAGATCCTACGAAGGGTCGATTGTACTTTGCTTGCTATTTGGAGTTGATATCATCCATCTCCATTCATATTTTAGAATACCATCCCCTAAATAAGGTAACCCCTTTCTAGCTTATTCATGCACTTTGAGTGGCCATAGCACATAACATTGCTAGGAAGTGAAGTAGCTCACAATCTCTAAGTTATATTGACATTTTGTTCTTCTTCTATGATCAAATTTAAAATATTTTACATCCATTCGTCTCACCATTGATTCAATTAACATTGAATCAATGAGTAGCTCACAAATTTATCATTGTGTGTAGTTAAAAAATAGTCATCCAAGTAGTTTGTCTTGATATACATATTTCCTTGAGTTGGAATAAGTATTATAAATTATCCCATATATATGTGATACGACATCAAATCATTATAGCATGAGCTTGCAAAGATTTCAAAGTGTATCTATGTAAAATATGACAAACCTACATAATTCCACAACTATGTCATTGAAGGATCAATATGTGGAGGTCCACAACCTTCCAAAACTTCATAAGGAGGGTTGAATTATCCTCAATGATTAGAATATATATGTTTTTTTCATCTACATGCAAGGATCCAAATCACCCATGAGGTTTGAACTTTGACATTACAACTATACAAGTAAAGGGCATAACATCCACAAAATCCAGAGTATCTTGTAAACTGGGGATAAAACACCTAGCAACTTGCATGAAAGCATGGCACTAGAAAAGTACAAAGCCCCAAGGTCTCTTGTGGAGAGAAGAACTAGAAAAACCAAGGAACTTGTATGTGTATGACGCATATAAATCCGTTAAGCAAAAATCGGCTCAAAATCCCACCATGAAAATCACCCAAAGACAATAAATAAGGTGAACAAAAGACCTTCTATTAGAACATGTGATAACAACATTGAAGGTTTGACTTGAAAACCCACCATAAAGTCTCCCACATTTGTCCAGAGACATGGATTGTTCAACCCAAATGATCAGCCCGGCGTCCAACTTTTGGTCCTGCTTCCGATCGCGGATGTCCATGTGCCGTCTGAAGTGCTCCTTCTCTCTCCCCCTCGCTCGCACGTGCAGACTCTGAAAGCTTTAATAGCTTTAATAGCTTTCAGAGTGATTCTACGTCTACACGACGCTGTGTTGCACTGCGAACAATGATCTGCGGTCCGGAGACATGGCAATTGCTGCGTTGCCGCGCTACTTGAGCAATGACAGAAGTTTACGGACCATGCAAAAAACTTTTAACTCTACTTTGTTATCAAGGTACCGATTGTACATAGTCATCGCGTTTGTCCTTACAGTAGATAGTTTGCGAACATTGTGGTCACCAACTATACATGGTGTTTGTGGTCATTCCTTTTCTTTATGCGTACTTTCGTTATACACATTGATTCTTCTCGTCTTATTTAAATTAATGAACTTTTGATGCCATATGGTTTTCGTGTTTTGAGGCATGCTTGCAGCAGCACAATCTATTATCAGATATGTAAACGAGTTTACCTATCCGAAGCAATATACATCTCAACTATTTATCTGATATCGACTAACAGATCAAACATAGTTATGCCATATGAAGATCATATGACAAATGTAGTTTGGGTATGGAAGTGTGAAAAATATGATTTAAAATACCATACACAGCCATAGATGAACAAGAATATATGGTATAGATAGGCATATGCCATGTATGAGATGTCCTTACAGTAGATAGTTTGCGAACATTGTGGTCACCAACTATACATGGTGTTTGTGGTCATTCCTTTTCTTTATGCGTACTTTCGTTATACACATTGATTCTTCTCGTCTTATTTAAATTAATGAACTTTTGATGCCATATGGTTTTCGTGTTTTGAGGCATGCTTGCAGCAGCACAATCTATTATCAGATATGTAAACGAGTTTACCTATCCGAAGCAATATACATCTCAACTATTTATCTGATATCGACTAACAGATCAAACATAGTTATGCCATATGAAGATCATATGACAAATGTAGTTTGGGTATGGAAGTGTGAAAAATATGATTTAAAATACCATACACAGCCATAGATGAACAAGAATATATGGTATAGATAGGCATATGCCATGTATGAGATGTCCTATCATCAGCGTTTAGTGAAGGCATGAGACTCGTAATTGTCACCCTGTTGCTGTGTAAAAAAACAATATAAATGAAGTCTAAAAAAGGATTCATCAATTAATCGACTAATGAGTGGCTACTAGGCAGTATAAATTCAAAATGTAATAAACATAACATAGATAGGGTCTAAATCCAGGCTAGACCTTGTCAAAACTCGTTGCATCAATCTCACGCTGCTCATCATCAGCACCTTTGCCAAAGGATGTGTGAGCCAAAGATGGATGATTGTTTATACAAGAGTGAACTTTTTAGTTCGGCAAACAACCGCCATCTTTTCTTTAGTAAGTATATTCTAAGTCTCCACATCATTTATTTTTCAATGCTTTTTCTTTGATCCTAGAGAGGAGCCTCAAATAAGCACATATCTAAACAAACTTATTTGCATGGGATGGGAAAAGGCTTTTGCGGTATCTTCCAGTAGTCGACCAGCTTTGGAGAGGCTTCTCTAAAAGTGAGAGAGCCAAAAATTGTTATTAAGTTATGTTATATAGAACCCTTTTAGGGTTGGCCAAGTTCACATTGAACTCGGCCCAAACAATAAAGAATAAGTGACATAACCTTTATAAATAGGCCTAAGGACCTTAACCAATGTGATAAGGCCATCCTCAAGCACTTCTTGAATGAAGTGGTATCGCACATCATTATGTTTTGTGCGTGCACGGAACATGGCATTCTTTGCCAAACATATGGCACTCTGGCTATCACAACCAAGCATAGGTGCTCTGTCAAGCAAACCAAACTCACTGTAAAGACGTGCTAACCATATTGCTTCCTTGGAAGCCTCAGTGGCTGAAATATATTCAACCTTAGTAGTAGATAAAACAACAATCTTTTGCAGTCTATTGCACCATGATACAACACCACCTGCAAGAGTGAAAACATAGCCACTTGTGGATTTCCGTGTATCCACATCACCTTTCATGTCGGAATCAAAGAATCCCTGCAGCTCTAATGGGTTCTTTTCATAACTGAGGCATTTGTTTTTAGTTCCTTTCAAATATCTCAAGATAGATTTGACTGCCTCCAAATGAGCTCTACCAAGATTAATTATGAACCTGCTAACAACTCCCTTTGCATGAGCAATGTCTGGCCGAGTGGCAACCATAGCATACGTAAGTGAACCACAAGCTGATGCATATGGAACACTCTTCATGTAATTGGCTGCATCATCATCTTTGGGACAGTCATCCTTGCAAAGCTTAACATGTGGCTGCAATCGCACTCCAAGAGGCTTAGCATCAGCCACATTAAATCTGTCCAGCACTTTTTCAATGTAATCTTGGGATAAATGCAAAGTATGCTGCTGTCTATCCCTTTTTATTCACATACCAAGAATATGCTCCGCTTCCCCAAGGTCTTTCATTGAGAATGCAGAGTTCAGCTGCTGTTTTAGAGCATTCAGTGTTCTTTTTTTCTTCCCAGCCAGCAGCATATCATCCACATACAGTACAAGAAAAACTGGGCTGCCATCTTCATCCTTTTTAGTGTACAAACAGTGGTCTGCATGGCTTCTTTTGAACCCATGTTTGAGCATAAATGCTCAAACTTCTTATACCATTGTCTGGGGGCTGTTGCAGTCCATATAAGCTCCTTTTCAGCTTGCATACTAGATGATCTTTTCCAGGAATGGCATATCCTTCTGGCTGTTTCATGTACAGCTCTTCGTCTAAATCACCATGCAAAAAGGCTGTTATAACATCCATTTGGAATAATTCCAAATCCAAGGCAGCTGTGAGAGCAAACAACACACGTAATGTGGTCATTTTAACCACTAGAGAGAACCCCTCTTGGAAATCAATGCCCTCTTTTTGGACCTATCCCTTAGCAACCAGCCTTGCCTTATACTTGGGTTTTCCATCAACAATTTTGATTTTGTACACCCCCTTGTTGGGAATGGCCTTCCTTCCTTTGGGCAACTCAACCAAATCCCAAGTATCATTTGCATGCGAGGCCTTTATCTCTTCCTGCATGGGTGGCTCCCACTTCTTCTTGTGCTCACATAGCTTTGTCTCTTTATAAGTAAGAGGCTTACTCTTATTTGATAACATAACGTAATGTATAGAGGGGTCATATCTATTAAGTGGCCTCCTTGGACGTGTAGATCTTCTTACCCAATGATCCACATTACCCGGTAATGGATCTACATCAGGAGGTACATCAACTTCTTCATTGTTAATGGGCTGTTGTACATCATTTCCAGCCCTGTTTTCAGCATGAATAGGTGTCTGCATATGCCCTCAGGAGCCTCTTCTTGCTGTCCAACATTTTCTGGCTCAAAAACCACTGGATCATAGTGGTTAGGTGCGTAAGGTTCGATGCATTCGGTGCGTTTAAGGTGCGAGGACCGAACCTTATGTCATAGGTAAGGTGTGTTCCATAGGATTTAGGTACGTTTAAGGTGCGAGAACCGAACTTTACGTCATAGTTCAGGTTCGTAAGGTGCATTTAATGTTTAATGATCTAACCTGTTACATAATAGAATCAATATTATAATCATCATGCTTTAATAAGATTGCAAAAGTGACAATGCATATTAATGGTGAGCATTGAGCAATGAGTTGTTAGAAGATTCATGATAGTGGCAAGTGCTTATCAGAAAGAAATAAACATATACAATGTACAATGTACACCTAAGTTCAAACACATTACACATTACACCAATTACCAGTAACACCACACTAGAGAAAAAACCAAAACCACTTAAAGGATTATATACATGATACATCATGATGTAAAAACAAAATACAACCATACAATAAGACTCATCACTCTAGAGTCAAGCCTCAATCCATAATGAATCAATGTCAAATGATCATGTCACATCATACATGAAATCATAAAACTACTACTCTGACTCTGAGTCATCTAAACTGATGGACTCCGCTGATGACGAATGCTCTCTCGATGAGGAAATATCAGCCATGGCTATGATATTTCCATCATCATCAAACTTTGGAACAAGTGTATCATGTATATCCTCCTCAAGTGGGTTTGGAGCTTCTCTATGTCGAGGGCGCAACTTATGCCTCCTTCCTCTAGCTTCGGGTGTAGATGCACTGGTAGAAGGAATATCCTACGTCGCCGGTGTATGTCCTCCTCGTGAAAGAGCCTGAGAACGTGATCGTGTGATGCGTCTATCAACATTCTCGAGCTCTAAGTGAAGCATGCGATATATTTCATCTTGTTCATCAAGAACAGATGAATCTACATCGATGGTTTCTTCTGATTTGAATGCATCCTCGAACACAAGTGGAGATACCTATAATTAGAAGAAGTGTGATTAATCAATGATCATTAATATATACATATTTAATTTAAATTTTGCTTATCAAATGCACATTGCATTATCAAATGATTACCTGTCGAGGACCTCTCATGTTTTTGAAATTACGCAATAAACGTAGATTGGCCTTACAAAAGACAACGCGCTCAAGTTGTGCAACACTCAAGCGATTTCTCAACTTAGTGTGCACTAATGCAAATGTACTCCAGTTGCACTCACAAGTGATAGCATATGAATCCTACAAGATAGATCTTAATACTTAATACTTATACTGTATACATAATACAATAAACCTTTTTAAAGAGAATAATGTTTTAATCAATTTATACATACCTGAGAGAGAACTCTCAATGCGTGACGACAAATGTGTGGATGCCCATATCCATAAGTGTTCCACCACTCTATAGGTTTTGTTGTGACTTCTGAACGTAGAGAAGTGGAACGTGCGTAGGAGATCCCGATGTTCCCCATATATGCTGAAAAATCTGCATCAAATGCTATCTGAGCATCGGGATCCATGATGCGCTCCATATAAATGTCCTTCATGTGGCGAAGACTAACTTCTGATCACAAGTCAGGACTCTTGAAGTATGGATGTAACAAAGTTGCGAATCCATCAATGGGACGTGATAAGAACTCCCATCGTGAATCCACAAGACTAAAAACATCACTTTTCCTGTTAGAAATTTGAATTAGTAAACGTAAAAAATAATAAAGTTTTCAACATGAAAAAAATATGGAAATAAAACATACCTGGAGCTCGATAAAGTGGATACATGAGCAATGCGCTGTCGCATATGTCTATACAAATGGTACACCAAGCCAAACGTAGATGTCAACCACTCGAAGAGCAATGTGTATGCACTTAAGGACAGGGATAAGATTTTGTATCTCTTCCCAAAAGTCCATGTCTAATACTTTGCGTTGCACATATTTCGCGCTCTCCGACTGAGCCATTGGCATCGCATTCCACCTCCTATCTATTATCGTCAAGCGCAAGGAGTGCATAGACTCGTAAAGGCGTGTAAGCACATAGAATATGTATCCGAAGCGTGTGTCAGAAATGCGAACCAACTCTTTCTCACTATTACTACGACAAATGCTAAGTGCATGATGGTTCTTACGTATGAATGTAATAATCCGTTTCGCATCACTGATAATAGGGGAAACCCATGGGAGTTTCCCTATGTCCTCAAATAGTAAGTCTATGCAATGTCCCGTGCAAGGGGTCCAAACTATAGAGGGATACTCACTCTCTATTAATTCTCCCATTCTTTTACAGTTAGATGCATTATCTGTAATAAGTTGGACTACATTTTCAGGCCAACCTCTTCTATGGCACCCTTGATGTTCTCAAAAATAAATTCCCCAGTGATCCGTGTGCTTACACTGCTACAATCTACTGCACGGAGAAAGTAAATACCAGTACATGAGGAGACTTGTGGTTGACTACCATGAGCTTGTAGTTGCACTTTCCTTTGAGGGTGAATTTGGGGTTTACCTGGATTCATTCTGGTATATATGGCGACGTTTGATATCACTCCAACCATCGGACAATATAGAGCATCCATATGTCTGCCACCCTAATTTTATAGGCTGCATAAGCACCTCTATCCTCTCTTTCTCCTCAATAAGCATGGCCCCACGCAATCTATTATAATCAACACCATACCAATCATCACATTGCCCCACTTGTGCAATGGCCTTAACCATCCTCTTCCATGCATCCGTACGAACTACGTTGAAAGAGAGATTGCATTCAAGAATGCAACGCTCTATTTCAACCTCGGCAGCTTTTTGTCCCTGCTTTTGTAGTCCCACAGCTATAAAAGAGGTATGAAGTGACGCTTGTCTAGATCTTTGTGATGCTGATGGCAGGTCACGAATGGTCTCATACTCACTCTCATCTCTTTGTGAAACCCCTCTTTTTCTTGAAGTCCTACTAGGCTCCGTCTCAATCTCCTCTAACATGTCTAAAGAGGATGTTGCAAGCTCACGACGACGGCTGCCAAATTTGCTTGTGCAATATTATGTTCCTTTTGCACACCTTCTGCAATGTTCGGAGGAACCTCTAAACATGCACCGATACCCATGCCACCTAATCTTGACACTGACGTATGAGACGAATCGTGGTGGTACAAAATGTCTTACCACAATACTTGCATACCCATCTTCTAGTGCCAGAAGCAGAGCCTGTAGTGTTTGCCAAGGTATGGCTTTTGGTATGTACTATGGGCATCCCAAAGAGAAGAAATACCGCGAGGCATGGTGATAATGTCAAGAAAATGGAATTCGGTGCCCTGTACCTGAAACATAAAAAACATATTACGTCAGTAATGGACCATGGTATATGCCATATGGTATATGTAATATGTATTATGCAGTGTGCACTGTGGAGTGTGCATTGTGCTGCATGCATGGTGCAAGTTGCCAAGTGCACATGTGACATGCATGATGCCACACACTGCATTGTAATTTGTGTGGCCATTATACATGTAACACGTTACAACTTACACCATGAAATAATCATATGGATAATGGCATATCATGAATTTAAATTCAGGTGAAGCCTTAAGTCTGGGCATCTAGCTGAAGTCTGGCCCCTGGGTATTAAATATTTGCTCAAGGTGACAAGGTCTTCAGACTTCTCACTTCTGAGTCCTGACTGTGCTGAAGCCTAAGAGTCAGTACTGTTGTAGAGTCAATACTGTCCTGAATATATGAATGATGACCATTGATGAGTCATGACTCATGACTCATGGATCATGACTCAGAAGTTAGAACTCTTCATGAACATTTAACAATGTCAGTACTGTTGTAGAGTCAGGACTCAGTAGTAAGTACTGTTCTGAATATATGAATGATGACTCTTCATGAACATTGAACATATAAGCTATAGTCACTGGGAAGTTTTCTGAAGGATAGCTTCACTTTGAATCAATGCAGCTGCGCCTGTCAATCCTATGAGTTAAGATCATATTGATGTTCTGTCAACGTAGTAACTTAACATAGAACTGCTGCTGGCACTCAACACTGCATGAGAAAGTTACAGTACTAACTTCTAAGTACATACTACAAAGTAGTAATGTACTGTGTACATAATTCTCGAGTTGACTCAGGACTGAGGCAGACAGTACTGATCAGTGATTCCTGAAGGTGAAAATACCCATAGTATACAACAGACCAGCTGAAAACACATATTATGCCATAATCCATATGATATTTCATATAATTTCAAAGTTCAAACTTCAAACTCATGGCTGTTACACAGTATAGCTGATATGAGTAACGAGTAGATGTAGACAGTAGTGCATATTACATAAAACATATCGAATATATTCAACTGAAGTCTGACTATAATACTATATCCATAATCCAAGGCATACCAGGTCAGAGGTGCCGTGTCTCTCTCTCTCTCAACCGGGTTCTCTCTCTCTCTCTCTCAGTCACTGTGGCACGCCCGCGACTCTCTCTCGAATATTGTGCTTCAGTCTCAACCGACTGATTGAAAGCGACAGCAACCTAATTTTCATATTGATTATGGCGCCGGACAGCACCGTATATCCAGTTCGTACCGCACCGATAAGCACCGGATTTTTTTCGGTTCGATCACGCACCTTACCTCCACATGCACCATACAGAACCGAATCTGAAGGAGTGTACAGGACCGAATGAAACCCTAAATGCTCAGGATGAATGGGGTGTTGTACATCATTTCCAGCCCTGTTTTCAGCATGAATAGGTGTCTGCATATGCCCTCAGGAGCCTCTTCTTGCTGTCCAACATTATCTGGCTCAAAAACCACTGGATTGTCTACATTTTCAGCCATATGTGGTGCATCCTGAGGGTCTGAAATAGGCCTAACATGTGGCTGGTCTTGCTGAAATGTGACCTTTTTATGGTCATGTTTCAAGCCAACATTATTTTGGAGTGGCCTTGCCCCATTAAAAACAACATCTCGGCTGCGTATGACCTCTTTCAGCTGAGGTAACCATATTCTATAACCCATTTTTTATCTTCTTCACCATATCCCATGAAGAGGCCTTTAATGGATTTGGCATCAAGTTTACTCCTCAACTCAAGCCTTATGTGTTCAAAAGCTTCACAGCCAAAGACGCGTAAGTGATCATATGTAGCGGGTTTGCGAGACCAAATGGTTTCAGGGATGTCACCTTTCAAGGACATGTGAGGGGATCGATTGCATATATGTACTACAGTTTTAAAAGCCTCTCCCCTAAAAACATGAAGGAGATTAGATCTGGATAGCATGCATCTCACCCTCTCACCAACAGTCCCATTATACTTTTCAGCCGCACCATTAGAAGAGGGGTTGTATGGAACAGTAAGCTCCCTCTTTATGCCCAAATTTTCACAAAAATTTTTGAATTAAGCACTTGTGAACTCATCCCCATTATCCGTACATGCGCATTTCAGCTTTCTACATGTTTGGGTAGTCACAAATGCACGAAATCTCTTAAACGTAGCAAACGCTTCATCTTTTGATTTGAGTAGTTGCACCCAAATCTTCCTAGAGAAATCATCAACAAAAGAAATAAAATATAAAGCATTCCCCATAGATTTGGTGGACAAGATCTAATATACAAGACTTAAGAGATGCTGGAGCTCCCTTATTCTTTGCTTTTGCTCTTACTCTGTGAATAAGAGCCCTTCTTCTCTGATCTGCCTCTGACCATGTTTGTAGAAGTGCCTCCTTCACCACTTGCTTTTCTCCTTATTTCTTCATTCAATATAGAACCACTCACATCATTAAAAGTAAGATTGGGGTTATTTGATAATGAGACCACCAAGGTCTCCCAAGAATCAGGAAGTGTCATAAGCAGAAAAATAGCTTTCAACTTATCGTCAAATTGGAGGCATCCTTGAGTCCTACAACTGTGATAAAGTACCTATAAAATGAGACAAGTGTTCTGCAGCGCTCTTGGACTCGTCCAACTGCATGCAAACTAATTTCCTCATGAGATGTACGTGATTAACAAGTGTGGTGTACTCATAAGTGGCCTTGAGCTTGGCCCACAACTTTGAAGATGTAGTAATGCCCTTGAGGTCTACAAGAATGTCATCGGACATGGTCATTTTTATGTAAGTGGCGGCTTTTCTATTCAGATTATGCCACGCATCATCTGACATATCTTCTGGCTTTCTTGCTTTTAATGCCTTGCCACAATCTTTGAGGAAGAGAATTCCTTGAATTCGCTCCTTCCAAAGATAAAATCTTATGCCCTCAAAGCGGCGAATCTCAAAAAGATTCTACATGTATGAGGATGACGATGCCATGGTTGCACAAATAAGAGGTTAATGTGTTGAAAATTTGGGCAAAATGCACCAAAATCAAGGTACAACCTCTAAAAGTAGTGCACAATGGCTTCAAACAGTTGTAGGAACAAAATGGAGCAAAATCAAACCGATTGGAGCACATAATTAGAATCTGAAATTTTTTGGAATTCTTTGCAGAAAATTACAGCAAGCAAATTTGTGCTAAAAACAACAATTATGACTTCCTTTGACTCTGTGTGTGTACATAAGGCTATAATGAAGCCTTTAGAACCAAATAGGAGCAAAAGCCCAAATTTTACTTCAGAAAGTTTTGAAAATCTCAGAAAAACACCACAGTTTGCTATACACAAGCAATTTCTTATGCCACAATTCAATACATAAGGTATTAGACATGTATTGCTGTTATGACCTGTAAAACACCTGTTTAGACCTGTAAAACACTTGAAAACAACTTGTTATGAGCGGTTGAGACTCTCAGAGTGATCCTCTTGGCCTTGGAGTAAAGTTCTTCGCGATGAAATCGAAGATGATCGTGAGAAGTGGGGTTTTCGTTTTTGTACAACACCTGTGCAGGAGCTCTGAAACCCTAATTCTGCACTAATACTAGTTGAAAGGGTTTAGATATAGTGCTGGAGGGGTAGAGGACGCATGTATGTGCCTCAAAAGTGGAGGCACTGGGCTGGAATGGAGGCACAACCTCTAGATAGAGGGAGAGAGGTAGTTGACCATCTTTGGAGAGGCTTCTCTAAAAGTGAGAGAGACAAAACCTTTCTCAATGTACTTTTGCTGTCATATAGATACATTCATTCTTGAATTTGAATTCAATACCTAAGTAGTAATGTAAAATCTCAAGGTCATTAACATCAAATGTATGCCGAAGTTGTGACTTAAAGAATAGAAGATTTAAATCCTTGGGACCAGTCATGATGATCATGTCATCAACATAGATAATGATTGTAATCAAGACATCTGACTTTGTTGTTACATAGATGGTAGGAGCTACATTCGAGTTTTCAAAACTAATAGATAATAGGTACAAATGTATCTTTTCATACCATGATCTTGGTGCTTGCTTCAAACCATAAAGTGCTTTCATAAGCTTACATACTAAGTGCTCTTTACCTCGCTCTTCAAAACCTTTTTAGTTGCTAAATGTAGACATCTTCATGAAGATCACCATTTTAGAAAAGTTGTCTTGATATTTAATTGGTATACATTCCAATTGAAAAATATAGCAAGAGAGAACTATTTTGACTATGATCATTCTAGATGTAGGTGCAAATGTTTCATCATAGTCAATATCTTTCTTTTGTGCATAACCTTTAACTACAAGTTTGGCATTATACTTGTCAATGGTACCATCTTCTTTTCTTTTGATTTTGAAGATCTACTTGAAATATATTGCTTTCTTACCTTTTGGTAACTCACAAAGCTTCCAAGTTTAATTTTTATGTATAAAATCAATCTCCTCTTGCATTGCTTTCTTCTAAACAAGACCTTTTTATGCATTTTTGGCACTTGGAGGTTCATCTTCAATTGAAGTTAGTGCAAGAATATTATTAATTTCAAA